>CANJKZ010000403.1:0-81370 GCA_947471745.1 Closterium sp. Naga37s-1
TCTCGTGTAAGAGCCACCACCAGCGCCCCCTCGCTCTCCAGTGAAATCACCTGCGGACCAAATGGGTGGATTGGCACAACACGGCACACAAAAAAATCAGAGTTTCGGGTTTCGGGTTTGTTGGAAACAGGTGCCATGCCACACCATGCTCCTGTCCTCCAGTGAGATCACCTGCGGCATGCATTCGCATTTCACAGCGGGAATGGATTGCAACATTCAATGCAATGCAATCCAGCGCAGGGGTGGTTACCATGTTACCATTAAGTGATCCTTCACGCCAGTCACACTCACTGTTGAAGCAAACCAATGCAAGGCTCGGATGAAAGCACGAAAAGAGTCAGTGCAATACACCATTCCATACAGTATGAAGGCGCCTCAAAAGATTTGAGGCCCTCAAAAGCAGTGCAGTGCAGTGGAAGCATGGATGATGAGCATGAGAAGAGTCAGCAATGCTCACTTATTCCGTGCTCACCTCTTTCTGTACAAGCACAGCTTCTAACGAAGGCGGGCAGCTTTGCAATAGGCGGCTCGTTCCCCACCTCCTCCTCTTCTTCTTCCTCCTCCTCCTCTCCACTCATCCCTCTCACCTCCCCCACCCCTCCTTCCACAGCCTCTCCCCCTCCTCCCATCTCCATCCCTCCCCCGCTGCCTCCACCCATCTCCTTCTCCTCCGTTTCTGTTTGCTTCGGTAACGTGCTCTGTCTCGGGCCCCGGGCAGCCTTCTCACCACTCGTAGCAGTTCAATCTGCCCGGAGAGGAAGCTTTCTGGCGTACGAAGGTAAAGCTGCAGGAGGGGGCAGGACAGAGGTGGACGTATATTTTTACCCGACAGAATGGAGGGGTAACAACGTTACAAGGGCACGTGGTTGCACAGACAGTTGAAACACACGGAGGACTGGAAGGGGCTAGAGAAGATTCAGCTTCAGCTTTCACACGCTTCAGAAAACGGTTTTGAGGCATCTCAACAGGACGTGAAGTTACCTTTCTCTGTTACCCTTTCTCCATTTCTCTTTCTAAGGTTTCTATGCCGGACAGTGAACCTACATCTCCACCCACTCACACCTACCGTGATTCTTGTAGGCTGAGACCCGCAGCAGCGCAGAGCCACCCCCATCACGTCCAGCTGTGCGTGGCACAGCGCGAGGAATCCGCACTCGGTGCTCCAACGGCCGCCCCTCTGTGGCCTGTGCGTTCCCCTGCTCTCCCTGAAACCACCCTTGACTCGCTTGACTCCCTTGACTGGCTTGACTCCCTTCACTCCCTTGGCTTGTTTGACTTGTCTGTTCGCCTTGATACCAGCCTTGACTGGCCTGGCTCCTTTGACTTTCTTGACCACCTTGGTACCATCCGTCGCTGCGTTGACTTGTTGACTTCCTTGACTGCCTTGGATGCTGACCCTTGGAACGAAGACCCTTGACCCCATGCATCCGTCCCCCACTCCCCACTGCTATTGCTCCTGCTCCCACTGCTACTGCTCCTGCTACTGCTCCCACCAATGTTGTCTCTCTCACCATCTGACTCACTGGAGTAAACCATACCCGCTAGTAGCATCTCCCCTAGCCTCTGCATCACCGCTGCTCTTTCCGCCAACCTCGCTTCTCGCCCCTCTCCACCTTTCCCCTCCCCCTCCGCCTGGTTCTGCGCCTCCCCTTCCACCTCCCCTTTCGCCTGCCCTCGCGCATGGACGCGGAAGCGACACCCAGTGCCGTCGCAATCATCCACGCGGCCTGTGCGATATCCACTTCAATGAGACGCACGCGACGACTCTCCCCCCACACGCGCCCTCCCCCTGTCTATTTCCGCCGCCGCCTCCGCCGTGGCGGAGCGTCCTATGGGGAGCGCGGATCCCCGGCGGCGACGCCCCCTTCTAACCGCGTCCATTTCTCCGAACTGCGCGTCCCTTCCGCCGAGGAGAAGCGCGCGCGCGACCAGTGGGCGCCAATCGTGGCCGCGCATCTCGCCATTTCGCCATCCCAGGGAAGAATCCGCGCCGCCCCCCCGCGGCCATCGTTGCAAGCAAGTCGCCCCTTTTCCCCTGTGACTGGGCCCAGCGCGCAACACCTTTCCGCTAACGGCACTGACGATGTCACCTCTGCTGCAAGAGCTCCCGCCCGCAGTAGCCGCACTAGACGGAGCAACCAGACCGTCATGACTCAATCTGGAAGATGATGCGGCCCGGCCGAGAGGAGGACGCGGGAATGCGGAGCGCGCTTCCATTTGCGTCTCTGCGCGGATTGGTGACAACCCTTGGGCTTTCTTGACAAGTTGACTCGATATTCGTCAATGTGCAGTGTGCTACACCCAACTGGCCGTTCTTGACCCTATTATACACAGGCGGGCAATCACAGACTATCGCACGAAATACGAGGCTGAAGTGGCACAGTCACGCAGAGGTCGCGAAAGGCGATGCAGGCTGCATAGCTGACGAAATACCGTCAAGCATACAGTAACCCTGGTAAGTACCATGCACGAATCCATCTATAGGTAAGTCGTGTGCCGTCCATGCTCACCGCACCATGCGGAGATAACTAGTACAACGTGAGCTAGACTGCGGGCTAGGCACGGGTGCTCGTGTGATTTCTGCGTTCTTTCACTTAGTCGTTTACTTGTGCTTGCAGTACTTGCTGGTTCACGCGGGAATTTGGCAAGAGTTCCACTAGCAAAAGTTCACAACAATGATAGCAACAACATTGCCAACACAGACTACATCTGAGCTAGCTAGGTTGCTGGTCGACCTCCAGCGCAGCATGGTCGACCCACGCTCCAGCGCAGCAGCGCTCGCACCGCTCCAGCGTTGCAGAGTAGCGCGGTGCGGCAACGTTGCAAGTCCACGGTGTGCCAACGTTGCAGCAAGTCGGCTGCACAGCGTTGCACCCGCAGGACAACGGTGCACCTGCTTCGCAGGTGTGTGCAGCTAGTTGGCACTCCACACCTTGTCACAAGCACAGCGCAGACGCCTGGCAAACTCCATGCCAGCGGCTGCGCCCACCAGCCACGTCGACCTCGGGATACCACCCCCGAGGTTGGCCTCGCAGAACTCACCCCAGCGACCTTCGCCCACGTCGCCCGGGTATCCCGGTCGACCGGGCAACCGCGCCTGGTTGACCAGCTCAGTCCGTAGCCGGCCACACATGCCCGGCGTCCCCAGTTCGGCGTCTAGGCGCTCAGGACACCGTCCGACCTCCCAGGTCGGCGTCCAGACGCCCAGAACGCCGTGTAGACGTCCAGGGCGGTGTCCAGCCTCCCAGGACGCCAACCGGACGCCCAGGTCGACGTCTGGGTCCACAGGACGCCCTGCAGACGCCCAGGTCGGCGTCCAGCCTTCCCGGACGCCGTCCAGGCGTCCAGGACGGTGTCCTCCTGCTCGGCGCCCTCCAGCCAGGCGCCCTCCTGCTCGGCTCCCTCCAGCCAGGCGCCCTTGCAGTGGCCCCCGTGCCCACTGCTGTTGGTCGGCTGCAACCCCCGCACATCCGACCACAAGGTCGGCTCCGCCCAAGCGAGGACGGGGCCACACAACACTCCCGTTGACACTCTCCTGCCGCGTTCACGCTTGGGATCCCCATCCCACACGGCAGCACTGCTCTGAGAAAAGCTCAGCGGCGTGCACACAACACACAGCACGCCGGTCACTGCACCAGCCATGCAAGAGGGCATGGCACCTACTGCTGCACTTCGTTGTCGCCGTCGCCCACGTCGGCCAGGCGCACTTGGCCGATTGCAACGGAGCACCGGTTGAAGGCCGGATAGTGCAGCGCCTTCGTCAGGAAGTCGGCCGGCTGCTCAGCGGTCGGGATGTACTTCAGCGAAAACTTCTCGCGCTTCACCATGTGCTGCAGCCAGTCGCCGCTCCATGTGCTTGAGGTTGCCCGTTAACCCCATGCCCTCGGCGACTGTGATGGCCGACTTGTTGTCCACCGAAGGAGGGTCGGCGTCGCGGCGTCCAGCTGCCGGAACTCTGCGAGGAGGAAGCGAAGGCGGCGTCCTTCCTTGCCGGCTTCGGTGGCCGCCACGTACTCCGACTCGGTCGACGACAGCGTCGCGCACTTGATGCGCTGGCTCGACCAGGAAACCGCGGCCCCTCCGTAGACGAACACGTAGCCGCCCGTGCTCGTCCGGCTCTGCCTGTCACCGGCGTCGTCGGCGTTCACGTAGCCGACCAGCTCCAACGACTCTGGCCCACCGCCGAACTCCAGGGCGGTGTCACGCGTGTTGGCGAGGTAGGCGAGGCAGCGGTCGACCTCGCGCCAGTGCTGGTCGCTCCTCACCGTGAGGCCGCTCCCCAGCTTGCTGAAGGCGAAGGCGACGTGCGGCCTCGTCGTTGTCGCCGCGAACTGCAGCGAGCCGACCTTCTGCCGGTACTCCTCCTCCTGACGTTCCTGCGCCTCCTCGTCGTCGAAAGTCAGCTCGGCGTAGGCGTCGATTGAGACCGGCGTCTTCGGGGGCGCCCGGTCTGCTCCTCGTCGATGAAGCGCCTACGCAGCTTGTTGGCGTAGCCCTGCTGATGCAGCCACAGCTTCCCAGCCGACCTGTCATGCACGATCTCCAGCCCGAGGTACTTCTGTACCGGCGAGCTCTCGCGCAGCCTCGCGCAGCTCGAAGGCGGCCTCCAGCAGCTCCCTCAACTACTTCAGCATCTCGGTGCTGCTGCTGGCGGTGACTAGGTCGTCGACGTAGACCAGCACACTGAAGGCCACTTCGTTGTCGCCGACCTTGAAGTACAGAGCCTCGTCGACCTGGCTCTTCTTCCACCCGGAGCCGACCAGCACGTCGTTGAGCGCCAAAGTACCACAGCAGCGGCGACTGCTTCAGCCCGTACAGGCTCTTCAGCAGCTTGCACACCCGGTCGGTTTCGTCGTTGAAGTAGTCCGGCTGGTACATGTACAGCACCCGGTCAAGCTTGCTCTGCAGGTAGGCGTTCTTCATGTCGAGCTGCATCAGGTTGAGGTTGAGGAAGGCGACAATGCTGAGGAAGATCCTCAGCGTGACGTAGCTGCCCACCGGCGTGAACGTCTCCTTGTAGTCGGCGCCATACACCTGGGTGAAGCCCTTCACGACCAGCCTCGCCTTCTCGCGCTCGAAAGTGTCGTCGATGTGGTACTTCGTCGTCAGCACCCACCGGTTCTTCATAATGTTCACTCCCGGCGGGCGTTCGACCAGCTCCCACGTCCCCATGTCGATGAGGCTGCGGATCTCGTCCTCCATGGCGGCCTTCACCACCGCGCCCTTCCATCTTGCCAACGCCTCCTTCACCGTCATCGTCGAGATGTCCCAACGGTGCTCGAGGTCGGCATGCATGTTGGGGTCGAACTCTGGAAACTCCTCATCCTCCTCGGCGTACAGCAGGTCATCATCAACGTTCAGGTCATACACCGTGGTGAAGGCAGCGGGGACGAAGAAATCGGGCGGCCTCCGAATTCGGCCTAACGTCCGAGGTCCAGGCTGAACCTCGACCACGTCGCTGTCGGTGGACTCGTCGGCGTCCCCTTCATCGTCACAGGCGTCGCTGCTCTCAGCATCCTGCTGCACCGCTGCAGTCGACGTCCCTGCCGACTTCTGCCCTGCGGTCGGCTCCCCTGCCGACTGCCCGGTTGCCGACTGTTCCTTGGTCGGCTTTGCCGCTGCCTGCTCCCCTGTCGGCTGCTGCGCTGCTGGTCCCTCCTTCGCCGGCTTCACCAAATTCGGCTGCACCTCCACCACCTGCTGCTCCTCGGTCAGCGTCGGCTTTGCTCCCACACCGACTTGCACAGATTCACGCCGGCCACCGGCGATGCTTGGGGCCGGCGCCACAGGTGACGCCCCACTTCTCCCCTCATCGCCGGAGGCCGACGCCGGGGTCAGCCCACGCATGTCGGCAACTAGGGGAGGGGCAAGGGAAGGGCAGGGAGTGGGGACGTCCTCGGCGTCCTCACCAGCAAGCTCACCGACCTCGATGAGCAGAGGCAGCGTAGCCGTCGAGGTGTTCGTGGGCGGGTGAACCGGCGTCCGCCCTAACGCCGGCCCGTGCTCCGACTGCCACACCTCCAGCGACATGCTCTCGTAGAACACCACGTCCGACATGGTGACCACCCGGTTGTCGGCGATGTCGAGTAGTTCCCAGCCCTTGCTCTCCCCAGACACGCCGAGGTGAAGGCCCCACCTGGCCTTCGGCTGCAGGTTCCCACCACACTGCTGCTCGGGGACCAAAAACTGTGCCATGCAGCCCCACACCCGCGCCAGCGACAAGCGGGCTTCTTCCCGGTGAGCAGCTGGTACGGCGTCGTCCCCGGCGGCAGCGTCGACCTCTCAAGGCAGTTGCGGACCCAGACGGCCTGCCGCAGAGCGAGGTGCCACCAGTGGTGTTGCACGCCCATGTGCAGCAGCATCGTTCGCACCGACTCCACCACAGTCCTCATCTCCCTATCCGCCATGCCGTTCTGCTGTGGGGTGTAAGGGCAGGTCAGGTCGTGGACGATCCCCTTGCCGTTCACGAAGTTGGTGAACTGTTTCCCGAGGAACTCCCCTCCCCGGTCAGAGCGCAGCATCATCACCGACTTCTTCGTCTGCCGCTCAGCCACCACCAGCCACTCCACGAACACCTGCAACGCATTCGACTTCTTGGCGACCAGCCTCACCCACACGTAGCGGGTCTTGAGGTCCTTCAGCAGCAAGAAGTACAGGTTGCCGTCCTTGGCAGCCACGCGAAACGGCCCGCACAGGTCGATGTGCACGACGGCCAGCACGTCGTCGGCGTCGAAGCCCTGGTCGAGGAAGGTATGCCGCGCCAGCTTCCCGTCGACGCACGAAACACACGGTGAGTCGGCGCCAGACGCCGACTTGAGATCCAGCCCGGTGGCGACCTCGTGCTTCGCCGAGCTCCGTATGGTGTCCATGCCAACGTGCGCAAGCCTCGCGTGCAGCCTGTCCGGCGTTGCCTTCGTCACCGAGACTATCGCCCGCAGGGCCACCACCTCCGATGCGGGCGTCAGCTGCTTGGCCGCGCAGGGTCGCAGGTCGGTGCAGAGGACACGCCCGGTGTACGTCGCCCGACCGAGAACCTCTCCCGCCGCCGAGACGAGCAACATCCCGTCGCCGTCCTCCTGCAGCTTCACGCCGGTCTCCTTCGGCTGGCCGGGCGAAAGCAGGTTCGCCCGCACGCCCGGGACGTAGAGCACGCCGGGGATGAGCACCTGCTTCCCAGCCTCCCCTTTCAAAGCGACAGTGCCGCGGCCCTGAACGTCCTGCAGCGAAGCGACAGTGCCGCGGCCCTGAACGTCCTGCAGCGCCCCATTGAAGCCACGCACGTGCTTCACGTATGCGCTCAGCTCCAAGTCGACGAAGGCCTCCTTCGTCCCCATCAGGTGGTGCGAGCAGCCGCTGTCGAGCAGGACCACCGCCGGGGTTCGCCTGCCACAGCTGCCGCCACTGCCTGGAAGTCCTCGCCGGCCTCCGGCGCCAGCGAGACGGTCGACCTCCACGACGCCGACCAGCGAGCACGATGCTGCCTTGTCGTCTCGCCCCTTGCCGCCAGCAGAGGAGATCGGCGTCCTTTTCTCCGGTGGTCAACGTTGGTCGACTGCTTCTTCTCTCGCGCGGCTTGTTTCCTCCTCGACGCGGACGACGGCTGCCAGACCTCCCGCGGCCTCCCTTGGCGTCGTCGTCGTCGGAGTCACTGCGGTCGGGGCACTCGAAGGAGTGGTGGTCGGGGGTCGCCACACAGCCAGCATTCCCGACGTCGACTTCCTCCTCCTCGACCGATATCCTTAGCCGACTTCTTCTTGTTGGCGTCCTTCGTCGGCTTCCACCTGCTGCTACCACCGCCGCCAGACTGCCCCGGTCGACCACCTGCTTCGCCGGGGCGACGTAGTTCACTTGCGCCAGGAGCTCCTGGGACCGCTCAGCCTCCTGCATCGCCTCGTCTTGCAGGATGTACGAGGTCAAGGTGTCCTCGTTGAGCGTCGTCCGCGTGCTCGGCGCCATCGACAGCCGCTTCAGTAGGTTGTAGCTGCTCGGGAGTCCTTGCATGACGTGCGTGACGTACGACGCCGTCGAGTACTGCGCGTCGGCCATCCGTATGGTGGTGAGGATTCGCCGGGCTCGGTTGCAGTAGTCGGTCGCCATCTCCTGGTCGCCCATCCGCAGGTGCGTCAGCTGCCCCTCAAGCTGGGCGATGAACAAGTCGTCGGTGACTTGGTAAGTCGACTCGATGAAGTGCCAGCCCCGGTGGCTGGCGTCAAGGTACTCCCTGCACCACTTCAAGGCGATCTGCATGCCCGGCGAGCAGCACCGCGAAATGACCGTGAAGGTCAGCAGCTGCACGGCGCGAAACTCCGCTCGCAAGTCGAGGTAGATCTCCTCCGGCGACGCCACGGTGCCACGGGCGATGCCGATCAGCTCGGCCATCTCCAGCTGGGGCTCGATAGCTTCCTTCCACGTGAGGATGTCGGGTCGACCGACCAGCAGGGGAGTGACCAAGATCCTGTCCGGCGTAAACTTGAAGTAGCCGTAGCTCGGTGCTATTCCGCCCGCTATCACGTGGGTCGCCGACATCCGGCGACAATCTGCTTCGACGTCCTCCGACGTCGCCCTGCGAGGAGCTTGCAGCCGCCAACGACTGCATCCATCGCGCCTGAACGCCGTTGACTTCATCGGCGTGTATCACACCTCGCTGCCTCGACGTGCCTCCCGCACTGCTGCCGACTTGGCCACCACCGGCGTTGACGCCCGCGTCGGCGCCGCCCTCGTTGGGTCACCGGTCGAGGAGAAGCTGGTCGAGAAGGGGGGTGCTCGTCGCCCACACGGAGCGGAGTCCTGCCTCGACGACTGCCCAGGGTATCGCCCCGTACTCGTGGGCCTCATGGCGTCCTCCTTGCATCCTCCAGCTGTGCCTCCAGGGTGTCCATCACCTCTGCGTCACCTACACGCACGGCTGTCGGCCTACGAGCACCTTAGGTAATGCGACCACTACGTCGACCTGACTGAAAGGTAAGTCGTATGCCGTCCACGCTCACCGCACCATGCGGAGATAACTAGTACAACGTGAGCTAGACTGCGGGCTAGGCACGGGTGCTCGTGTGATCTCTGCGTTCGTTCACTAAGTCGTTTACTCATGCTTGCACTACTTGCTGGTTCACGGGGGAATTTGGCAAGAGTTCCACTAGCAAAAGTTCACAACAATGATAGCAACAACATTGCCAACACAGACTACATCTGAGCTAGCTAGGCTGCTGGTCGACCTCCAGCGCAGCATGGTCGACCACGCTCCTGCGCAGCAGCGCTCGCACCGCTCCAGCATTGCAGAGTAGCGGTGCGCCAACGTTGCAAGTCCATGGTATGCCAACGCTGCAGCAAGTCGGCTGCACAGCGTTGCACCCGCAGGACAATGTTGCACCTGCTTCGTAGGTGCGTGCAGCTGGTTGGCGCTCCACACCTTGTCACGATCACAGCGCAGACGCCTGGCAAACTCCACGCCAGCGACTGCGCCCACCAGCCACGTCGACCTCGGGATACCACCCCCGAGGTCGGCCTCGCAGAAAGTCACCCCAGCGACCTTCGCCCACGTCGCCCGGGTATCCCGGTCGACCGGGCAACCGCGCCTGGTCGACCAGCTCAGTCCGTAGCCGGCCACACATGCCCGGCGTCCCCTAGTTCGGCGTCCAGGCGCTCAGGACACCGTTCGAACTCCCAGGTCGGCGTCCAGACGCTCGGAACGCCGTGCAGGCGTCCAGGGCGGCGTCCAGCCTCCCAGGACGCCAACCAGACGCCCAAGTCGGCGTCCGGGGTCCACAGGACGCCGTGCAGACGCACAGGTCGGCGTCCAGCCTTCCACTGCAGAGATCCACTCTACAAGTTAGTGAGCTAGACTACGGGGGGGTTGGCACGAACTACTAGGAGTGATCGTAGCTTTGCTTAGTTCCTTAGCGCTTGCGCATTCACGGGAGAAATCGGCAAGAGTTTCACTAGGCAAAGGTAGCATTACAGAATGATTGAACAAGCAACGACAGAAATGGCTACATCAGGCACCTAGCAACCCTGCTGCTAGCATGGTCGACCGCCAGCACAGATTGGTCGACCGTCTGCCAGCGTTGCGTAGAGGAGCCGCGCCAGCACTGCAGAAGGGCAACCTGCCAGCAGAGCAGGTCGACAGCCTGCCAACGCTGCAGCAGGGCGGCTGTCCAGCTGTGAGAGTACGACGGCTTTGCTAGACTTTACTTGCTTGATACGACTTCATTACGCATTATATAGCTAAGCTTTGCTTTATTTTGCTTGCTTTCGCTATATTTCCTAGGTTCGTTGCTTTTATTATCTTTATTATGGTTATAGGCACCGAAGTAGGTTGAGTGCACCGAATTCTAGGCTTTTCGGTTGCCACCGAATTGCCTTCTACCGAATTCGAGAAGGGCCCGTTCGGGACGCTTCGCGACCCGCGGAACCTTCTAGTAACACCTGGGTTACTGCCTTTGTGTCGAGCCTATATATAGCCTCGCCTTGTACCCAGGTGAGCATCCGATAGATTTATCTTTCCTGAACCAGATCCTCACACTTGGTAATCAGAGCGGGTTTACACGCGAGTCTTCAACCGTTTAGTTCCGGATTTATTGGCAAAAATGTTGAAATTTTCGACCGTCAGATCAAATTCAATCTCAACGGCCAAGAGAATTTTGCCCAAACAAGTTGGAATTTGGAGCGTCGGATCGATTTTTTCCTCAACGGCCGAGATCGAAAGCGAATTTTGATTAAGGGAGAGTTACGCGAGGTACAGAATTTGCGCTCGCCGATTCTACAGTCGATTCGACTCGCAGTAAGTCGACCAGCACCTTGAATTCAATTTTTTTTCATCGCGCATCTTCCTGTAAATCGCCAAATGAAGGGAAATAGAGATAATTTAGTACAGAAAATCGCAGATTTTCGTGCTGAGCATAAGCAGATACGTGCGGTGCTCCTACGACTTGAAAACTCCTTACGAACCAATCGTTATCCGCAGCAGCAGCAGCAGAAGCGACTGCGACGACACCGAGTATTGTACCTGCGACAACGGCAGCAGCTACAGTTAATCTCGATGCTTTGAAGCCGAGACAACCAGACGAGTTCAATCCTACAGCCAAAGGGAGCGACGTTCGTCGATTTGTAGCTGAATTCGAAATTTACTTCGAAGCCGTTGGATGCACGACCCCGACAAAAGACGCAATGCGCATACGGCTCGCAGCAACATTGTTACGAGGCCCAGGTCTAGAGTAGATTAGCAATAGAATATTCCAAACGAGGAGATCTGCAGCCTGGTCGGCGACGGCACGTGGGAGCTGGTCGAATGGCCGCGAAAGGTGAACGTCGTAAAGAACCGCTGGGTGCTGATGACGAAGTACCACATCAACGACATGGTCGCCTCGAAGAAGGCGAGGCTGGTCGTGAAGGGATTCACGCAGGTGTACGGCGCTGACTACGGTGAGATGTGCGCGCCGGTCAGCAACTACGTCACTCTGAGGATCTTCCTCAGCATCGCCGTCATCCTCGACTTGCACCTGATGTAGTTTGACATGAAGAACGCCTTCCTTGCAGATGGAAGGCGGCTCCAGTTGAGAAAGGACTATCTTAGACGAGCAGTGGGAAACATTGCTGGTTGGGTTGACGGTGGTGTTGGGGACGGCAGCGGGGCAGGGTGCCTCGCATTTGTAGTTGGCAGGTCGTATCGACGACAGGCTCGCCAATCGAATCCGAAGCTGTAGTAACCATAGTGGAATGACAGTTGAGGCAGGTGTTTTGTTGCTGTTACGCTGTAGACTGTGTGCTTTTTAAAACGAGTAAAATGGCAGATTCAAGGTTTTCTTAGCAATCCATGTTTTAAGACAATCAGGGTCGTCCTCGTATGTGACTTCCTTGACAGGTTCAACCATGGCGGCAGCGTAACCAACTAACAAAGCATGGGGGGAGCATACCCTGACCAGTTTGAAGAATTGGGTGAAAGAAGTAGGACCATGCTTTGTCACCTCAACTGCAAGATTTCCGTAATCGCGATTCACAACCCATGGAGACCTCGATGGTCCTCATTGGACCACCCAACCAGGGCTGAAATTTCGTTTTTTTATCCCCCCTAATTTTTTTTTTTTTCTGATCGTACTTCGGCCAGATTTTGGCCACTATGATTGTTCAGTCTCCAGGGAAGGGTCGCTTTGTTCGTTCAGGGTTGGCAAACTGGAATCAGGGTCCTAGAAAAAAAAAAAAAAAAAAAAAAAAAAAAAACGCACATTGTACACAATACCCCTTGCACGCACTACAATAACTACTCTCTGGCATACAATCTACACAAACAATTAGTGCAGGGGCTTATCCATGTGGTAAGTATCTTCCCCCTCCTCGCCATCGGACAGGAAAGGATTGTCCTCTTCATCTGAGTGATCTCGGCGGGGGGGGGGGGGGGAGTTCTTCGATCTCCTGATCCATCTGCCGCTCGTCGCCCTCGCCGTCCGACGTACCAAACTCCTCTTCCTCCTCGCGCTGCGGCTCGTTGGGTCTCTCCCAACCCTCCTCCAGTTCCTTCCTCTTGTGCTTGCGATTTTCCGCGGGGAAAGTCATGCTCTGCGCCGGACACCACTTCTTGAGGCTCTTCCATGTGTCCAACACCCCATCCCAGTCCATGTCGTACTCCAGAAGGGAAATCTGCATCAGTTCAGCCAGCCAGGCTTTGCACAGCGACCCACGGATCCATGACTTGATTACGTTCTGGCGCGAAAACCCCCTCTCGCACTCCACAGTTGACAGAGGCAAAACTGCCAGCCCCTGCCACAGCAGCAACAAGTTGGGCCACCACCTGACAAACACGAGGAAGGAAACACGGGTTGTCAACACATATAATAAACCGTCAGTTAAAACGCACTAGCCTTACATGCATATTAGTGTGACTTACCTCTGGGCATCAACGCTTGCGATGAAGTTATCGATCTTCGTTTGACCCCGTGAAATCGCCTCCGCAATCTCAGCCTGTCGCTGCATCGCCTCCTTGTGTACAGACGTGTGCTCGTGGATGCGCATCGTCTGCGTGTGCAGGTCTCGTCCGCCGTCGCCAGGACCTGAGTACTTCGTCGTTTCTTTGCCGTACAACAGAAACACGCTGCATTTCACCATGGGAAAACCGTCCTTGGCGCGAAGCAAAACAAGCCACGGGAACCTAGGCAGCCACTGACTTTCGTACTTAAGACTTGCCTCGATGCAAATTTGCTCGATTAACTCAGCCTTTAATAGAAGGGGCGAATTCGTGTCCTTGCGAACCGGGACCTCCTTAGGTGCGGGCTCCTCACCGGCCTTGGGTGGTGGCACGCGCACACCGCCAAACGTCAAGGTGCTCTGCTGGAACTTTCCTCGGAGCTGAGTCGTGCGTGGCTTCTTGGTAGAACGTCCCTAAGACACGATGAAAGCCGCGGTGCCACGAAACAGGTTTAGCGCATGGGCCAGGGTTTGGAGAATGAATTCGTCCTTGATTTCAAGGCCGGATTCATTCTGCCGTGCAAGCACAGAAGGGTGCAGTAGCATGCCACCAATCGCGATCGACCCATCACTTTTCGTGAGGGTGACGCAGTGCGCATGGCTGCCGGTCATCTTCAGTTTTGCCTCGCTGTCAATTGGCAGCTGTGTTCTGTACAGCGATTTATTTATTTTTTTTTTTTCGCCATTACGTGGTTTCCATCCCACGCGCACAAGGACAGCCACGCGGGGTGGGGAAAATTTCGAGGAAGCTTCGTCCCGATAAACTCGCATTCAGGGACCACATAAAGTATACTTTGTACAGCCAGGCACCAGAAACTGTCAAACTGTTATAATGTTTATATTGTGTAGGCTGTAGTGGGGTAGCCCATAAGGGGTACAACCCAATTAGGGTTAGTACTTGTCAACGGGAGTTGTGTTTGGCCCCGTCCTCGCTTGGGCGGAGCTGACCGTGGGAGCCACGAAATCGCAGTGGCCCGTGGGAGCCACGAAATCGCAGTGGCCCGTGGGAGCCACGAAATCGCAGTGGCCCGTGGGAGCCACGAAATCGCAGTGGCCCGTGGGAGCCACGAAATCGCAGTGGTCCGTGGGAGCCACGAAATCGCAGTGGTCCGTGGGAGCCACGAAATCGCAGTGGCCCGTGGGAGCCACGAAATCGCAGTGGAGGACCGCGGTGGCCGAGAAACCGCGGGAGGACCGCGAAATACCCGGTCAACCAGGATACCCGGGCGACGTGCGCGAAAGTCGCCGGGGATGTTGTCTGCGAGGACGACCTCGGGGGTGGTATCCCGAGGTCGACGTGGCTGGTGGGCGCCGTCACGGGTGAAGTATCTGCGCTGGGCATGTGACTGGGAGTTGGGCGCCAACCAGCTGCACGCACCTGCGAAGCTGGTGCACCGTTGTCCCGCGGATGCGACGCTGTGCAACCGACATACTGCAGCGTTGGCGCACCGCGGACTTGCAACGTTGGCAGGCCGCGACTCTGCTCTGCTGGAGCGCGTTCGACCAAGTCGTGCTGGCACGCGGTCGACCGTGCTGCGCTGGCAGTGGACCAGCAGCCTTGCTAGGTCTGATGTAGTCATTGTCACAGTGGCCCGTGGGAGCCACGAAATCGCAGTGGCCCGTGGGAGCCACGAAATCGCAGTGGTCCGTGGGAGCCACGAAATCGCAGTGGCTCGTGGGAGCCACGAAATCGCAGTGGAGGACCGCGGTGGCCGAGAAACCGCGGGAGGACCGCGAAATACCCGGTCAACCAGGATACCCGGGCGACGTGCGCGAAAGTCGCCGGGGATGTTGTCTGCGAGGACGACCTCGGGGGTGGTATCCCGAGGTCGACGTGGCTGGTGGGCGCCGTCACGGGTGAAGTATCTGCGCTGGGCATGTGACTGGGAGTTGGGCGCCAACCAGCTGCACGCACCTGCGAAGCTGGTGCACCATTGTCCCGCGGATGCGACGCTGTGCAACCGACATACTGCAGCGTTGGCGCACCGCGGACTTGCAACGTTGGCAGGCCGCGACTCTGCTCTGCTGGAGCGCGTTCGACCAAGTCGTGCTGGCACGCGGTCGACCGTGCTGCGCTGGCAGTGGACCAGCAGCCTTGCTAGGTCTGATGTAGTCATTGTTGCCAATGTTGCTGAAATCATTCTGAACTTTTGTTGTGATGTTTTTCCTAGTGAAACTCTTGCCAATTTTCCCCGTGAACTAGCAAGTAGTGTTAGCACTTGGAAACGACTAAGGAACGAACGAACGCAGAGATCACACGAGCATCCGTGCCTAGCCCGTAGTCTAGCTCCCGTTGCAACAGTTATCTCCGCAGTACTTGTACTCAGTTTCTTGTCAGTGCATTCATCCTCGTTCAGTATTCTGACATGGTTTCAGAGCGGGTCCTGTTCCATGACCGTTTTTTTTAGGGCCCACCGAATAGTTCCCTGTCCGTAGCGCGTTACCCTACTCGTAACGCCCTACCCTGCCCATCGCGCTGCCCCACCAGTCGCGCTGCCCGGCCCTGCCTGTCGCGCCGCCCTGCTGGCCGCGCGCCGCCCCTGCTAACTGCCGCGCCGCCCTGCCCTGCCCGTCGCGCCGCCCTGCTAGCCGCGCGCCGCCCTGCTGGCTGCCGCGCCGCCCTACCCTGCCTGTCGCGCCGCCCTGCTGGCCGCGCGCTGCCCAGCCCTGCCCGCGCGCCGCCCTGCTGGCCGCCGCGCCTCCTTGCCCTGCCCGCGCGCCGCCCTGCTAGCCGCCGCACTGCCCTGCCCTGCCCGCGCGCCGCCCTGCTGGCCGCCGCGCCGCCCTGCCCTGCCCGCGCGCTGCCCTGCTGGCTGACGCGCCGCCCTGCCCTGTCAGACATTGTATATGTTTATGTTCTGTAGGCTATAGTGGGTTTAGCCTTAGGGGGTACAACTTCTAGGTTTTCCTACTTGTACTCCCAACCTTGTTAGTTCAAACACTTCTCTCATTCTGACATGGTATTACGAGCCTAGGTTAGGAACCTAGGACCGAACGTTCCTAAGGGCCCACCGTTCCGCTAGTAGCGCCCTCGTGCGCCCTCTCTTACTCGCGCCCTCGTGTGCCTCGCTCCTAGTGCGCCCTCGAGCGCCCCGTTTTTCGGTCGCGTAGCCCGCTAGCCACCCGTGCGCGGCCCGTTTTTTGCCCGCGCAGCCCGCTAGCCGCCCCGCGCGCGGCCCGTTTCTAGTGCGCGCGACCCCGTAGCCGCCCACGCCGTCGACGCCGCCCACGCGTAGCCCGCCCTGGCCTCGTGCGGCCCCTAGAGCAGCTCGCGAGCTGCCCGTCGACCGGCGCGCGCCACCACCTCGCCCAGGCAGGCCGCCGCCCGTACGTAGGCCGCCGCCCGCACGTAGGCCGCCACCCGCGCGTAGGCCGCCACCAGCACGTAGGCCGCCACCTCGAACCCTCTCTGCCCGAGCCGCGCCGCGCCGTCCTGCTCGAGCCGCGCCGTCCTGCCCGAGTCGCGCCGCCCTGACCGAGCCGCGCTGCCCTACTGTGCACCTCCTGCTACTGCTACCGCTACTCCTGCTACTGCTACTACTGTTCTTACTGCTGCTACTGCCACTATGGCCAGTCCTACCGTTCTCACTTTTGACGCTGAGGGCCGTCCGATCAAGTTTGACGTTTGGCTCGATGACCTGCACCTGTTCCTCCAGATCACATCCAAGGATGATGTTTCCCTGTTTGACCACACGTCCGGCGTAGCCCCCGCACCTGCTGCTACTGCTGGCAGTACAGCTCGCTCACAGTGGCAGACCCGTGATGCTCACGCTCGCCTAGCCGTTCGCAGCCACCTGCCGTTAGATGAACGCGAGCACTTTGGCCAGCATAAGACCGCTAAGGAGCTGTACGATGCTGTAGTTGCGCGCTACTCCTCCCCTGCTAGTGCTGCGATAGGCCGTCTCTCGCTGACCTATCTTTTCCCCGATCTGTCCGCCTTTGCCACTGTAGCTGACCTCATCACCCACCTCCGTACTAGTGATCTCCGCTACCGTGCCGCGCTTCCTCCCGATTTCCTCGCCAAGAACCCTCCCCCGATGTACCTCACACTCTACCACCTAGTCACTCGCCTCCCTGACTCTCTTCGCGCTGTCAGGGACCACTTTCTCGCCCTCTCCCCCACTGACCTCACTGTCGACCTGCTCGAGAAGGAACTCCTTGCAGCTGAGAAGAGTATTGTAGCTGTAGGTGCCTCTCGTGGCGACCATCGCACTCCCTTCTTTGAGGGGTGCTCCCCCGTCCCCCTTCTCCCCTCCATTGCATCTGCTGCTGCTGTCGACTACCTCGGTGCTGAGGAGGTCGGGGCTGCGTCTGCTCCTAGTTGGAGGCGCAAGGGCGGCAAGGGCAAGGGGGGCAAGGGTGGCGGAGGTGGAGGCGGGGGTGGCGGTAGTGGAGGGGGTGGAGGAGGCGGGGGTGGTGGCGGTGGTGGGAGGGGTGCTGGTGGTGGGGGGGTCAGTGGCGGAGGCGGGGGTGGTGGCGGCGGCGGTAGTGGGGGTGGCGGGGGTGGTGGTGGTAGTGGTGGCGGCGGTGGAGCTGGTGGCGGGCGCGGTGGAGCGGTGCAGCGTGGAGGGTTCGGTGGTGGCCAGAGGCAGCAGCAGCAGTGTCCCAGCGAGACCCCGTCCTCCCAGCAGCTCCGTGAGTGGTACTCTCAGCGTGGGGGGTCTGGGGGTGGAGGTACTTGCCCGTACCTTATCCGCACAGGTGACCGCACTGGCTAGACCTGTGGGAGGTTCCACACGGCACACCGCTGCTTCTTTCGTCTCGACGACGCCTGGCGTGCGCAGTTTCCTGACGCCAATGAGCTGCCCCGCTGGGCTGATCTGATGAAAAAGAACATTGATATCTTTGCTCTTGACTTTGATGCTATCCTTGGTGCCATGTATGCATTGACTATTAGTGTTGAGGGTGACTGTTACCTGCGTGTACCGCCAGACCTGGGTATTGGGACCAGTGAGGCTGCCGCTCTAGGTGCTAGTGCGTCTGCTGCTCTAGGTCCTGGTCAGGCTGCTGCTCTAGGTGCTAGTGAGTCTGCTGCTCCAGGTGCTCGTGCGTCTGCGCCTGCTGGTACTGCGTCGACTGAGGCACTGCACACCTTCACACTGGACTCGGGTACTTCCCGCTACTTCTTTCGTGACCGCACTGTCCTTGAGCAGCTAGCTCGGCCTGTTGGTGTCTCCCTGGCTGACCCCTCCGGTGGCCCTGTCCTTGCGACCTCCTCCACTGTCCTCCCTTGTCCTGCGGTCCCGTCCGGCACCCTGTCAGGTCTCTACCTCCCCTCGTTCTCTACGAACTTGGTGGCGGGCTCTGCTCTCCAGGACGGGGGTGTTCACCAGTTCACCCCTGCCCATGAGCGTGTGACCCACTGCACGTGTGCTCGGACGGGTCGCCACGTGGCTACCTTCACCCGGCAGCCGGGATCGGACTTGTACACACTGACCACTGAGTCCCCTCAGCGTCTGCGTCTGCGTCAGGTCAGCTGTCGGCCCCCTGCTCGTGTCGCTCCCTGTCGCACGAGACCTTCCTCTGGCACCACCGCCTTGGTCACCCGTCAGTGCAGCGCCTTCGTGGCATGCACTCCCGGTACCTTGTCTCTGGTCTTCCCAGGGTTCTCCCTCCCCTCCCACCCTCGCCTGCTCCTCCCTGTCTTCCCTGTGGCGAGGGGCGGCAGCGCGCCGCTCCTCACTCCTCCTCGTTTCCCCCGACGACTGCTCCCCTGCAGACCCTCCACATGGATGTGTGGGGCCCAGCCCGCGTCCGTGGACAGGGTCACGAGAGGTACTTCTTGATAGTTGTTGACGACTACTCGCGCTACACCACGGTCTTCCCCTTGCGCACCAAGGGTGAAGTCCCTGATGTTTTGATCCCTTGGATCTGCGCTGCCCGTCTCCAGCTCAGCGAGAGGTTCCACTCGGACTTTCCGGTCCTGCGTCTGCACTCTGACAGAGGTGGGGAGTTTTCCTCCGACCTCTTGAGGGACTTTTGTTGTGGGGAGGGCATTGAGCAGTCGTTCACGCTTCCGGCCTCTCCACAGCTGAATGGGGTTGCTGAGCGCCGCATTGGCTTGGTCATGGAGGTCGCTCGTACCTCCTTGATCCATGCGGCTGCCCCCCACTTTCTGTGGCCGTTTGCGGTCCGATCCGCTGCGCATCAGCTCAACCTCTGGCCCCGTGTCTCCGTTCCGGAGACTTCGCCGACACTGCGTTGGACGGGAGAGGTTGGCGATGCGTCGGTGTTCCGGGTCTAGGGATCTCGTGCTTTTGTCCGCGATACGTCCGCGGACAAGCTCTCCTCCCGCGCTGTTCCTTGTGTCTTCCTTGGCTTTGTCCCGGACGCGTCTGGTTGGCAGTTTACCACGCCACCTCGCACCGTGTCCTGCCCTCCCAGGACGTCACTTTCGACGAGTCGTTCCCCTACTACCGCCTCTTCCCCTACCGCACTGCCCCGCTCCCCCCCCCGCCTCTCTTCCTCGCACCAGGTGCTGCTGTGGTAGACCCCCTCCCCCTTCAGGGTGCCGCTCCCTCAGGTGTGTCCCAGGTAGACCCAGTTGAGCCTGTCGAGGTAGCTGTCGACTCTCGTCCTGCTAGGGGTGCTGAGCCTGCGGGTGCGGAGCCTGGGGGTGCTGAGCCTGAGCGTGCGGAGCCTGGGGGTGCTGAGTCTGCGGGTGCGGAGCCTGGGGGTGCTGAGCCTGAGGGTGCTGAGTCTGGGGGTGCTGAGCCTGAGAGTGCTGCGTCTGAGGGTACTGAGCCTGGGGGTGGTGCGACTGACCGTGAGGCGCCTGGAGGCGCTCCCTCTTCACAGCAGCTGCGTGAGTGGTACTCGCGGTACTGCAGCCTCCGGAGGGGCGCTTCTGGGGCTAGGGGTGCTGCTGCAGCTGGTGCTCGTGGTTCCCCGCCTAGGCGGGAGCCGCCCTCTCCTCAGCGGCTCCGAGAGTGGTACGCTCGGCGCTGCAGTTTCCGGAGTGGCACTGCTGGTGCTTTGGACCCTGGAGCTAGAGCTGCTGCTGGTGCTGAGGACCCTGGAGTTGGAGCCGCTGCTGGGGCTGCGGACCCTGGAGCTGGTGCTGCTGGTGCAGGAGCTGCTGGTGGTGCTGCTGGAGGTACTGCTGGTGCTGGAGCTGCTGGAGGTGCTGCTCGTGCTGGAGCTACTGGAGGTGCTGCTGGTGCTGGTGCTACTGGAGGTGCTGGAGCTGCTGGTGGTGCTGCTAGAGGTGCTGCTGGTGCTGGAGCTGCTGGAGGTGCTGCTGGTGCTGGAGCTGCTGGAGGTGCTGCTGGTGCTTCTGGAGGTGCTGCTGGTGCTGGAGCTACTGGGGGTACTGCTGGTGCTGGAGCTGCTGGAGCCGCTGGTTCTGGAGGTGCTCGTACTGGAGGTACTGGAGCTGCTGGGACTAGAGCTGCTGCGGGAGTTGGAGCTGGAGGTTCTGGAGCTGCTGGAGCTGCTGGTGGTGCTGCGGGGAGTTGTAGCTGGAGTCCCTGGAGCTGAGGGCGCTGGTGGTGTCTCTGCTGGTTCAGGAGGAGCTGCGCGGCCGCGGCCGTACTACGTTCCGCTCCTTCAGCAGGTTCTTGGCCTCCCGCCCCCTACTGGTCCTACTCCTCCCCTACTGAGTCCACCGCCTGTCCAGTCGCAGTCACAGTTACAGCCTGCCTAGTCCTTCTCCTTACGCTGGGCCGACTAGAGGTCTTACGGAGCGTCGTGAGCCTGATTCTCGTCCTGCGTCGCCTGAGTCTCGTCCTGCGTCGCCTGAGTCTCGTCCGGAGTCGCCTGTCCGTGCTGCCCGCACTGGTCGTCGTGTTCCGTGTGAGCGTCCTCCTCCTGTCCCTGGCACTCACTATATGACTCTGCGTCCTTCCACTGCTCCACAGCGTGTCCCTCTGCCGTCTCCTCCAGCGTCCTCTCTTCCTGCTCTTACTGACCCAGAGTCTGACTCTCTTCGTGCTGCCAGTCCTACTGTCACGCGTTTCCTCGCCACTGTTGTCACTGACCCTACCTTTGAGTCCACTGTTGCGTCTGCTCTAGTCGCTGAGCTTGTTGTCTTTGCTGCCGCCTGTCGTCTAGACTACGCCGCTAGCCTAGTTGCTGAGTCTGAGTCCTCCGTCCGTCGGGGGTGAGTGTGCCCTTGGCACGGACGTCCTTGAGGACAGACAGGAGGAGTTTGAGTGCTTTGCCGCTGCTTTACCTCATCTCGTGTCCATGCTGATTGCCCCTGATGGAGACCCGGATGCACCAGACATCCCGACCCCGCGCTCTTACGCAGAGGCGATAGAGGGTCCCTACTCCTCTCAGTGGCAGTCAGCTATGGACGCAGAGATGGCTTCTTGGAAGTCCACAGGCACCTACGTCGACGAGGTTCCCCCGCCTGGGGCGAACATCGTCAGTGGCATGTGGATTTTCAGGGTGAAGCGGCCGCCGGGTTCTCCGCCTGTCTTCAAGGCGCGTTACGTTGCACGAGGCTTCAGTCACCGTGAGGGAGTTGACTTCTTCCAGACCTTCTCCCCTACCCCGAAGATGACCACTCTTCGGGTTCTGCTGCACGTCGCTGCTCAGCGTGACTACGAGCTCCACTCTCTTGACTTCAGCACTGCTTTTCTACAGGGCAGCCTGCACGAGGAGATCTGGCTGCGCCGCCCACCTGGCTTCACTGGGTCGTTTCCTCCTGGTACCCAGTGGAGCCTCCGGCGGCCAGTCTACGGTCTCCGCCAGGCACCCCGTGAGTGGCACGACACACTGAGGACTACTCTTGCTGCTCTTGGGTTTGCTCCTTCCACTGCTGACCCGTCGCTGTTTCTACGCACCGACACCACTCTGCCGCCGTTCTACGTTCTCGTGTACGTAGACGACTTGGTCTTTGTTACTGCTGACACTGAGGCACTCGCCCACGTGAAGTCGGAGCTGCAGAAGAGACACACGTGCACAGACCTGGGTGAGCTGACAAGCTATCTTGGCTTGCGGATCACCCGGGACAGAGCACAGCGCACCATTACCCTGACTCAGTCACACATGGTGCAGCAGGTCCTTCAGCGCTTCCGCTTCACGTACTCCTCGCCTCAGTCCACTCCTCTGCCTACCGGTCACTCGCTCTCAGCTCCACCTTCGGACGAGTCCGTAGAGCCGAGTGGCCCGTACCCAGAGCTTGTGGGCTGCCTCATGTACCTGATGACCTGCACTCGACCTGACCTTGCATACCCTCTTAGCATCCTAGCACGCTATGTCGCTCCTGGCCGTCACCGGAAGGAGCACATGGATGCCGCTAAGAGGGTGTTGCGCTACTTGTGCAGTACGTCGGGCATGGGGCTTCTGCTTGGAGGACGGGCTCGAGTTGTCCTCACTAGTCACGCTGGCGCTTCTTGGGCTGACGACTTGACTACGCAGCGGTCGTCACAGGGTTACACCTTCAGTCTTGGCTCCGGCTCTGTTTCTTGGCGGTCTACCCGCTCGTCTTCTGTTCTCAGCTCTAGTTGTGAGGCTGAGATCTACGCAGGGGCCATGGCTGCACAGGAGTTACGCTGGCTCACCTACCTGCTGACTGACCTTGGAGAGCCGCCTCGTTCTCCTCCAGTTCTGTACGTCGACAACAAGGCCATGATTGCCTTGTGTCAGGAGCACAGACTGGAGCACAGAATGAAGCACATCGCTCTGCACTACTTCCTTGCTCGAGAGTTGCAGCACCGTGGTCAGCTTCGTCTTGCTTACGTGGCCACTCGGGCCAACACTGCTGGTGTGTTCACCAAGGCGCTTCAGCCTTGTGATCATCAGCGTTTCTGTACTGTTCTAGGCCTTGTGCCTACTGTACCTCACTTGCTTACTTCTTGACTCTGCTTGTACTGTGATCTCTATATATATACCTGCATGCTTACACTTGCTAGGTTGTGATCACTGTACCTCTTGTTCTATTATCAAACTGCATGTGAACTGGTCTTGTGACCGCTTGCTTGTGCTCGGAATTTGTGTGGTATCCTTGAGATCCACCCTGAGCTTGTTTTGCTTTGCTTTGCTTTGACTGGTCTTGTGACCATCTGGTTGTCTCCCACTTCGCCTATGGGGGTGTGTCAAACATTGTATATGTTTGTGTTCTGTAGGCTATAGTGGGTTTAGCCTTAGGGGGTACAACTTCTAGGTTTTCCTACTTGTACTCCCAACCTTGTTAGTTCAAACACTTCTCTCATTCTGACATGCCCTGCCCGCGTGCCGCCCTGCTGCCCGCCGCGCCGCCCTTTGCAGCCCGCGCGCCGCCCTTTGCAGCCCGCGCGCCGCCCTGCTGGCCGCGCGCCACCCCTTTTCTGCCCGCACGCCGCCCTACTCGCCGCGCGCCGCCGTTCCTGCCCGCGCGCCGTCCTGCTAGCCGCGCGCCACCATTTCCTGACCGCGCGCCGCCCCCCTGCCCGCGCGCTGCCCTGCCCTGCCCTACGCGCCGCCCAGTCTTGGCCGTGCGCCGCCCTGCCCTGCCCTTAGCGTTTTCCTAGTGCACGCGCGCCGCCCTGCTCGTCACGTGCCACCCTGCTCTGCCCGCTATGGCTACTCTCAGCGTTCTCACGTTCGATCCTGAGGGCCGTCCGATCCAGTTCGATACGTGGCTCGATGACTTACAGCTGTACCTACTGAGCGATTCTAGAGACAGCGTTTCGTTGTTTGACCACACGTCTGGAACCTCTCTCGCCCCTCCCGACACAGCTGACAGTGCGACTCGCTCACAGTGGCTTACCCGTGACGCTGCTGCTCGCTTAGCCGTTCGCAACCACTTGCCGTTAGCCGAACGCGCTCACTTTGGCCAGCACAAGACTGCTAAAGCCCTGTACGACGCTGTAGTCGCTCGTTCCTCTTCCCCTGCCACTGCTGCTCTCGGCCGCCTTATACTGCCTTACCTTTTTCCCGAGTTGTCAGCCTTTGCCACAGTCGAGGACCTCATCACCCACCTTCGCACTAGCGACACTCGCTACCGCGCTGCCCTCAAAGCCGATTTCCTAGACAAGAACCCGCCCCCGATGTACATCACTCTCTACTTCATAGTCACCCGCCTCCCTGACTCTCTTCGAACAGTCAGGGACCACTTTCTCGCACTTGACCCCACAGACCTCACTGTCGACCTGCTCGAGAAGCACCTCCTTGCAGCTGAGACTAGCGTAGTCGCTGTAGGTGCTGCTCGTGGCACTCCTCGCACACCCTTCTTTGAGGGGTGTTCCCCCTCCCCCCTTGCCCCCTCCTACGCTTCTGCTTCTGCTGTTGACATCCTTGGTACTGAGGAGGTCGGGGCTGCTTCTGCTCCTAGTGGGAAGCGCCGCAGCGGCAAGGGCAAGGGAGGCAAGAGTGGTGGAGGTGGCAGCGGGGGTGGTGGTGGTGGAGGCGGTGGAGGCGGTGGAGGTGGCGGAGGTGGCGGTGGGAGTGGTGGTGGCGGTGGTGGTGGCAGTGGGAGTGGTGGTGGCGGCAGTGGTGGCGGTCGAGGTGGAGCTGTTCAGAGGGGAGGCTCTGGCGGTGGCCAGAGGCAGCAGCAGTAGTGTTCGAGCGAGACCCCTACGCCCCAGCAGCTTCGTGAGTGGTTTGCTCATCGTGGGGCGGCTGGGGGTAGTGTTCGCTGCCCGTATGTCATTCGCACAGGTGACCGCGCTGGCCAGACATGCGGGAAGTTTCACACACAGCACCGCTGCTTCTCCCGCCTTGATGACGCTTGGCGCGCAGAGTTTGGCGACGAGGCTGAGCCCCCCCGCTGGCTAGAGCTGCTTAGGTCTGGTGTTGATATCTTTGCTCTTGTATGCTTAGACTATGATGCTATCCTTGCTGCCATGTATGCCTTGACTGCTAGTGCTGAGGGTGACTGTTACCTGTGTGTGCCGCCCGACCCAGGTATAGAGGCTGCTGCTCTAGGTGCTAGTGAGTCTGCTCTCCCTGGTACTGTGCCTGCTGAGGCCTTGCACACCTTCACGCTTGACCCAGGTGCTTCCCGCTGTTTCTTTTGCGACAGTACCATACTCACACCACTCCCTGCACCTGTTGCAGTCAGACTGGCTGACCCCTCAGGGGGCCCAGTTCTTGCACGTTCCACCACTGTTCTCCCGTGTTTGGCGGTTCCGTCTGGCTCACTGTCAGGTCTCCACCTCCCCTCGTTCTCTACGAACTTGGTGAGTACCGCTGCCCTCCAGGATGCGATGGTCACTACCACCACCACTGGGGGTCAGCGTGTGGCGATCTGCACGTGTACACGGACGGGCCGTCACCTGGCCACGTTCACCTGTCGGCCTGGGTCGATTCTGTACACACTGACTACTGAGCCTGCTCAGGTAGCTGCTTCTGGTCAAGTGTCCGCGTCAGGTCAGGTAGCCGCTCCCTGTTTGTGTCGCCTCCTGTCGCACCAGACTCTCTTTTGGCACCACCGCCTTTGTCACCCCTCCCTGCCACGCCTCCGTGGCATGCACTCCCGCCTCCTTGTTTCTGGTCTTCCCAGGTCTCTGCCTCCCCTCCCACCCTCGCCTGCCCCACCCTACCTTCCTTGCGTCGAGGGGCGGTAGCGCGCCGCTCCTCACTCCTCCTCGTTTCCCCCGACGACTGCTCCCTTGCAGACTCTCCACATGGACGTGTGGGGCCCAGCCCGCGTCAGTGGACAGGGCCGCGAGCGCTACTTTCTGATGGTTGTTGACGACTACTCGCGTTACACCACGGTCTTCCCCTTGCGCAGCAAGGGGGAGGTCCCTGATGTCTTGATCCCTTGGATCCGCGCTGTCCGTCTCCAGCTCCGCGAGCGGTTCCGCCAGGACCTTCCTGTCCTGCGTCTGCACTCTGACAGAGGTGGTGAGTTCTGCTCCGACCTCTTACGGGACTTTTGTCGTGGGGAGGGCATCCGCCAGTCGTTCACGCTTCCGGCCTCTCCGCAGCAGAATGGGGTTGCTGAGCGCCGCATTGGCTTAGTCATGGAGGTGGCTCGTACCTCCATGATCCATGCGGCTGCTCCCCATTTTCTGTGGCCGTTTGCAGTCCGGTACGCTGCGCATCAGCTCAACCTCTGGCCCCGTGTCTCCTTGCCGGAGACCTCGCCTACACTGTGTTGGACGGGGGAGGTTGGCGATGCGTCGGTGTTCTGGGTCTGGGGCTCTCGTGCCTTTGTCCGCGATACTTCCGTGGACAAGCTCTCCTCCCGCGCCATTCCCTGTGTCTTCCTTGGCTTTCCCCCTGACGCGCCTGGCTGGCAGTTTTACCACCCCACCTCGCGCCGTGTCCTGCCCTCTCAGGACGTCACCTTTGACGAGTCGGTTCCCTTTTACCGTCTCTTCCCCTACCGCGCTGCCCCTCTCCCCCCCCGCCGCCGCTCTTCCTTGCTACAGGTCCCTCTCCGGTAGACCCCGTCCCCCCTCAGGGTCCTTCTCCCTCAGGTGTGTCTCAGGTAGACCCACTCCCCTTGGCTGAGCTTGTTGAGGTCAGTGTAGACTCTGATGCTGCTGGGGGTGGTGCTGCTAGGGGTGCTGCGTCTGGGGGTGCTGAGCCTGCGGGTGCGGAGCCTGAGGGTGCTGAGCCTGAGAGTGCGGAGCCTGGGGGTGCTGAGCCTGAGGGTGCAGAGTCTGGGGGTGCTGAGCCTGAGAGTGCGGAGCCTGGGGGTGCTGAGCCTGAGGGTGCGGAGCCTGGGGTTGCTGAGTCTGAGAGTGCGGAGCCTGGGGGTGCTGAGCCAGAGGGTACTGAGTCTGGGGGTGCTGAGCCTAGGGGTACTGTATCTGCCGGATGTTCTGCGGTTGCCTCGCCACTGCAGTCTCGCCGGCGGGAGCCTCTCTCACCGCGGCAGCTGCGCGAGTGGTTTGCTTGGTGCACACGCCTTAGGAGTGGCGTTGCTTTAGCTGGAGGCCCCGCCGCTGGAGGCACTGGAGCTGGAGGCGCTGGAGCTACTAGTCCTGGAGGTGCTGGAGTTACTGCTGGTGCTGGAGGCGCTGGAGCTGGAGGTACCGGAGGTGCTGGAGCTGCTGGTCCTGGAGGTGCTCGTACTGGAGGTACTGGAGCTGCCGGAGCTGGTGGTGTTGGAGGCGCTGGAGCTGGAGACCCTGGCGCTGGAGGCGCTGGAGCTGGAGGCGCTGGAGCTGGAGGCACCGGAGCTGGAGGTACCGGAGGTGCTGGAGCTGCTGGTCCTGGAGGTGCTCGTACTAGAGGTACTGGAGCTGCCGGAGCTGGTGGTATTGGAGGCGCTGGAGCTGGAGACCCTGGAGCTGGAGGCGCTGGAGCTGGAGGCACTGGAGCTGGAGACCCTAGAGCTGGAGGCGCTGGAGCTGGAGGCGCTGGAGCTGGAGGCCCAGGAGCTGGAGGCGCTGGAGCTGGAGACGCTGGAGCTGACACCACATGCTGGTGGTTGTCAGAGCCAGGGACGTGAGGTTCCAGCGTCCGTTGTTGAGGAAATGCCGACTGCTAATGAGTACTTATTCAGATATCTCTTTTACGTTGGCTTTTTTTAGCGCAAATGGCGCTGTGCAAAGGACAGATTCTGCCGAGGTGTACGGTACGATGAGCTCAATCCACGTCATGGCGAGAGGACTTTGTCGGCTAGCAGCTGATACAAAAACAATAAACTTAGCGTGCATCGCAAGCAAGCTCGTGGTAAAATTCGCGGCGAGGGAGCTTCTTGGTGAAGGGAGGAATTCTGAGGTTGATTGAGGTAAGGCGGAATCGGGGTGGGAATTTTTTTGGGGGAGAATCCTCGAGATCCATTCGTTGGGTGAAATCAATTCAACATTCAATGACGTGGCGGAAGCTGCCAACGTCAGACGATGGGGGCGCTGACACGTGACACAATTTTGTGCCGACTTTAATCAGCTTCGCTACGCGAGGTTCTCAATACGTCAACATGATGAACGACGTGTATGGAAAAGTTGATCAACTATTTGTGACAAAAGGACAGCTTACAGTACATGATGTAAAGCAATGGGTCACAAGCTATTACCACACTTACTGGGTAAACACTGAACATTCTAATTAAGAATCGTTTTTTTCACAAAGAGCCAAATGGGTGCACCCTAGGAGTCTGCTTTCCATAACTGCAGGCTAAATAGAATGTGTAGGTAGGTTGCATTGCACCCAACTCCTTTGGCGATGTGACATCTTACCAACCTAGTATTTTACAAGCAAGGTCAGACATACAAATCTCGCACTCTTACCGGTACATGATTGAAAAAAAGAACAAAACTCAACGCAGAGTTTTCTAGAAAGTCAAACACTGGCTAATATACCAGTACCCTACACCCTAATCACTACTAATCCTGTAACCGCAAGACTACATGGTCTCTGGAAAAGCCATAGCCTTGCTCCAATTGCAGCATCATGAAGGTGTACTTTCATCAGAAGAGGGAAGCGCGCCTACAGAGCCACGGTGCCTGCACCATCATGGGCTGTGAGCCTGTGACTGCAGTTTCCCAGCCTTCAGTTTCCTGCCAAAACTCGAGTTCAGAACCGCCGGCCGCACCGCGAGCAGCTTGAGTCGCCTGAAAAATGCAGCTGCTACTGCACTGTGAGTGGCTGTGAACGGTGCTACTAGCAGCTACTGGCTATGCAGCAGCAGCTTGAGCGTGTAGTTGGGCGTGAGGTGCTTGTGGGGGAGGGGCTGGCCGGTGCGTGGCGATGAGTGGATAAGCAGCCACTGCTCTATGACTTTGAGACGCATCCAGAGCAACGCGAGCGCTACTGGCTGTGCAGCAGTAGCTTGAGAGTGTGGTTGGGTGTGAGGTGCTTGTGGGGGAGGGGCTGGCCGGTGCGTGGCGAGACAGAGTTGGTGAGAAGCCAGCGCTCGATGCTGCTGCGCTCGTACGTGAACCCATCAGCTGCCACCACTGGGTCTGTCATGCACTTCTGCAAGCGGGGGGGAGGAACGGGGGAAGGATAGGGCGCACGGGGAGATAGGAGACTTTAAAGTTTGACTCAAGCGAGCAGCCAGCGCTCGATGCTGCTGCGCTGGTAGGTGAACCCCTCTGCTGCCACCACCTGGTCTGTCATGCGCTTCTGGGAGAGGGGAGGAGGGACGGGGGGGGGGGGGGGGAGAATAGGTCAGGAGACGATGAGAAAGGCAGCGGAATGTGGGGGAATGGGTTGGCGATTTACCTTCTGTCTGGTACCAGACAGCTGCCACCACCGGGTCCGTCGCCTGTTTCAAAGAAGAGCGGGAATGAGAGGAGAATCAAGTGCATGGGGACCGAGCGTAAACGAGAGGTGAGCACGACAAAAGGTGATTTGAAGCTGTCTCAAAAGCTGCAACCACCGGGACTGCCACGCACTCAAAAGAAGTTACAGAGGGAACAACCCTCGCCTGCAACAGCAAACACATGCACTCACGTAGGACGACCAGGTTTGTCACGCCCTCATTAGACGATAGTAAGCGAGGGGCAACCCTCACCTGCGACAGCGGGCACATACACTGCTCGTCGAAGCTCCTTCTCCGCTTCCCCATCTCCACTTCCGCCTCCTCCATCACCTCACCCATCGCCGGCTGCACCACCTCCACCAGGTTCGGCCGAGCCTCCCGCTGCCGAATCGCACACCGGAGCGCCAGCTCCGTCAGCTTCCGAGCCACAGGCAAGGGCCACTGCCCCCCCGAACCATCAACTTCCCTCACTATCTCCTCAACAGTCCGAGCCATAACCCTTGTACTGTCCATCTCTACCGATTGAAACCCACCACCCCGCATGCCCACTCCTCCCAACCCTACCCCACCCATGCTCTTCCCTATCCACTCCTGCATCCGCCCCAGCCTCCGATGCAACTCCTTCACATTCGGCTCACCCAGCAGCAGCTGCAGCGCTATCAGCCCAAACGCATACACATCCGATAAAACCGAAATCTCACAAGTCTCAAGCTCCTCCGGGTCTATATACCCCACCGTGCCTCTCACCCGCGCGGTTACATTTTCCACGTCACTGAGTAACCGCGCAAGGCCCACATCGGCCACTTTAGAGGCGAGGCTTGTGTCGAGGAGAATGTTGTCGGGCTTTAAGTCGCGGTGCGCGATGGGTGGGTCATTCTGGTGGAGGTACATCAGCGCCCCGGCCACCTCAGATAAGATTCTCACCCGGTCAAACCAAGTCAACGGTTTCCTGCCGCCCCGGGCGCTCCCTCCCCAACTCCCAACACCCGCACCACCCGCACCACCCACACCACCCGCACCACCCACACCTCCCACACCACCACCCTTGCTGTTCCCAGCAGCAATCACATTAAGAAAGTCCTGTAAGCTCCCTCCAGGCAAGTACTCATACACAAGGCTCATCTCATCAGGGCAGTGACCCATGAGCAGCACTATATGCGGATGCCGCATCCGAGACAACACCTCCACCTCCATTCTATACTCCGCGCTGCCCTGCCACCCGCCGCCTTCCAGGCGTTTGACTGCCACCATGCAGCCTAGCAGCCGTCCCTTGTACACCGTGCCGAACGAGCCTCGGCCGAGCCTGTTCTCCGCCGCCCAGTTGTCGGTGGCTCGGGTGAGCTGGTCCGGGGAGAACTGGCGGCATTCCACTGTGGTTCCTGCTGTTGGGAGAGGTGAAATGCCTCCGCCTGTGACGGTCCCGCTGCTGTTGCCTCCGCGTGGAGAATCGCCCAGAGGGAGGCATCCGGACCCACCAGTGCTGCTGCTGCTGCCCTTCCTACCTTTGCTACCCCCGCTTCCGTCGCTGCTGTCGCTACTGCCCCCGCCGCTGCTGCCAGATCTGCCCCCACCAGCAGTGCTTCCAGCCGCAGCAGCAGCAGCAGCAGCGGCGGCGGCGGCTGTGGCGGCGGCAACAGCAGCAGAGGCGTCAGCAGGAGCAGGAGGAGCAGTTACACAAGCGGGCACGCGAGGTCTGATGAGCGTCTCGCCCTCCTCCTCGTCGCTCTCATCATAAGCCGCTAGCTCGTCTTTCAGAGACATCAGCGACCCACTGCCACCCCCCACCGCTCTCACACGCCCTGCCGCTGCTCCTGCTGCTGCTCCTGCTGTTGCGCCTGCTGCTCCTCCTGCTGCTCCTGCTCCTCCTGCTGCTCCTGCTGTTGCGCCTGCTGTTGCTCCTGCTGCTCGTGCTCCTGCTGCTCCTGCTGCTCCTGCTCCTGCTGCTCCTACTGCTGCTGCTCCTTCTGCAGCGGTCACACGCTGCAAGCCGCCGCTCCAGGAGCCCATCGGCTTTTGAGGTGCCTCAAAAGTCACCTCTCCAGCCACACTCTGCAACCCGCCGCTCCCAGAGCTCATTGGCCGTGGGCCATAGTCCGGAAGCTTCCTCCCTCTGCCTGTGGGAGCCGCTTCACGCGCGTGCCCGCCCTCTGCTCTGCCCTTGGGCGACAGTCCATACCTTTGCACGCCCTCTGCTCTGCTTGTTCCCGCCGGTTCATACGCTTGCCAGACCTCTGTTATGCCTACAGGAACCGGTTCATACTCCGTTATGCTGTCCCTCGTTTTGCTCCTCTGGACTGTGGAACCCAGCCCGCCCGCCCCCCCTCCCCTTCTCCTGCTCGTCTCACTCCCTCTCTCGTGCAGAACCGCGCTGCTGCTGCCGAACCTCCCATCGCCTAACCTCGTATCGCCGGACCTCCCATCACCGGACCTCCCATCGCCGAGCCTCACGCTCTTGGAATTGCCGACAGCAGCAGGAGAGTCCCAGGGCCCTTTCCCGGCTGATGCGGGTCTGCCGCCGTCAAAAGAGCGTCTACTAATCACCTTCATTTTCTGCTCCGATCTTCCAGCGGCGACTTTCGATTCTTTCGCTAATTTTGATTCTTTCGCTTCTTTTGATTCTTTCTTTTGCTGCTCGGCCTGAATCTGCAGCCAGTCCTGTGATTCGTGAGAGGAGCTGAAGTGGATTCCCTGGGAGCTGAAGTGGGGGTAGAGGTTCCGAAGCTGGTCCGGTTTGGATCCCAGGTTGTTGGCCCATGATGCTGATTGGCCCCGCGGCTCTGCTGCTGCTGCTGCTGCTGCTGACGCGTCGTTGTCTGCCCACGTTCGGCGCGCTGCTGGGCCGACGGGTGGAGCCGGCGCCAGGTCAGCTGTCGCCACGTAAGCGGGTCTTGATTGGTCGGTGGATGAAATGTCCAAGGAACAACGAGCGGTGAAGTCAGATTGATGCTGTGGTTAAAAGAACGCGAGGGAGGGAGAGAGACGAAAGAGAGGGAGAGAGGAGAGAGACGACTGAGGGGAAAAGTGGACAGTCTTTTGAGGCGCCTGTAAAACCAGTGAAGTCAGATTGATGCTGTGGTTATAAGAGCGCGAGGGACGGGGTATTGGGGAGCCTCAAAAGGAGCGACGACCGGTGAGGTCAGATTAATGTGCGGTGATGTGGTTATAAGAGCGCGAAGGAGGGAGAGGGACGAATTAGAGGGTGAGAGGAGAGACGAGCGCGAGGAAGAGGGAGAGGGAGGAAAACGGAGATGGAGGGACCAGGAATAGAAAAGCACGCCTGGCATTGGGGAAGGGTGTGAGGGAGAGAGACGCGACGAGCGAGATTTGGGACGTCTCAGAGGACGAGCGCGAGGAAGAGGGAGAGGGAGAGGGAGAGGGAGGAAGACGGAGATGATGGAGGGACCAGGAATAGAAAAGCACGCCTGGCGTTGGGGAAGGGTGTGAAGGAGAGAGACGCGACGAGCGAGATGAAGAAGGCGAGGAAGCGAGAGGGAGCGGCACCGAACAGAAGTATTACGACTGACGGTGTTATGACGGCGTGAGTGAGGGAAAACGATGGCGAGAGGGCGGGACGAGGAGAGAGAGGGAGAGGAGATGGCGCGTCAGGTAAAGAAAGCGACGGTGGACGCATGCGCAGCGGGAGAGACACGAGTCGCATGATGGGTGCGTGGGGTGCGACAATGATAGAGTGAGTGCGGCGCGTCTCGCTTGCTTCGTCCAGACTCCTTCTGTTTACTAATTTGTGTTGCAATAAATTGTATCGGGTCGCGTCTTTAGATAAAACCCGCCTCGGCCTGATATTTCATCAAATGACGGGCCAACTACCAAATCACAATACTTCCAAACAAAAAAAAACAAAATACAAACAAACAGAGTAGAAACGGCGGCGTACCGAGGGAGAAGCTCCTGCGGAGGGAAATAGCTGCGAATCGTCGAAGGCGTCACCGCGTTTCCGAATATCTACCGGTTTTTCCCCCGAGTGATGCGCATCGCCGCCCTTCTGACGCAAAGCACCACCGCTTGCACTGCCACTACTCTTTATCGGCGACAAAGCGCTGTTCGGTGATTCCTGGTTTTCCGACGAACCTCCGCCGATTCCGGCCGTGCTTTGTGGTCCTGAATGTCTCCCTACTACATGCGATGCGGTTGAATTCGACGAACGCACGACGGGGACAACGCGAGACTCGTCTTCTAACGAGCCTGCTCTTAAATGGCCGAGTTCCCGCGGGCCTTCCGGTGACGGTAGTCGTTTGTCGTGTCCTAAACCCTCCGCGCTTCGCCATGCAACAGGCGACACCGAGGACATCATTGGCTTATATGTTATCCCTCTAGCGACGCAACAGAAGCTAAACAGACTTCACTGCGGGATCTAGAAAGTGATGCTAGAGCAGATTGAAGGGGGAAGGAGGGAAGCTAGAACGAATTTCATGTCAAAAAACAAATGAAAGAAATGGCTCTTGGACTTCGAGCGTGCGGTGTGAGGAGGAAAGGAAAGGGGATGGTGACGAGAGGAAGCATGCGTAGAAGCTGCTTTCATCATGATGACACATCGCTGGCACCTCGAGAGAGATGAGATGACATGTGATGAGAGGAGCCGCCTTGTGCTTTGCTGTCCCGTCTAGCATTCCACGAATCAGGGTTCACCCAAAAGTCCCAGAATAAAACATGTAGACATCGCATGCCGGGGGGGGCGAAAATTTTTAACATACTTTGGGCCTCGCGTGAGAGAAATTCTAGAAAGTGGTGCTTTCTGAGTAAACCTAGGGCTAAATATGAGAGAAATCTGAAAGTCAGGACCTGGGATATACTTTCCCAAACAAAAATGCTGGAGGAAGGTGAAACTAGGGACTGTTGGGGTCGAAATTTTAAATTCCTGCCTCTAAAAGCTGCCAGGGATGAACGCCTTTGTCCATTTGCTCGGATTTGTTGCGTCTCGTTACTGTACACTTCACCGCCTTTCCTCACAGACGTTGGGTTTCGGTTTTGTACATTTGGCATTTTGCTTGGTTGCTGCTGGCGCTGCCGCGGTGGTTACGGCTCCAGTCAGATCCACGTCAACCTCAGATTCTGGAGGGGCACCTGAACCACGATCCATGGCATCCAAATTCTGGCTATGGAAACATGAGGGGCTGTCCAGCTCGTTCATTTACTGTTCGTAAAGCCCTTCAGTTACCAGATTTTGCGTTGTAACACTGAATTTTACAAAAATGCCAGACACGATCAGCTCCCGTTCACGATACGGCACACCCCCTGCACGTACCTGGAATCGTGTGACGCAAGTTACAGAAATCAGCGTGCGCATCGAACAATGGTACAGAACCGCGTCCTGCCCACAACAGTCCGTGGCCATCGTATCGCGCGCTCGATTTCGCCACTGCAGCCTGACACTCGCCAAAACCAGTAGTGGAAGTGTTGGCTTGGCGAAAATTCCAACGCTTTGGTTGACGAGGGAACCGGTTACCTCGTTTCCACACGGCCCCTGCACTGCTGAAGTCTGTGTGGGGGGAATGTGTCCGCGCGCTCGAATTGACAAAAAGGGTGGACTCGACGCAGGTCGTATTCGTTTATAGGTAAGTGATCAGTTTTGAACCCCGGATCGTGAGGAGGAGCTAAATTTCCCGAAATGAACGAGCTGGACACGCCCTGATTCACGTCGAAAACAATCTTTAACATGATCCCAAAAAGTGCGGTCCATCACTACAGAACGAATGGACTTGGAAGTGACGGAGCCTAGAAGAATCTGACGACCTGGGTTTAGGGTTGAAATTGGACGCCACCTTGGATTCAAATTTGAATCAGTGGTGGTGATGCGAACAATCCTGAGTAGCTCTCATACCATGTTACAATCTGAATTGAAGGTGTAGGATCATCTCAGGTTGATCGCGAGTGTTGTAGCAACGGAAGATTGCTAGTGTATGTCGGGTATGGAACCTGTCAGTAGAAGGAGATTTGAATCTCGACAGAAGTAAATATAATGATGCTGTACAAGGGTTTATATAGGGATACAGCAGGAATACGAAAGGTCCTAGCTAGCCATGTACTCTGAGGGGGTACATTCCCCTTAGGGCTAATCTAGATGCAGGATTGCAACCGTGCGGTTCGGTAAACGTACGCGGTTCGGTAACCGTTTGAAGTTTTTCCGCGCTTTGCGCTTTGAATTCTTCCTGCTTGTAACTGTCTTCGATAACTGTCTTGACGCCCGGTCTTCGTCCTCGCTGCAGTCATCGTCGCGTTAAGGATTCGTTACTCTTAGGAATGTTTATTCAACAATTTTATATCGTAACATTTTGTTCCCCGATTCCCCCCAGCTGTGGCCCATGTTCGGCCATTGTCCGTACTCCATCCTCCTTCAGTGGAGGCCCCCCACCCCCATTCGTTGAATTTCTCCCAACGCCATCTGCAGTGTTGGGTTTCGCTTTGCCGGCAGAGTTCTGCAGCTTCGCATCGTGCCAATTCTTCTTCTTCTTTAACACTCAGTTCCTTGTTGGGGTCGATGGTGAGGTAAGTCTCCTTGCTGTAGGTTCTAATTCCCCTATTGCATCGAAATTGAACCGTGCGGCACAGGATCCCGTTTCAAACCGCTTCCCGCCAATTCCATTTTGATGCATTGGTGTCGGTATGACAACTGTCTTTGTCGTTTCAATTCATTACGACTCTTGGTCTTCGATATCACTAGTGTTGTTATCGCTGTTACTTACATGAATGCTTTACCAAATTCCTTATCGTAACAGTCTTCCATGTTGAGGGGAGGCTACCGGTGAGGGTTGGTTTACCCTCAGGAATTTGTTTTGCATGGCCTGTCACATTTTGAACCAATTTCAAGATTTTGCGCGCGGTTAATTGCGGGCCTTTAACGTCCGCGTAGTAACCTTAGGTTAATGAGGCAATGTACCTGGAAACTCAAGCTTGGTTAATGAGATGTGTCTAAAAGAATGCCAAGTTAAAAGCACATATATTGCGTATACATCCAGACACCCTTGTGTACAAAATCAAGTGAGTGCAACTTGTATCACTAGTTCAACAGTTTCGAGTTTCCTCCTTCTGGGGTTGCGCAGGTCTTCGGCCCCACAAACCACCTGACAGTGAAATAATACAAAGTAAGGCACCCTGCCCAATATTCGTTCTAGCCCTTGACAAATATCCCAGTGTACTACTTTTGAGGTTCCTTCTAGCCCTTGACAAATAGCAATTGTTCAAAAGTCGGGATGATGAGATGGTGATTCACTCTCATTTACTATTGAGAAAATGGGGTCATTTAGTTAAGATTGAGGATGTTTTGCATGTGATATTGTATTTCAAAATCAAATATTGGAGCCAAACCAGTTCACATGTAGAACAGCTCTGAAAAAACCTGCAGGCTAGATTGCACTTCCCTTCAGCTGGCTACCTGCGCATCGGACGTATTCTCTGGGCGGCAAAAGGCGCTTCCATGTGCTGAGATGAATCTCGAGTGGAGGAGGCACCAATTTTGGCATTTTGGGATGAGGACGATTGTCCGTACAGACATATTTTGTGGTAACCAGGATCGCCACAGCTCGTCGATTGTACTCAGATCTGTACGACGAAGCCCGCGTCACACTCTTCCGTACGATATACGGGGTGAGAGCGCGTGTTGAGCTAGTTAGTGATTATTTTAATACGGCCGACCATATTTGTCACGTCGTTTGGGGACAGCTACCTATTCGAATTCGCTCCACCATTCGTTTCAATATCGTACTCTGATTAAAATGTGGAGCTGTCAGTCTTGCTTAGGCAGTCGTATCGTTGTTTTCGTGAAGTTACCGCACTGGATCTATATTATTATTTTTAGGACAGTACCGTCGCAAAGGCATCAACCCTGGGGTGATTGCTTCCGAGGGGCAGCCATCGCATTGGGCTTTAGTATTTTTTGATCGCGATCATGCCTTCCATTAAGCTTTTATTTCGTGGCTACCACACCAATACTACGGAAATATAATGTATCACGGTTTCTCGGACATTAAACACATTACCACTTATACTCAATATTTTCAACACTTGTTACTATTGAACAAGTATGTCCTGCGAATTTGCTCTGGATGTGATATGGGGCGCGTGCGGAAATTTCGGTCTGTTACGATGAGACAATCACGAAAATAGTTGATGTGCGCAATCTCGCCTATGTACGCTTAGCGTTAATTCAAATTGTCGCACGCCCTCACTCCTCAGGAGCCTGTCAGGTTGTTTGCATCAGCGACTCCGCTCCACATGTGCAGTATTCCCCTGCGGCCGTTTTTCCCCACCCCACCCCTCCCCCCCACGCAAACACCTGTCCCAGTTCCGAATCATCCTGCCAAACCAGCCCAAACCTGCACCAACCACCTGCTCAAATCCCTGGGCCCCTTAGGGCGTCGATTTTTTTCGAAACCCTACCGAAACGCAATGAACTTATACTAAACCCTTTTGACATGGACAACATCCCATTCCACCGCAATCAAATGAACTCATTTGACACGCCCTGAACTCATCATCGGTATATTAGTAAGCTTTCTCCGCTCATTCCATATCATGCTGCACGCCTCGTTTACACCTAGAACGCGAAGGAGAGAAGTAATTTCCACCATGGCTCGCTATCTCGTCGCTAGTTTGCTCATTCTCCTACTTGTGGCGTCTGTTGTTGACGCAGGTAACAGTAACGGCAATGGAAAGTCTGAGACCAAGGTTGAGAGCAAGCCCGAGACCAAGGTTGAGAGCAAGCCTGAGACCAAGGTTGAAAGCAAGCCTGCGAGCAAGGTCGAGAGCAAGCCCGAGAGCAAGCCCGAGAGCAAGCCCGAGAGCAAGCCTGAGAGCAAGCCTGAGAGCAAGCCTGAGAGCAAGCCTGAGAGCAAGCCTGAGAGCAAGCCTGAGAGCAAGCCTGAGAGCAAGCCTGAGAGCAAGCCTGAGAGCAAGCCTGAGAGCAAGCCTGAGAGCAAGCCTGAGAGCAAGCCTGAGAGCAAGGATGAGAGCAAGGATGAGAATCATGGAAAGGGTGAGAGCAATGGAAAGGGTGACGCGGAGGTTAAAAAACAGTCGTCGAAGAAAAGAGGGCACCTGTGCGTTGATGGGTGCGACTACGAGAAGGGCTCCTTTGACTACTGGAAGGTGCGTCAAGTTGCGGAGATTCTTTGCTTCTGCCAGTAGTCGATGGATCACCATGCTTGCAGCAAGTTTATGTCTAATTTCAAGATATGGTAATGCGAATGCCATCGTTGCTCTGCTTTCTCGCAATAACCCCTTTCCGTGCGTTCCTTAACGCAGATTCCGGAGTACAAAGATTGCATGTCGAAGGCCACTAAGAACACCGCCCCCTGGTGCGCGTCTGGCGTGGTTAACGCCAAGGACTGCTGCGATCGCTGCAAGAGCCCCGGCACCACCCTGGACGGCAAGCCCTATGAATGCAAATACTGGGTGCACATCCCGTAAGCACCTACCAAACTGTCGCGGCATTCTTTATTCAGCCTGTTCATGTCCTCGTTCGTATCGCCTGTTGATTTAGACGTATCGCCCCTCAGTGACCTTGGGTTAACAGCGTCATAACCTGTCGACGTACTTGTTCGCTTCCTTCCCGGCTCAATGTAAGTTGCTCGCACGTCTTCCCAACCCAATTCCTCTTAAGCTGGTTTCCTGATCGTCGCTCCATTGCCCTATCGCTTTGCTCTTCGCTCTGTTTGTCGCTTTGCTACGCAGATCGTCGCCCAGCGAGGGCAAGTGCAACGGCAAGGATTGCGGCAAGTGCCTTCTCCTGCCGAACCTCGATTCCCTCACGCCCACTAAGAGCGACAAGAAGGGCTGCGGCGGAAAGAAGGTGCGCATCGGCAGGAACTGCCCCGTCGCCAATGACGACCCGCACTTTGTGGGCGCGCACAGCACGCGGTTCGACTTCAACGGGCTGCCCGAGAAGAACTTCTGCCTGTACACGGACCGCGCGGTCCACGTGAACATGGGCATGCGCGGGTACCTCGACTCGCGCTCCACGCAGAGCGCCGCCCTCGTCGTCAACGGCTCCGCCGTGCGCACCTGGATCCGCCAGCTCGCCGTCATGTGGACTGACGCCGACAGTGACAATACCGTCTCCGCTAAGCCCGCCGCCCACTCGCTGGTGCTGACGGCGCGCGACGGCAAGGAGCAGCTCCGCGGCGACTCCGGCTTCCTCGCGTCCGCCGAGATCGACGGCACGCCCCTCCCCCGCCTTACCCCGGGTGAGACTCGCAGCCTCGCGGGCGGCAAGTTGTCGCTTGAGTTCGTTGGGGAGGAGAAGACCGGACCGTACGACGTGGATCACTACTATCTGCGCCTCGACGGGCTTCTGGAGTTGGACCTGAAGTTGCGCCCCGCGCACCCTCTGTTGCAGACACCTGCCGACGCCCAGGTGCATATTAATGTGATGTTCACTGACGCGAGCGCGAGCAGCAGCGTGCACGGCGTGATGGGGCAGACGTACCGCGATGGCAGGGAGGCGCGCACGGTGGAGTTCTCTCGGCTCGCCGCGATGCTGCACCACCCCGTGTCCGCCGATGGCGCGGAGGGCAAGGGCTTCCTGGACGGGCAGGTGAAGGACTATGAGACCAGCGCCGTCACCTCCACTGACTGCCGCTTCTCCGCCTTCAACGGTCAGGAACTGCCCCTGTCTGCTTAAAGCGAAGACTTTGTGGAACCATAAATTTGTATTGTATACAGGGTGATTTGTTGCAGGTGGGTGTAACGGTATTAGTATTTTTATTAGTATTATTTGATTTGTTGGCTATGTAAGAGAAGTAACCAATGGCTGGTTATGAATGATTGTGTTTTACCAATTAGGTTACCAATTCAAAGCTGAACCTTACGAGTAGTACATCTAGCATTAGCTCTGGAATGAAATATAATAATACAGAAATGTCACTCTTACTCAGAGAATGAGAATGATTTTGTCATGAAGAAGCAGGCCTGATCATAGCCTAAGTCTTAGCCGAACACCTTTCCTCCATACCTTGCTGTGTTTTGCGTATCTGTTTCTTAGAAATCCAAAATCATGTTTCAAATGAATAGCCATTTGTGTTTACCCACCGTAGTTCTGTGTAGGCGATAGTGGGGTAGCCTGTATGGGCTCTGGATATCAGACAAAATCCGTCTGATGGTCTGAAAATCAGACACGTTTTTATATATTCAAATGACTTTCCAGACAAACCATTTTTGCTCATCTGAAAAATAAGACCACGGGCTAATAGGCCGTCTGAGTATTCAGACAGCGAGTACAATTTCGTCTGAGACACAAAAGTTCCGAAGCATGCAAAGAGCTGGACATCGGGTTGATAGAGCCTGGATAAATTTGTTGTCTACAATTTCTCACGTGAAGTAGTTAGTCCTCCGCCGTTTTGGTACTCGTGACAAAGGTCAGGGTTCGATTCCTTCTGCCGCCACTGCATTCTAAACTTCGCTTTAAATCTGAAAAGGTTATCCATTAGAAAAATCGGACAAGTGTATATGTTTAGTCTAAAAATTCAGACAAGGGCCATTGTTTCATCTGAAAAATCAGACCATCTAAGATTGCTCGTATTTCCTTCAGACGAAAAGTTTTCTCCATTTTTTTTTTCAGACGGGCCAAAAACCTAGCCAGAGCCCTGTATGGGATATGACCCAATGTTAGGGTTAGTACTTGTACCCACAATTATTTCAATGCAGTCATCCTAGCTTCTCATTGTAACATGGTTTCGGAGTAGTAGGTCCATAGGACCCGTTTTTTTTTTTTTTTTTTTTTTTTTTTTTTTTTTTTTTTTTGTTTCGGGCCCACCATTCCGACTGCGGTTACTGCGTTACCCCACTGCCCTACTGTCAAATGTTGTAGCCTGTAGTGAGGTTTGTCTTAGGGGGTACAAATGTTAGGGTTTGCTATATGTACCCCAACCCTCATCAATAACACAACACTTTCATTCTTGACATGGTATCACCTAGGTTAGGATCCTGTAGGATCCCGTTCTTCCCGCCCGAGCCTGACGCGCCTCACCAGTTCTGTCGCGTAGCTGTCGACACTCTCCCGTTCCGTGTCCCGTCCCGTCCTGAGCCCGTTCCGTCGCGCGCGTTCCCTCTGCGCCCGCCCGTTAGCGCCCGCCCGTTCGCGCCCGTCTCGCGTGCCCGTTAGGCTGCCGCCACGCCTGCCCGTTAGGCCCGCCGCGGGCCCTGCCTTCGCGCCGCCGCGCCTGCCCGTTACGCCCACCGCGGGCCCTGTCTTCGCGCTGCCGCGCCTGCCCGTTAGGTCGCCGCCGTGCCTGCCCGTTAGGCTGCCGCCGCGCCTGCCCGTTAGGCCCGTCGAGGGCCCTGCCTTCGCGCCGCCGCGCCTGCCCGTTACGCCCACCGCGGGCCCTGTCTTCGCGCCGCCGCGTCTGCCCGTTAGGCCGCCGCCGCGCCTGCCAGTTAGGCTGCCGCCGCGCCTGTTCGTTAGGCCCGTCGAGGGCCCTGCCTTTCGCGCCCGTCGCGGGCCCCGCCCTAGCCTCTCGCCGCGCCTGCTCGTTAGGCCCGCCGCGGGCCCTCCCTTACAGCCGCCGCGCCTGCCCGTACCGCCCGGCGCCGCGCCTGCTCGTTAGGCACGCCGCGGGTCCTCCCTTACAGCCGCCGTGGGCCCTCCCTTACAGCCGCCGCGCCTGCCAGTTCAGCCAGCCGCCGCGCCTCCTCGTTAAGTCCGTTGCGGGCCCGCTCGTTGGGCCCTTCCTTCGCACCGCTGCGCCTACTCGTTCAGTCCGCCGCGGGACCGCCCCTAGCCCCGTTGCGCCCGCGTTTTGCGCCCGTCACGGACTTGCCCTAGCCGCCCACCGTCCCTACCAGTGCCACCCGCCGCCGGACTTGTCGCTTCTACTTACACTATGGCGACCCCTAGGGTTCTTCGCTTTGACGCTGACAGTAGACCGCTCGAGTTTCCGGTCTGGCTCCTACGCGCGCGTCGCCTTTTAGAGAGTCAGGTTTAGGCGGGCGAGTCCCTTTGGGCGCACGCTACTGGTGACCTTCCAGCGCCCGACGACCCTACGCCTTTAGGCACCGCCAATGACGACGCAGCCAGGGACCGCTTTACCCGCCAGCGTGCTGACCTGACGGCGTGGAAGTCGCGTGACGCTGCGGCCTGCATCGCTCTTAGCAGCCTCCTCCCTGAGTTTGAGGAGGCCCACTTCACTCAGGTTCGCACTGCTAGTGAGTTCCTGACTGCGATTAAGGCCCGCTACGCTACTCCCACCACTGTCTCTCTTGGCCGACTCTTCCTACCGTTCCTGTTCCCTGACCTCGCCTCGTTTGAGCGCTCTGCTGACTTGATTGCTCACCTCCGCTCGCTTGATTCTAGCTACCGCGCTGCTTGCACTGAGGCACAGCTTGCACTGCTTCCTCCCCCCATGGCGATTACTATCTATTTCATCGCCACTAGCCTCCCTGGCCGCATTGCCTCGGTCCGTGATACGCTTCTCCTGAAGCACCCTAGTGAGCTCACTATCGAGGTCCTTGAGTCTGCGCTCAAGGACGTCGAGAGCAACCTCCGCTCCGTAGCCTCCGCCTCTGGTGCTGTGCCCCCTCCACTGTTCCACGGGTGCACTGTCCCTCAGCTGCCCACCTTTACAGCCTCTCTCGCCACTGCTGCTACTGACGTGACCGCAGCTGCTGTTACGACTTCTTCGCGGTCTCGAGGTAGAGGTGGCAAGAGGGGCGGTCAGGGTACAGGTGGCGGCGGCGGTGGAGGCGTTGGCGGCGGAGGTGGCGGGGGTGGCGTGCCGACTGGTGGCGGAGGGAGCGCAGGGCCTGGAGAGGCGTCTCGTGCAGCGGCCAGTGACTCCCCTACTGCAGCTGGTGGAGGCGACACCCACCTTCTGGTCAGCCGGCCGCGGCGGGTGGAGCAGCGGCGTGGTACCTGGCCCAGTGGCAGCAGCAGCTGCAGCAGCAGCAGCCCCTCCCCTCGCAGCAGCCCTCGCAGCAGCAGCGGCAGCAGCAAGTTTCGGGGCCAGGACAGCGCCAGCCCCAGCGAGGTGTTGTACACCCTTCGTGCACCTATCAGCTTTTGACAGGTGCTCGCCGAGGCCAGCCTTGTGGCCGCACCCACCCTCCTGGTCAGTGTTTTTCTCAGCTCACTGACACAGTTCGCTTGGCCTTCGGCGTTGGCGGCCCTGCCCTTGACTGGTTTCCTCTTGTTGAGACGTACAGCTCCGCTCTTTGGGGCATGTCAGCTTCTCAGTTGGTTGATCTCTTAAGAACTCCTCATGCTATGTATGCTGTTGTTGACTCTAGTGCTTCTGACTCTGTTTACTCGAGTGTTGTTAGCTTAGGTGCTAGTCTTGCTGAGTTGCCTGTTGGTAGTGTAGGCACTTGTGTAGACACTAGTCCAGGAGCTACTTCGGAGGACACTTCGCTGTCTTTCACTTTGGACTCTGGGGCTTCGCACTGCTTCTTCCGGGACCACACGACACTTACTCCGCTTCTGGCGCCGGTCTCTGTGGCTTTGGCTGATCCCACCTCGGGACCAGTCACTGCTCGCTATGTTGGAGTAGGCTAGAGCTCGCTCTGGCCTTTATTTTGGTGTTCTCTTATCATTCCACCATGCTGAGAGCGAGTTATGCTTCCAGGTTCAATTTAGGTTCATTTCGTAGCTATAGTACAAACTGAACACACCCTAAGTTCAATTAGGGTTTCCAATTCCTTTCTAGACTTGTATCTCGACACTTCTTTCCTAATACAATTTTCTCTCGCTACCTTCTCTCTTCATAGCCATGGCTACCACACTCTCAGTTTTAACATGGTATCTAGAGCCAAATCCTTGGCGTTTTGTCCCAATCTATATCTCTTAGTACGGTTTAGGCCTTAGGCATCCGGCGCGCCACTTTTTACCTAGTCGAAAATTATCTTCCCTAGTATTTCGACCCTTAAAGTTCTTCTTTTTTTTTTTCAATCACGGAACCTTCCATCCATCACCCGAGGTCTCCCTGCCTAGTCACGCGCCCCGTCCCCTAGTCGCGCGCCCTGTCTCGTCGTCGCGCCGCCCTCCCCCCCCCCCCACCTCGTCGCGCGCCCTACTCACCGCCGCGTCGCGCGCCCTGCCCGTCGTCGACGTGCGCGGCCGCGTCGACGGCGACGTGCGCGGCCTCCCCGCCGTCGATGCGCGCGCGCGTCTTGCCCACCGCCCTCCATCTCCTTGGCCACCCTTCCCTCCTCCCAGCCACCCTTCCTTACCCTCTCGTGGGCGGCCTGCCACACCTCCCTGCAGGCGCCTTCCCCTCCCCCCCGTGGTGCGCCTTCTTCTGCCGTTTCTGCACCACCTCCTCCTTCTCCCCTCACCCCATCCGCCTCTTCACCCTCCTCCTCCTCTCCTCATTCCTTCCTCCCTTCCGTGCCTTTCCTCCCTTCCTCCACCTCCTTCCCCTCCGCATCTGCCACCTGGCTGCGTGTTACTGATTGCCACTTGGTGATCGTGACCCTACTTCCTCCCCACACTCCGCTCCTTCACCCTCCTCCTCCTCTTCTCTCTCCCTCTATTTCCCCCACCCTCTCACCTCTTCCTCCGCCTCTCTTCTCTCCCTATCTGCTGCAGCTGGTAGCTGTCCGTGTTTCGTCGCCTTCCACACCTTTCCTCCTCCTCGTATTTCTCCCCTCAGCGGCGCAGCAGCAGACTACTTCGCCGCTATCCCTCCTCCTCGTATTTCTCCCCTCAGCGGCGCAGCAGCAGACTACTTCGTCGCTATCCCTCCTCCTCGTATTTCTCCCCTCAGCGGCGCAGCAGCAGACTCGTTCGCCCCTATCCCTCCTCCTCGTATTTCTCCCCTCAGCGGCGCAGCAGCAGACTACCCCGCCGTTTTCCCTCCTCCTCTTATGTCTCCCCTCAGCGGCGCAGCAGCAGACTCTTCGTCGCTATCCCTCCTCCTCGTATTTCTCCCCTCAGCGGCGCAGCAGCAGACTCCTTCGCCCCTATCCCTCCTCCTCGTATTTCTCCCCTCAGCGGCGCAGCAGCAGACTACCCCGTCGTTTCCCCTCCTCCTCTTATGTCTCCCCTCAGCGGCGCAGCAGCAGACTACTTCGTCGTTATCCCTCCTCCTCTTATTTCTCCCCTCAACGGCTCAGCAGCTGACTACATCGCCCCTATTCCTCCTCCTCTTTTCTCTCTCCAACACTGCTTTACTGCTATCCCCTCCCCCATATGGGGCCTCTTCTCGCTCTTACCTCTCTTCCTCTGCGCTTCCGTCCTCACCCTTCTCCCGCCGTACCTCCTCTCCTACCATTGCCTTCCCTACTCTCCGCCCCCTTCGCTGCCCCTTCCTCCCCTTCCGCCCTTCCTACTTGCCGTTGTACCTCCCCTCTTCTCCACCCCTCTTCTTGGATTCCGCTATCCCATCAGCGTCGCCGCTCTTCTGCCGTTGTAACCTCTGGTTTTGGCTCACTGGCCTCTGTTTTCAGTGTGACCATGCCATCTCAGGATAGCATCCTTGGTGCTTCTCCTCTTATGGACCCTCGCTTTCTCGTTCCATTTTCTCCACCCGTTCAAAGCACTGCTTCTCACTCTCCCAGCCCTACGGCTGCCGCTCTCTCACTTCCTCGCACCTTGGATTTTGTCCTTGACAGTGCTGCTACTGACTCTGTCTTTCGTGATGCTGGTGTTCTTCGCAATTTTCCTCGTCCCCTCTCTATTGATGGGGCTGGGGAGACCATGACCATGATCTGCATAGGCACTTCCTCTCTTCCCTGTCCTGCCTCTCCCTCTGGCGCTGTTACTGGCCTTTATGTTCCCTCTTGCCGTCATAACCTCCTATCCCTTCCTGCCCTTCAACGCCTCGGTGTACGAGTGCTCTTCCCCGCAGGTGCACTCTATTGTGATCTTCATTACCACGACCGGCACCTCGCTCGTTTCACCCTTTCTCCTACTACTCGCCTCTACACCCTTTGTGTTCCCCTCCCCTCATCTGTCCACCACACTTCCTCTTCTTCTGTCCCTCCCGTCTCCTCTTGCGACTGTCGCTCTCTCACCCAACCTACCCTTCTTCTCCATCATCGCCTTGGCCACCCCAACTTCCCTCTCCTTCGCAGCATGGTCAACTCGAAGCTGCTTCATGATCTCCCTTCCTCTCTCCCGCCCCTTCCCCCCTCTCCCGCTCCTCCATGCACCCCTTGTGTTCAAGCTAAGCTCTCCCAATCTCCCCATCCTTCTTCCCCTTCTGCCTCCCCCAAACCCCTTGATCTTGTGCATATGGACCTCTGGGGTCCCTCTCCCATTGCCTCCCGTCAGGGTCATCGCTATTTTCTTCTTCTCGTCGATGACCATTCTCGCTTTGCCACTGTCTATCCCCTCCGCGCCAAATCTGACGCCCCCTCCCTCATCATTCGCTGGGCTGAGCAGGCGCGTCTTCGCTTTGGCCGCCCTGTCACGCGCCTCCACTCTGATGGTGGTGGCGAGTTCTTTAACCACTCTCTTTCTTCTTACTGCTCCTCTCATGGCATTCGCCAAACCTCCACCCTTCCGCATTCTCCTGAAAAAAATGGTGTTGCCGAGCGTCGTATTCGCACTCTCACGGAGATCACCCGCTGTCTCCTTACGCATGCTTCTGCTCCCCACTCTCTTTGGAGCTACGCTCTTGTTCACGCCACTCTTCTTTCTAACCTTCGCCCTCATCCCCTTCGCTCTTCCATTACACCCTTTCAGCTCTGGACTGGCCGCCAGCCTTCTGCCCGCCCTCTTCGGGTGTGGGGCTGTGTCGCTCATGTCCTCATCAATCCCGCTGATCGGGCGCGTCAGGGTGGGAAGCTCGCTCCCAAGACGCAGCTTTGTGCGTTTATTGGTATCAACTCTAACTCTCCTGGCTACCTTTTCTATGCTCCCTCCTCTCAGCAGCTCATTCGCAGCCAGGATGTCATCTTTGATGAGACTCGATCTCCATTCCTCACTCCCCCTCCCACCCCACCTGCTCCCTCTCTCCATTGGTCTGACTTTGATCCGCTGCCCTCTGCTGCTCCCTCTCCTCCTCCCCTTCCTCTTGCCCCTGCTCCACCTCCCCTGCCTGCCTCCTCCACTCCCCCCTCCGCTGTCATCTCTGGCATCTCTCCTCCTGCCTCTTCATCTTCTGCTCCCATGTCCCCTCCCTCATCACCTCCTTCTGCTACCCTCCCTTCTGCACCTGCCCCCCCACCCTCTCCCCGTCTCACCCGCTCCATGACCCGTGCAATGTCCAATTTTCAACACTCTGCTCTCTTTACTCGTCTCTCTCCCTCTCAGAACGTTGATCTTCTCGAAGATCGCTTTGAGGAGCTTTTCTCTGTTCATCCTGTTTCACCCCTCCTCTGTGTCACCATTGGCGACTTCTCCAATTCTCCGACTCTTCTCTCCGTTGACACTGCCGCTATTCCCACCCCTCAGACCTATTCCGAGGCAGTGTCTGGCTTTCATGCAACTGAGTGGATGGCTGCCATCATTGCCGAGTGTGAGGCATTCACTAGGACTCACTCTTACGTTGACTCTGTCCCCCCCCCTGGCGCCACCATTGTGAAGGGCAAATGGGTCTTTCGTGTCAAACAGCTGCCTGGGGAGCTCCCTGTCTTCAAAGCCCGTTACTGCGCCAAAGGCTTCACCCAACGTGAAGGCATTGACTACTTTGCCACTTACTCCCCCACTGCCCGTCTCCCCACTCTTCGCCTCCTTCTTGATCTAGGCGCCCGCTGGAATTGGGAGATTCACTCTATGGATGTCTCCAATGCCTTTCTCCAAGGCGAGCTTCATGAACGCATTTTCCTTGAGCGCCCCGCTGGCTTTCCTCGCCCCTTCCCTCCAGGCACTGTCTGGGAGCTGAAGCGCCCAGTGTATGGTCTTAAGCAGGCCCCACGCGAGTGGCATGCTAAGCTTGCCTCCACTCTTCACTCTCTTGGCTTCTCCACCTCCTCTTCCGACCCCAGTCTCTTCATTCGCACTTCCCCCCACAGGGTTTACATTCTTGCCTACGTCGATGACTTGGTGCTCCTCGCTGAAGATTCTGCCGACATTGCCGCTGTCAAGCTAGCCCTCCAGGCACGTCTCCTGTGCAAGGATCTTGGCGAGCTTCGCCACTACCTTGGCATGGAGATTCGTCGCGATCGTACTGCGCGCACCATCTCTCTCTCTCAATCTTTCTACATCCACTCCATCCTTGAACGCTTTGAAATGTCACAGGCTAAGCCAGTTTCCACTCCTCTTCTCGCTAACCATCAGCTTACTGCCCCTGCCGTTCCCACTCCCTCCTCAGAACTGCGACCCTATCCTGAGCTCGTTGGGTCACTCATGTATGCTATGATGTGCACGCGCCCCGATCTTGCTTACCCCCTCAGTGTCCTCTCTCGCTTTGTTGGCCTTGGTCGCCACACAGACGTGCACTGGGCGGCTGCCAAGCGCGTTCTCCGCTATCTCCGCGCTACCTCTGATCTTGCTCTCACTCTTGGTGGCTCTTCTCCCCCTGTTCTTTGCGGTTACAGTGATTCCTCTTATGCTGATTCTCGCCCTGATCGCCGCTCCTCTCAGGGTTATGGTTTTACTCTTGGCAGTGGTCTCATCAGCTGGCGCTCCACTCGCTCATCCTCTGTCTGCCTTTCTACCTGCGAAGCTGAGTTGTACGCAGGCACATTGGCAGCTCAGGAGGCTCGCTGGCTCTCCTTTCTCCTTGCTGAGCTCGGTCACTCTCAGCCCTCTGTGACGCTCTCCTGTGACAGTGCGAGCATGATTCATCTCACTGAAAATCCTGTCTATCACGCCCGCAGCAAACACATAGAGGTCCGCTACTTCTTCGTGCGCGAGCTGGTGCAGTCTGGCTTCTTACGCCTTCGCAAGGTGGCCGCTACTGCCAACCTTGCTGACATTTTCACCAAGGCCCTTCTGCGTGCGCCACACCGTTTCTACGTGCGCGAGCTTGGGCTCACGCGTCTTGCCACTTCTGGGGGTGTTCCCGTTCGCTAGGTGTTTTGTTCCAGAGCTTCACCTAGCCTGGGGGTGTGTTGGAGTAGGCTAGAGCTCGCTCTGGTCTTTATTTTGGTGTTCTCTTATCATTCCACCATGCTTAGAGCGAGTTATGCTTCCAGGTTCAATTTAGGTTCATTTCGTAGCTATAGTACAAACTGAACACACCCTAAGTTCAATTAGGGTTTCCAATTCCTTTCTAGACTTGTATCTCGACACTTCTTCCCTAATACAATTTTCTCTCGCTACCTTCTCTCTTCCTAGCCATGGCTACCACACTCTCAGTTTTAACACGCTACACTACTACTCTTCCGTGCCCTGCTGTTCCCTTTGGGTCTCTGACTGGCTTCCACGTCCCCTCGTTCTCGCGGAACTTGGTGGGCGTGAGGCCTCTTGTGAGTCAGCACGTGGGTGTGTGGATTGAGCCCTCTGGTGAGACGGCGGTTTGTGTTGACGGAGACACTTACACGCCTCTTGCCACCTTTACAGCTGAGCCAGGCTCTGGTCTCTACACACTTCACACTGGCTATGGTGGGCAGCAGCAGCAGCGACTACTGCCCCCGGCCCCTGTTCCTTCCCCCAGTCTGGTCCCTGCGTCTCACCAGGTTGCTGCGTCCCCCCAGGTAGCTGTGTCTGGTCAGGTTCCCGTGTCTGGTCCAGTTGCTGCGTCGTGCTCCTGTCGGTCACTTGCCCACCCCACCGTTCTGTGGCACCACCGGATGGGGCACCCGTCTCTCCCTCGTCTGCGCACTATGTCTCGTCAGCGTCTTGTCTTAGGCCTCCCACGTGTCTTGCCGTCGCTGCCGCCTTCGCTTGCACCACCGTGCGGTCCCTGCGTCGAGGGTAGGCTGCGCGCCACCCCTCACTTCTCCTCCCTTCGTCCGGCCACCGAGCCTTTTGAGACGCTCCACTTGGACGTCTGGGGCCCCGCCTCTCGCCTTGGCCCTGAGCGTGAGCGTTTCTTTCTGGTGGTCGTTGACGACTACTCCCGCTACACCACAGTGTTCCCCCTAGCGAAGAATTCTGAGGTGACTTCTACGCTGATCAGGTGGTTGCTTACCACTGAGGGCACTCGTGGTCGTCGAGTCAGCTGTCTTCACTCCAACCGTGGGGGTGAGTTTCGCTCCGGCATTCTCGCTGGATTCTGTCGCGAGCAGGGCATTCGTCAGTCCTTGACGCTTCCGGAGTCCCCACAGCAGAATGGGGTTGCTGAGCGCCGCATAGGCTTGGTCATGGAGATCGCCCGCACCTCCTTGACTCACGCCCGTGCCCCCCATTTTCTGTGGCCCTACGCGGTTAGGTACGCCGCTCACCAGCTGAACCTCTGGCCACGTGTCTCTCGGCCAGAGGTTTCACCGACTAGTCTTTGGACCGGGTCCCCTGGTGTTGCGTCGCGGTTTCGTGTCTGGGGTTGCTTGGCTCTAGTTCGCGACACCTCCGTGGACAAGATCTTGCCTCGCGCCGTTCCCTGTGTCTTCCTTGGTTTCCCAGAGGACTCCTCTGACTTCACGTTTTACCACCCTCCCCTTCACCAGTTCTTTGACTCCCGTGACGTCAGTTTCGACGAGTCCGTCCCCTACTACGTCAGGTACCCCTGCCGAGGTCTCCCGATTCCTCCTCCCCCCCTCTTTCTGACTTCCGCTCCCCCTCCTGCTCCCCCGGTACAGCCTCCCCCCCCTGGTCCAGCCCCGTCAGGTGTGTCCCACGCTACCCCTCCCCCCTCGGTAGCCCCTCAGGTACAGCCTCCTTCCCCGCAGTCCTCCTCGCAGCCTGCGGCAGACCCTGCGGGAGCCGGTGTTCGTGGCGAGGACCCTGTCGGTGCTAGCTCTGGGGGTGCTGGAGTTGGGGTTGAGTCCGAGGCTGCAGGAGACTCTCGTCTTTCGGGAGCTGGTGTCGGTGGTGCTGACTCTGGGGGTGCTACGTCTGGGGGTGCGGGTGCGCCCCCTTCGGGTCCTTGTGAGCCTGGCCGTGTTGCTGTTGGTGGTACTGCCTCTGGGGGTGGTGCGCCGGGTGCTTTGGAGGGTGGTCCTGGGGCTGCCGCGGCCCCAGACACTACTCCTCCCCCCCACCCCTACCCAACCCGGCACCAGGCTCGTGTTCGCCGTACCCGTGAGGAGCAGCTGGAGTTAGAGAGAGAGGAGAGAGTGTTGTAGCGGCTGGAGGTGGAGCAGCAGAAGCAGCAGAGGCTGGAGGAGCAGCAGGAGCAGCAACAGCAGCCGCGGGAGCAGCAGCAGCAGTCGCAGCTGGAGCAGCCGCCGCTGGAGGAGCAGAGGTCGCAGCCGCACCAAGAGCAGCAGTAGCCGCCACCTCCTCCTCCTGTCTCTGGTCTTCGGACCCTCGGTCTCCCCTCTCCCTCTCCTTCCTCCTCCCCCTCTCCTCCTGTCTACGGTCCCACGTTTCCTCCTCCTGACTCCTCTCCAGCTGTTCTCCCTCGTTCTCTGACTCCGTTGTCTCCTCCTCCTTTGCCCGCCTGGCCCTCTCGTTGCTCTCCTCGTGCTCGTCCCTCGTCCCCTGTCGCTCTCACTGACCTTCGTACTGCCCTGTTCCGTTCTAGTCCGCCTCGTTCGTCTCAGTCTGTGCTTCCTTCTCCTCCTGAGTCGGCCTTCACTGCTTCCCTCTCTACTCCTGTCACTGACTACTACCGCACGTACCGACATGTTCTCCCTCGTTTTCTCGCCTCTCTTGTTACGGACCCTCGTGCCTCTCTGTCCTCTGTCTCCGCCCTTACTGTCGCCATCTCTGAGTTCGCCACTACTCGCCGCCTTGACTACGCCACTTGTCTCGTGGCTGCTCCTCCTACCGGTCCTCTGGCCGTCGGGGGTGAGTCTGCCCTTGGCTGTGACGCCCTAGAGGACAGGCAGTTTGAGCTAGAGTTCCTGGCAGCCGCTTCCCCTCATCTCTGTGCCATGCTGCTCGCCCCTGAGGGAGACCCCGACGCCCTTGACATACCGACTCCTCGCACTTACGCTGAGGCAGTGTCAGGGCCTTGGGCCTCTCAGTGGAGAGCTGCCATGGACGCAGAGATGGCCTCCTACAGATCCACAGGCACCTACGTCGACGAGGTTCCCCCCCCTGGGGCGAACGTAGTCGATGGCATGTGGATCTACAGGGTGAAGCGGCCACCGGGATCTCCTCCGGTCTTCAAGGCGCGCTATGTGGCTAGAGGTTTTAGTCAGCGCGAGGGAGTTGACTTCTTTCAGACCTTCGCGCCTACCCCGAAGATGACCACTCTTCGGGTGTTACTACACGTAGCAGCACAGAGAGACTACGAGTTACACTCTCTCGACTTCTCCACTGCTTTCTTTCAGGGTAGCCTACACGAGGAGGTATGGCTGCGTCGTCCCTCTGCCTTCAATGGCACTTTCCCTCCTGAGACCCAGTGGAGGCTGAGGCGACCTGTCTACGGTCTCCGTCAGGCTCCTCGTGAGTGGCACGACACCCTTCGTTCTACCCTCTCTGACCTTGGTTTCCAACCGTCTTCTGCCGACCCGTCGCTGTTCGTCCGTCGTGGCTCCACACCTTTCTTTGTTCTGGTCTACGTCGACGACCTGGTTTTCGCCACTGCTGACAGGGTTGCCTTGGCAGACGTGAAGTCCGAACTGCAGAAGAGACACACGTGCACTGACCTTGGTGAGCTGCGCCACTACCTTGGCCTGCAGATCACCAGGGACAGAGCTGCTCGCACCATTACACTCTCACAGTCACACATGGTGCAGCAGGTTCTTCAGCGGTTCGAGCTTTAGCACTCCACAGTACAGCGCACACCTCTTGCTGTTGACCACAGACTTACTGGACCCTTTCCTGACGAGCCGTTTGAGTCTAGTGGTCCCTACGCAGAGCTGGTGGGCTGCCTCATGTACCTGATGACTTGTACTCGCCCGGACCTCGCCTTCCCTCTCAGCATCCTTGCTCGCTTTGTTGCACCAGGGAGACACCGTCCTGTTCACTGGACGGCAGCTGTGAGGGTGGCGAAGTACCTAGCGATGACATCAGGCGTGGGGCTAGTTCTTGGAGTGCAGCAGTCTGTCGTACTCACTGGTCAGTGTGACTCTTCTTACGCTGACGACGCTGAGACTCACAGGTCTACTCAGGGTTACTGTTTCAGCTTGGGTTCTGGAGCTGTTTCGTGGAGGTCCACGCGCTCCTCTTCGGTCTCGACCTCTACTGCTGAGGCTGAGATCTACGCTGGTGCCATGGCGGCGCAGGAGCTGCGTTGGTTGACCTTCTTGCTCGCCGACCTTGGTGAGCGGCCGAGCTCTGCACCGACCTTGTTCACTGACAACAAGGCGTCGATTCTCCTCTGTCGAGAGCCGCGACTGGAGAGCAGAGTGAAGCACATTAACGTCAGGTACTTTCTTCTGCGTGAGTTGCAGAGACGTGGACAGGCTCGCTTCGAGTTTGTGGAGTCCGAGGCCAACACTGCAGACATCTTCACCAAGGCGCTTCCGCCTTGTGACCACCAGAGGTGTTGTGTGCAGTTAGGTCTTGTTGACACAGGTTCTAGTCGTGTGTAGGCTTGAGTTTACTGTTTGCTTTGCTTGCACTCTTGCCATACACCTTTGTGAACTCTTGGACTGGCCTTGTGGCCCCTGTTGCTTGTGCTCAGATTGTGTGGTGATGTTGTGATCCACCCTGAGCTTTGTTTCTTTGTGACTGGTCTTGTGACCGTACACTTTTGGTTTTGCTTGACACCCCTCACTTAGGTTATGGGGGTGTGTCAAATGTTGTAGCCTGTAGTGAGGTTTGTCTTAGGGGGTATAAATGTTAGGGTTTGCTATATGTACCCCAACCCTCATCAATAACACAATACTTTCATTCTTGACACCTACCCCGCGTCGCGCTGCCCCGCGCACGCCACTCGCGCAGCTGCGGTGGAGAGAGAGTCTCCCGCCGTGACGAGGCACCCGGAGAACCTCCAGTAGACAAAGTACCTCCAGGCGCAGCACGCTCAGGCTCAGCACCCCCAAGCTCAGCACCCCCAGGCTTCGCACGCTCGGGCTCAGCACCCCCAAGCTCAGCACCCCCAGGCTCCGCACGCTCAGGCTCAGCACCCCCAGGCTCCGCACCCTCAGACTCAACAACCCCAGGCTCAGCACCCCCAGACGCAGCACCCCTAGCAGCACCAGAGTCGACAGCTACCTCGACAGGCTCGACAGGGTCTACCTGGGACACACCTGACGGGGCAGGACCCTGAGGGGGGAGGGGGTCTACCGGAGGAGGACCTGGTGCGAGGAAGAGCGGCGGGGGGGGGAGAGGGGCAGTGCGGTAGGGGAAGAGACGGTAAAAGGGAACCGACTCGTCAAACGTGACGTCCTGAGAGGGCAGGACACGGCGCGAGGTGGGGTGGTAAAGCTGCCAGCCAGGCGCATCAGGGGGGAAGCCAAGGAAGACGCAGGGAATGGCGCGGGCGGAGAGCTTGTCCGCGGATGTACCGCGGACAAAGGCACGAGAGCCCCAGACCTGGAACACCGACGCATCGCCAACCTCTCCCGTTCAACGCAGTGTCGGCGAGGTCTCCGACAAGGAGACACGGGGCCAGAGGTTGAGCTGATGCGCAGCGTATCGGACCGCAAACGGCCACAGAAAATGGGGGGCAGCCGCATGGATCATGGAGGTCCGAGCGACCTCCATGACTAAGCCAATGCAGCGCTCAGCAACCCCATTTTGTTGCGGAGAGGCCGGAAGCATGAAAGTCTGGCGAATGCCCTCCCCACGACAAAAGTCCCGCACGAGGTCGGAGGAAAACTCACCACCTCTGTCAGAGTGCGGACGCAGGACGGGAAGGTCCGTCTCGAACCGCTCGCGGAGCTGGAGACGAACAGCGCGGATCTAAGGGATCAAAACATCAGAGACCTCCCCCTTGGTGCACAAGGGGAAGACTGTGGTGTAACGCGTGTAGTCGTCGACAACCAGCAGAAAGTAGCGCTCGCGGCCCTGTCCACGTCCATGTGGAGAGTCTGCAGGGGAGCAGTCGTCGAGGGGAACGAGGAGGAATGAGGAGCGGCGCGCTGCCGCCCCTCGACACAGGGAAGACAGGGAGGGGCAGGCGAGGGTGGGAGGGGAGGGAGAGACCTGGGAAGACCAGAGACAAGAAGACGGGAGTGCATGCCACGAAGGCGTGCCACGGAGGGGTGACCAAGGCGGTGGTGCCAAAGGAGCGTCTGGTGCGACAGGGCGCGACACGAGCAGGGGGCCGACAGCTGACCTGACGCAGACGCAGCTACATGAGGAGGCGCAGTAGTCAGTGTGTACAGACTCGACCCAGGCCGACGGGTGAACGTGGCCAGGTGCCGGCCAGTCCGGGAGCACGTACAGATCGCCACACGCTGTCCTCCAGGGGTGAAGGTATCAACCCTCTCATCTTGAAGGACGGCATTGCTCACCAAGTTCGTAGAGAACAAGGGGAGGTGAAGACCTGACAGTGAGCTAGACGGAACCGCCGGACACGGCAGAACAGTCGAGGAACGTGCAAGGACTGGGCCCCCAGAGGGGTCAGCCAGAGAGACAGCAACAGGTGCAGAGAGCGGTGTGACTGTGGTACTGTCGCGAAAGAAACAGCGGGAAGCACCTGAGTCAAGCGTGAAGGTGTGCAAGTCCGCAGCAGGCGCAGTACCAGAGAGAGCAGACTCACCAGCACCTAGAGCAGCAGACACACAAGCACCTAGAGTAGCAGCCTCTATACCTGGGTCGGGCGGCACACACAGGTAACAGTCACCCTCAGCACTAACAGGCAATGCATACATGGCAGTGAGGATAGCATCATAGTCAAGAGCAAAGATATCCACTCTCTGCATAAGCAGCTCCACCCAGCTGGGGAGCTCAGCCTCGTCACCAAACTCTGTACGCCAGGCGTCGCTCAGACCGGCGAAGCAGCGGGACTGTGAGTGACCAATTGTCCCGCAAGTCTGACCAGCCCTAAACCTGTGCGAATGACGTATAGGCAGCGAGCAGTACTCCGAGACCCTCTACTCTGGGTGTACCACTCACGTAGCTGCTGTGGCGTAAGGGTCTCGCGCGGACGCCGCTGCAGGTGCATCTGGCCACCGCCAGAAACTCCCGACTGACCAGCTCCAGGGCGACTGCCACTACGGCCGCCGCCACAACCCCAACTAGCGTACCACTCACGAAGCTGTTGGGGCGTAAGGGACTCGCGCGGACGTCGCTGGAGCTGTATCTGGCCACTGCCAGAAACTCCCCACCGAACAGCTCCACCGGGACTGCTACTACGGCCGCCACCACTCCCACTACTGCCACCAGCGCCGTCACCACTCCCACCGCTACTACGAAGTGAAGTCATAGCGGGCAAGCAAGGAGGCGCGCGACCAGTAGGTCAGTACGGAGGGAAGGCAGTAGCACGAGTAGCAGCAGCAGCAGTAAGAGCAGCAGAGCGGCTCGATAAGACTAGGCTGCAGCACCTCCAGCACTCCTAGCAGCACCTCCACCACCAGCAGCAGTAGCACGAGCAGCAAGGCGGATCGGGTTGGGCAGGGCGGCTCGGGCTGGGCGGCGCGGCTCAGCCTGGGCGGCGCGGGCAGCAGGGCGCGCGCTGTGCAGGGCAGCAAGGCGTGACGCACGGGCTGCAGCAGGGCGCGACGCGCGGGGCAGCAAGGCGCGACGCGCGGGCTGCAGTAGAGCGCGACGCACGGGGCCGCAGAGCGCGACGCGCGGGCTGCCGTAGGGCGCGACGCGCAGGGCAGCGGGGCGCGACGTGCAGGCTGCCACAGAGCGCGACACACCGGGCAGCAGAGCGCGACGCGCGGGCTGCCGTAGGGCGTGACGCGCAGGGCAGCAGGGCGCGACATGCGGACTGCAGCAGGGCGCGACGTGCGGGCTGCAGCAGGGCGCGACGCACGGGCTGCAGCAGGACGCGGGGCAGGGCGTGCGCGGGGCAGCGCGACGCGGGGCAGGGCAGGGCGTGCGCGGGGCAGCGCGACGCGAGACAGGGCAGGGCGTGCGCGGAGCAGCGCGACGCAAGGCAGGGCAGGGCGTGCGCGGGGAAGCACGACGCAAGGCAGGGCAGGGCGTGCGCGGGGCAGCGCGACGCAAGGCAGGGCAGGGCAGGGCGCGCGCTGACGGCGCAGTGCAGGTTAAGGCGTGGGGTAACGCGGTAACCGCAGTCGGTCACTAGGTAATGGTTGGCCTGAAAACAAAAACGGTCCTACGGGCCTACTGCTCTGAAACCATGTCAGAATGTAACGAGCAGGAATGAATGAACTAGCAGCAAGATGGGTACAAGTAGGAAACCCTAATCGGGTTGTACCCCATATGGGCTACCCCACTATAGCCTACACAATAAACAGCATATAAGTTTGACAACAAGCAGACGCGCAGCAGCACGAATGGCTACGTTTTCACCTTCGGCGGCACAGCTGTCTCCTGAACGAGCCAACGCATCAAGTCCGTTACTCTGTCCTCGATGGAGTCAGGGTACATCGCGGCCACCGAAGCTGGCAAGGAGGCTCGTCGACTTTGATTCCTCCTCGCCGAGATCCAGCTCCTCGACGCTGGGACGCCGACTGCTTTGAATGTGGACAATCAGTCCGCCATCGCTGTCGCTGAGGGCTTGGGGCTGAAGGGAAACCTCAAGCACATGGAGCGACGCTACGCCTGGCTGCAGCAGATGGTGAAGCGCAAGAAGATTGCGCTGGAATACATCCCAACTTCCGAGCAGCCCGCGGAATTCCTCACTAAGGCGCTGCATTTTTCGGTCTTCAACCAGTGCTCTATCGCGGTCGGCCAGGTTCGCCTTGCCGAAATCGGCGACGACGATGACGACGTGCAGCAGTAGGTGCCATGTCCTCTAACTTGGCTGGTGCGGTGATCGGCGTGTGGGGGTGTGCACGCCATAGAAATATCCCCTTGTATTTTATTACTTTAGTTCTGGGTGGACCTTGTGTGTGAGGGCCCAAGCTTGAGCTGGGCAGAGGAGTGTCGAAGTGAAATGCCCCGCCCTCGCTTGGACACATGCATTCTCTGCGACGACGTGGTGAATTCGACGAAGTGATTGTCGCATTGGATCAGCCCGTCCTCTGAAACCGCGATGGGTTTTCGAGGAGGTGGTCCTCTGATTCACCAGCCCATCGACGAGCTCTGGTCGACGGGGTGCTGTTTGACGAGCTCGTCCTCTGATCTGCTACTGAGTTGCGCGATCTCTAACAGACGGGGTGCAGTCCGAAGAGCCTCGTTCTCTGATCGAAGGGCACCGTTCGGCGAGCCTCGTCTCGGCGAACTGGTCGGCCGAATTCGCGCGACTGCGGAACTCTGCGAATGCATGCGAAATTCGCTCAGGGTTTAGCGAAATTTCACTCGCCGCTCAGCGTGACTACGAGCTTCACTCTCTTGACTTCAGCACAGCTTTCTTACAGGGCAGCCTACACGAGAAGATCTGGCTGCGCCGCCCACCTGGCTTCACTGGGTCGTTTCCTGCAGGTACCCAGTGGAGCCTCCGGCGGCCAGTCTACGGTCTCCGCCAGGCACCTCGCGAGTGGCCCGACACACTGAGGACGACGCTTGCGGCTCTTGGGTTTGCTCTTTCGACTGCTGACCCGTCGTTGTTTCTACGACCGACACTTCGCTGCCGCCGTTCTACATCCTCGTGTACGTCGACGAATTGGTCTTTGCCACTGCTGACACTGAGGGACTGGCCCGTATGAAGTCGGAGCTGCAGAAGAGACACACGTGCACAGACCTGGGTGAGCTGCGCAGCTATCTTGGCTTGCAGATCACCGGGGACAGAGCACGGCGCACCATTACCTTGACTCGGTCACACATGGTGCAGCAGGTCCTTCAGCGCTTCCGCTTCCAGTACTCCTCGCTACAGTCCACTCCTCTGCCTACCGGTCATTCGCTCTCAGCTCCACCTTCGGACGAGTCTGTAGAGCCGAGTGGCCCGTATCTAGAGCTTGTGGGCTGCCTCATGTACCTGATGACCTGCACTCGACCTGACCTTGCCTACCCTCTAAGCATTCTGGCACACTATGTTGCGCCCGGGAGACACCGACCAGAGCACTGGGAGGCCGCTAAGAGGGTGTTGCGCTACTTGTGCACTACGTTAGGCGTGGGGCTCGTGCTTGGAGGACGGGGTCCAATTGTCCTCACTGGACACGCAGACGCGTCTTGGGTTGACGACTTGGCTACGCAGCGATCGTCACAGGGTTACACTTTCAGCCTTGGCTCCGGCTCTGTTTCTTGGCGGTCTACCCGCTCGTCTTCTGTTCTCAGTTCCAGTTGTGAGGCTGAGATCTACGCAGGGGCCATGGCTGCACAGGAGTTACGCTGGCTCACCTACCTGCTCACCGACTTGGGAGAGCCGCCTTGTTCTCCTCCAGTTTTGTACGTCGACAACAAGGCCATGATTGCCTTGTGTAAGGAGCCCAGACTGGAGCACAGGACGAAGCACATCGCTCTGCGTTACTTCCTTGCTCGAGAGTTGCAGCAGCGTGGTCAGCTTCGTCTTGCTTACGTGGCCTCTCGTGCCAACACTGCTGATATCTTCACCAAGGCACTTCAGCCTTGTGATCATCAGCGTTTCTGTACTGTTTTAGGCCTTGTGCCTACTTGGCCTCACTTACTCACTTCTTGACTTTGCTTGTACTGTGGTCTATATACTTAGACCTGCATGCTTACACTTGCTAGGTTTTGATTACTGTAATGTTTGTTCTCCATTATATAACTCTGCTTGTGAACTGGCCTTGTGGCCATTTGCTTGTGCTCAGAGCGTGTGGTGACTTCGTGATCCACCCTGAGCTTGCTTTGCTTTCCTTGACTGGTCTTGTGACCTCTTGTTCTCCCCCACTTTGCCTATGGGGGTGTGTCAAACTATTGTAATGTTCATATTGTGTAGGCTGTAGTGGGATAGCCCATAAGGGGTACAACCTAATTAGGGTTAGTACTTGTACCCACTTTCATCTTAGTTCAATCGTGAAACCAATTTTTGGAAACTATTGGTTTCGTTCAGTATTCTTGACAGTGTTTGCCGCAGAGCTCGTGGTTGGGTTGGCAGGAGCTTTGGCTGTGGGAGCCGCCTGCTCACCAGATCCTCCAGCCATGTTTCGGCGGGAGCGCGTACCGGACGCCACCTTGGATTCAAATTTGAATCAGTGGTGGTGATGCGAACAATCCTGAGTAGCTCTCATACCATGTTACAATCTGAATTGAAGGTGTAGGATCATCTCAGGTTGATCGCGAGTGTTGTAGCAACGGAAGATTGCTAGTGTATGTCGGGTACGGAACCTGTCAGTAGAAGGAGATTTGAATCTCGACAGAAGTAAATATAATGATGCTGTACAAGGGTTTATATAGGGATACAGCAGGAATACGAAAGGTCCTAGCTAGCCATGTACTCTGAGGGGGTACATTCCCCTTAGGGCTAATCTAGATGCAGGATTGCAACCGTGCGGTTCGGTAAACGTACGCGGTTCGGTAACCGTTTGAAGTTTTTCCGCGCTTTGCACTTTGAATTCTTCCTGCTTGTAACTGTCTTCGATAACTGTCTTGACGCCCGGTCTTCGTCCTCGCTGCAGTCATCGTCGCGTTAAGGATTCGTTACTCTTAGGAATGTTTATTCAACAATTCTATATCGTAACATTTTGTTCCCCGATTCCCCCCAGCTGTGGCCCATGTTCGGCCATTGTCCGTACTCCATCCTCCTTCAGTGGAGGCCCCCCACCCCCTTTCGTTGAATTTCTCCCAACGCCATCTGCAGTGTTGGGTTTCGCTTTGCCGGCAGAGTTCTGCAGCTTCGCATCGTGCCAATTCTTCTTCTTCTTTAACACTCAGTTCCTTGTTGGGGTCGATGGTGAGGTAAGTCTCCTTGCTGTAGGTTCTAATTCCCCTATTGCATCGAAATTGAACCGTGCGGCACAGGATCCCGTTTCAAACCGCTTCCCGCCAATTCCATTTTGATGCATTGGTGTCGGTATGACAACTGTCTTTGTCGTTTCAATTCATTACGACTCTTGGTCTTCGATATCACTAGTGTTGTTATCGCTGTTACTTACATGAATGCTTTACCAAATTCCTTATCGTAACAGTCTTCCATGTTGAGGGGAGGCTACCGGTGAGGGTTGGTTTACCCTCAGGAATTTGTTTTGCATGGCCTGTCACATTTTGAACCAATTTCAAGATTTTGCGCGCGGTTAATTGCGGGCCTTTAACGTCCGCGTAGTAACCTTAGGTTAATGAGGCAATGTACCTGGAAACTCAAGCTTGGTTAATGAGATGTGTATAAAAGAATGCCAAGTTAAAAGCACATATATTGCGTATACATCCAGACACCCTTGTGTACAAAATCAAGTGAGTGCAACTTGTATCACTAGTTCAACAGTTTCGAGTTTCCTCCTTCTGGGGTTGCGCAGGTCTTCGGCCCCACAAACCACCTGACAGTGAAATAATACAAAGTAAGGCACCCTGCCCAATATTCGTTCTAGCCCTTGACAAATATCCCAGTGTACTACTTTTGAGGTTCCTTCTAGCCCTTGACAAATAGCAATTGTTCAAAAGTCGGGATGATGAAATGGTGATTCACTCTCATTTACTATTGAGAAAATGGGGTCATTTAGTTGAGATTGAGGATGTTTTGCATGTGATATTGTATTTCAAAATCAAATATTGGAGCCAAACCAGTTCACATGTAGAACAGCTCTGAAAAAACCTGCAGGCTAGATTGCACTTCCCTTCAGCTGGCTACCTGCGCATCGGACGTATTCTCTGGGCGGCAAAAGGCGCTTCCATGTGCTGAGATGAATCTCGAGTGGAGGAGGCACCAATTTTGGCATTTTGGGATGAGGACGATTGTCCGTACAGACATATTTTGTGGTAACCAGGATCGCCACAGCTCGTCGATTGTACTCAGATCTGTACGACGAAGCCCGCGTCGCACTCTTCCGTACGATATACGGGGTGAGAGCGCGTGTTGAGCTAGTTAGTGATTATTTTAATACGGCCGACCATATTTGTCACGTCGTTTGGGGACAGCTACCTATTCGAATTCGCTCCACCATTCGTTTCAATATCGTACTCTGATTAAAATGTGGAGCTGTCAGTCTTGCTTAGGCAGTCGTATCGTTGTTTTCGTGAAGTTACCGCACTGGATCTATATTATTATTTTTAGGACAGTACCGTCGCAAAGGCATCAACCCTGGGGTGATTGCTTCCGAGGGGCAGCCATCGCATTGGGCTTTAGTATTTTTTGATCGCGATCATGCCTTCCATTAAGCTTTTATTTCGTGGCTACCACACCAATACTACGGAAATATAATGTATCACGGTTTCTCGGACATTAAACACATTACCACTTATACTCAATATTTTCAACACTTGTTACTATTGAACAAGTATGTCCTGCGAATTTGCTCTGGATGTGATATGGGGCGCGTGCGGAAATTTCGGTCTGTTACGATGAGACAATCACGAAAATAGTTGATGTGCGCAATCTCGCCTATGTACGCTTAGCGTTAATTCAAATTGTCGCACGCCCTCACTCCTCAGGAGCCTGTCAGGTTGTTTGCATCAGCGACTCCGCTCCACATGTGCAGTATTCCCCTGCGGCCGTTTTTCCCCACCCCACCCCTCCCCCCCACGCAAACACCTGTCCCAGTTCCGAATCATCCTGCCAAACCAGCCCAAACCTGCACCAACCACCTGCTCAAATCCCTGGGCCCCTTAGGGCGTCGATTTTTTTCGAAACCCTACCGAAACGCAATGAACTTATACTAAACCCTTTTGACATGGACAACATCCCATTCCACCGCAATCAAATGAACTCATTTGACACGCCCTGAACTCATCATCGGTATATTAGTAAGCTTTCTCCGCTCATTCCATATCATGCTGCACGCCCCGTTTACACCTAGAACGCGAAGGAGAGAAGTAATTTCCACCATGGCTCGCTATCTCGTCGCTAGTTTGCTCATTCTCCTACTTGTGGCGTCTGTTGTTGACGCAGGTAACAGTAACGGCAATGGAAAGTCTGAGACCAAGGTTGAGAGCAAGCCCGAGACCAAGGTTGAGAGCAAGCCTGAGACCAAGGTTGAAAGCAAGCCTGCGAGCAAGGTCGAGAGCAAGCCCGAGAGCAAGCCCGAGCAAGCCCGAGAGCAAGCCTGAGAGCAAGCCTGAGAGCAAGCCTGAGAGCAAGCCTGAGAGCAAGCCTGAGAGCAAGCCTGAGAGCAAGCCTGAGAGCAAGCCTGAGAGCAAGCCTGAGAGCAAGCCTGAGAGCAAGCCTGAGAGCAAGCCTGAGAGCAAGCCTGAGAGCAAGCCTGAGAGCAAGCCTGAGAGCAAGGATGAGAGCAAGGATGAGAATCATGGAAAGGGTGAGAGCAATGGAAAGGGTGACGCGGAGGTTAAAAAACAGTCGTCGAAGAAAAGAGGGCACCTGTGCGTTGATGGGTGCGACTACGAGAAGGGCTCCTTTGACTACTGGAAGGTGCGTCAAGTTGCGGAGATTCTTTGCTTCTGCCAGTAGTCGATGGATCACCATGCTTGCAGCAAGTTTATGTCTAATTTCAAGATATGGTAATGCGAATGCCATCGTTGCTCTGCTTTCTCGCAATAACCCCTTTCCGTGCGTTCCTTAACGCAGATTCCGGAGTACAAAGATTGCATGTCGAAGGCCACTAAGAACACCGCCCCCTGGTGCGCGTCTGGCGTGGTTAACGCCAAGGACTGCTGCGATCGCTGCAAGAGCCCCGGCACCACCCTGGACGGCAAGCCCTATGAATGCAAATACTGGGTGCACATCCCGTAAGCACCTACCAAACTGTCGCGGCATTCTTTATTCAGCCTGTTCATGTCCTCGTTCGTATCGCCTGTTGATTTAGACGTATCGCCCCTCAGTGACCTTGGGTTAACAGCGTCATAACCTGTCGACGTACTTGTTCGCTTCCTTCCCGGCTCAATGTAAGTTGCTCGCACGTCTTCCCAACCCAATTCCTCTTAAGCTGGTTTCCTGATCGTCGCTCCATTGCCCTATCGCTTTGCTCTTCGCTCTGTTTGTCGCTTTGCTACGCAGATCGTCGCCCAGCGAGGGCAAGTGCAACGGCAAGGATTGCGGCAAGTGCCTTCTCCTGCCGAACCTCGATTCCCTCACGCCCACTAAGAGCGACAAGAAGGGCTGCGGCGGAAAGAAGGTGCGCATCGGCAGGAACTGCCCCGTCGCCAATGACGACCCGCACTTTGTGGGCGCGCACAGCACGCGGTTCGACTTCAACGGGCTGCCCGAGAAGAACTTCTGCCTGTACACGGACCGCGCGGTCCACGTGAACATGGGCATGCGCGGGTACCTCGACTCGCGCTCCACGCAGAGCGCCGCCCTCGTCGTCAACGGCTCCGCCGTGCGCACCTGGATCCGCCAGCTCGCCGTCATGTGGACTGACGCCGACAGTGACAATACCGTCTCCGCTAAGCCCGCCGCCCACTCGCTGGTGCTGACGGCGCGCGACGGCAAGGAGCAGCTCCGCGGCGACTCCGGCTTCCTCGCGTCCGCCGAGATCGACGGCACGCCCCTCCCCCGCCTTACCCCGGGTGAGACTCGCAGCCTCGCGGGCGGCAAGTTGTCGCTTGAGTTCGTTGGGGAGGAGAAGACCGGACCGTACGACGTGGATCACTACTATCTGCGCCTCGACGGGCTTCTGGAGTTGGACCTGAAGTTGCGCCCCGCGCACCCTCTGTTGCAGACACCTGCCGACGCCCAGGTGCATATTAATGTGATGTTCACTGACGCGAGCGCGAGCAGCAGCGTGCACGGCGTGATGGGGCAGACGTACCGCGATGGCAGGGAGGCGCGCACGGTGGAGTTCTCTCGGCTCGCCGCGATGCTGCACCACCCCGTGTCCGCCGATGGCGCGGAGGGCAAGGGCTTCCTGGACGGGCAGGTGAAGGACTATGAGACCAGCGCCGTCACCTCCACTGACTGCCGCTTCTCCGCCTTCAACGGTCAGGAACTGCCCCTGTCTGCTTAAAGCGAAGACTTTGTGGAACCATAAATTTGTATTGTATACAGGGTGATTTGTTGCAGGTGGGTGTAACGGTATTAGTATTTTTATTAGTATTATTTGATTTGTTGGCTATGTAAGAGAAGTAACCAATGGCTGGTTATGAATGATTGTGTTTTACCAATTAGGTTACCAATTCAAAGCTGAACCTTACGAGTAGTACATCTAGCATTAGCTCTGGAATGAAATATAATAATACAGAAATGTCACTCTTACTCAGAGAATGAGAATGATTTTGTCATGAAGAAGCAGGCCTGATCATAGCCTAAGTCTTAGCCGAACACCTTTCCTCCATACCTTGCTGTGTTTTGCGTATCTGTTTCTTAGAAATCCAAAATCATGTTTCAAATGAATAGCCATTTGTGTTTACCCACCGTAGTTCTGTGTAGGCGATAGTGGGGTAGCCTGTATGGGCTCTGGATATCAGACAAAATCCGTCTGATGGTCTGAAAATCAGACACGTTTTTATATATTCAAATGACTTTCCAGACAAACCATTTTTGCTCATCTGAAAAATAAGACCACGGGCTAATAGGCCGTCTGAGTATTCAGACAGCGAGTACAATTTCGTCTGAGACACAAAAGTTCCGAAGCATGCAAAGAGCTGGACATCGGGTTGATAGAGCCTGGATAAATTTGTTGTCTACAATTTCTCACGTGAAGTAGTTAGTCCTCCGCCGTTTTGGTACTCGTGACAAAGGTCAGGGTTCGATTCCTTCTGCCGCCACTGCATTCTAAACTTCGCTTTAAATCTGAAAAGGTTATCCATTAGAAAAATCGGACAAGTGTATATGTTTAGTCTAAAAATTCAGACAAGGGCCATTGTTTCATCTGAAAAATCAGACCATCTAAGATTGCTCGTATTTCCTTCAGACGAAAAGTTTTCTCCATTTTTTTTTTCAGACGGGCCAAAAACCTAGCCAGAGCCCTGTATGGGATATGACCCAATGTTAGGGTTAGTACTTGTACCCACAATTATTTCAATGCAGTCATCCTAGCTTCTCATTGTAACATGGTTTCGGAGTAGTAGGTCCATAGGACCCTTTTTTTTTTTTTTTTTTTTTTTTTTTTTTTTTGTTTCGGGCCCACCATTCCGACTGCGGTTACTGCGTTACCCCACTGCCCTACTGTCAAATGTTGTAGCCTGTAGTGAGGTTTGTCTTAGGGGGTACAAATGTTAGGGTTTGCTATATGTACCCCAACCCTCATCAATAACACAACACTTTCATTCTTGACATGGTATCACCTAGGTTAGGATCCTGTAGGATCCCGTTCTTCCCGCCCGAGCCTGACGCGCCTCACCAGTTCTGTCGCGTAGCTGTCGACACTCTCCCGTTCCGTGTCCCGTCCCGTCCTGAGCCCGTTCCGTCGCGCGCGTTCCCTCTGCGCCCGCCCGTTAGCGCCCGCCCGTTCGCGCCCGTCTCGCGTGCCCGTTAGGCTGCCGCCACGCCTGCCCGTTAGGCCCGCCGCGGGCCCTGCCTTCGCGCCGCCGCGCCTGCCCGTTACGCCCACCGCGGGCCCTGTCTTCGCGCTGCCGCGCCTGCCCGTTAGGTCGCCGCCGTGCCTGCCCGTTAGGCTGCCGCCGCGCCTGCCCGTTAGGCCCGTCGAGGGCCCTGCCTTCGCGCCGCCGCGCCTGCCCGTTACGCCCACCGCGGGCCCTGTCTTCGCGCCGCCGCGTCTGCCCGTTAGGCCGCCGCCGCGCCTGCCAGTTAGGCTGCCGCCGCGCCTGTTCGTTAGGCCCGTCGAGGGCCCTGCCTTTCGCGCCCGTCGCGGGCCCCGCCCTAGCCTCTCGCCGCGCCTGCTCGTTAGGCCCGCCGCGGGCCCTCCCTTACAGCCGCCGCGCCTGCCCGTACCGCCCGGCGCCGCGCCTGCTCGTTAGGCACGCCGCGGGTCCTCCCTTACAGCCGCCGTGGGCCCTCCCTTACAGCCGCCGCGCCTGCCAGTTCAGCCAGCCGCCGCGCCTCCTCGTTAAGTCCGTTGCGGGCCCGCTCGTTGGGCCCTTCCTTCGCACCGCTGCGCCTACTCGTTCAGTCCGCCGCGGGACCGCCCCTAGCCCCGTTGCGCCCGCGTTTTGCGCCCGTCACGGACTTGCCCTAGCCGCCCACCGTCCCTACCAGTGCCACCCGCCGCCGGACTTGTCGCTTCTACTTACACTATGGCGACCCCTAGGGTTCTTCGCTTTGACGCTGACAGTAGACCGCTCGAGTTTCCGGTCTGGCTCCTACGCGCGCGTCGCCTTTTAGAGAGTCAGGTTTAGGCGGGCGAGTCCCTTTGGGCGCACGCTACTGGTGACCTTCCAGCGCCCGACGACCCTACGCCTTTAGGCACCGCCAATGACGACGCAGCCAGGGACCGCTTTACCCGCCAGCGTGCTGACCTGACGGCGTGGAAGTCGCGTGACGCTGCGGCCTGCATCGCTCTTAGCAGCCTCCTCCCTGAGTTTGAGGAGGCCCACTTCACTCAGGTTCGCACTGCTAGTGAGTTCCTGACTGCGATTAAGGCCCGCTACGCTACTCCCACCACTGTCTCTCTTGGCCGACTCTTCCTACCGTTCCTGTTCCCTGACCTCGCCTCGTTTGAGCGCTCTGCTGACTTGATTGCTCACCTCCGCTCGCTTGATTCTAGCTACCGCGCTGCTTGCACTGAGGCACAGCTTGCACTGCTTCCTCCCCCCATGGCGATTACTATCTATTTCATCGCCACTAGCCTCCCTGGCCGCATTGCCTCGGTCCGTGATACGCTTCTCCTGAAGCACCCTAGTGAGCTCACTATCGAGGTCCTTGAGTCTGCGCTCAAGGACGTCGAGAGCAACCTCCGCTCCGTAGCCTCCGCCTCTGGTGCTGTGCCCCCTCCACTGTTCCACGGGTGCACTGTCCCTCAGCTGCCCACCTTTACAGCCTCTCTCGCCACTGCTGCTACTGACGTGACCGCAGCTGCTGTTACGACTTCTTCGCGGTCTCGAGGTAGAGGTGGCAAGAGGGGCGGTCAGGGTACAGGTGGCGGCGGCGGTGGAGGCGTTGGCGGCGGAGGTGGCGGGGGTGGCGTGCCGACTGGTGGCGGAGGGAGCGCAGGGCCTGGAGAGGCGTCTCGTGCAGCGGCCAGTGACTCCCCTACTGCAGCTGGTGGAGGCGACACCCACCTTCTGGTCAGCCGGCCGCGGCGGGTGGAGCAGCGGCGTGGTACCTGGCCCAGTGGCAGCAGCAGCTGCAGCAGCAGCAGCCCCTCCCCTCGCAGCAGCCCTCGCAGCAGCAGCGGCAGCAGCAAGTTTCGGGGCCAGGACAGCGCCAGCCCCAGCGAGGTGTTGTACACCCTTCGTGCACCTATCAGCTTTTGACAGGTGCTCGCCGAGGCCAGCCTTGTGGCCGCACCCACCCTCCTGGTCAGTGTTTTTCTCAGCTCACTGACACAGTTCGCTTGGCCTTCGGCGTTGGCGGCCCTGCCCTTGACTGGTTTCCTCTTGTTGAGACGTACAGCTCCGCTCTTTGGGGCATGTCAGCTTCTCAGTTGGTTGATCTCTTAAGAACTCCTCATGCTATGTATGCTGTTGTTGACTCTAGTGCTTCTGACTCTGTTTACTCGAGTGTTGTTAGCTTAGGTGCTAGTCTTGCTGAGTTGCCTGTTGGTAGTGTAGGCACTTGTGTAGACACTAGTCCAGGAGCTACTTCGGAGGACACTTCGCTGTCTTTCACTTTGGACTCTGGGGCTTCGCACTGCTTCTTCCGGGACCACACGACACTTACTCCGCTTCTGGCGCCGGTCTCTGTGGCTTTGGCTGATCCCACCTCGGGACCAGTCACTGCTCGCTATGTTGGAGTAGGCTAGAGCTCGCTCTGGCCTTTATTTTGGTGTTCTCTTATCATTCCACCATGCTTAGAGCGAGTTATGCTTCCAGGTTCAATTTAGGTTCATTTCGTAGCTATAGTACAAACTGAACACACCCTAAGTTCAATTAGGGTTTCCAATTCCTTTCTAGACTTGTATCTCGACACTTCTTTCCTAATACAATTTTCTCTCGCTACCTTCTCTCTTCATAGCCATGGCTACCACACTCTCAGTTTTAACATGGTATCTAGAGCCAAATCCTTGGCGTTTTGTCCCAATCTATATCTCTTAGTACGGTTTAGGCCTTAGGCATCCGGCGCGCCACTTTTTACCTAGTCGAAAATTATCTTCCCTAGTATTTCGACCCTTAAAGTTCTTTTTTTTTTTTTCAATCACGGAACCTTCCATCCATCACCCGAGGTCTCCCTGCCTAGTCACGCGCCCCGTCCCCTAGTCGCGCGCCCTGTCTCGTCGTCGCGCCGCCCTCCCCCCCCCCCACCTCGTCGCGCGCCCTACTCACCGCCGCGTCGCGCGCCCTGCCCGTCGTCGACGTGCGCGGCCGCGTCGACGGCGACGTGCGCGGCCTCCCCGCCGTCGATGCGCGCGCGCGTCTTGCCCACCGCCCTCCATCTCCTTGGCCACCCTTCCCTCCTCCCAGCCACCCTTCCTTACCCTCTCGTGGGCGGCCTGCCACACCTCCCTGCAGGCGCCTTCCCCTCCCCCCCGTGGTGCGCCTTCTTCTGCCGTTTCTGCACCACCTCCTCCTTCTCCCCTCACCCCATCCGCCTCTTCACCCTCCTCCTCCTCTCCTCATTCCTTCCTCCCTTCCGTGCCTTTCCTCCCTTCCTCCACCTCCTTCCCCTCCGCATCTGCCACCTGGCTGCGTGTTACTGATTGCCACTTGGTGATCGTGACCCTACTTCCTCCCCACACTCCGCTCCTTCACCCTCCTCCTCCTCTTCTCTCTCCCTCTATTTCCCCCACCCTCTCACCTCTTCCTCCGCCTCTCTTCTCTCCCTATCTGCTGCAGCTGGTAGCTGTCCGTGTTTCGTCGCCTTCCACACCTTTCCTCCTCCTCGTATTTCTCCCCTCAGCGGCGCAGCAGCAGACTACTTCGCCGCTATCCCTCCTCCTCGTATTTCTCCCCTCAGCGGCGCAGCAGCAGACTACTTCGTCGCTATCCCTCCTCCTCGTATTTCTCCCCTCAGCGGCGCAGCAGCAGACTCGTTTGCCCATATCCCTCCTCCTCGTATTTCTCCCCTCAGCGGCGCAGCAGCAGACTACCCCGCCGTTTTCCCTCCTCCTCTTATGTCTCCCCTCAGCGGCGCAGCAGCAGACTCTTCGTCGCTATCCCTCCTCCTCGTATTTCTCCCCTCAGCGGCGCAGCAGCAGACTCCTTCGCCCCTATCCCTCCTCCTCGTATTTCTCCCCTCAGCGGCGCAGCAGCAGACTACCCCGCCGTTTTCCCTCCTCCTCTTATGTCTCCCCTCAGCGGCGCAGCAGCAGACTACTTCGTCGTTATCCCTCCTCCTCTTATTTCTCCCCTCAACGGCTCAGCAGCTGACTACATCGCCCCTATTCCTCCTCCTCTTTTCTCTCTCCAACACTGCTTTACTGCTATCCCCTCCCCCATATGGGGCCTCTTCTCGCTCTTACCTCTCTTCCTCTGCGCTTCCGTCCTCACCCTTCTCCCGCCGTACCTCCTCTCCTACCATTGCCTTCCCTACTCTCCGCCCCCTTCGCTGCCCCTTCCTCCCCTTCCGCCCTTCCTACTTGCCGTTGTACCTCCCCTCTTCTCCACCCCTCTTCTTGGATTCCGCTATCCCATCAGCGTCGCCGCTCTTCTGCCGTTGTAACCTCTGGTTTTGGCTCTCTGGCCTCTGTTTTCAGTGTGACCATGCCATCTCAGGATAGCATCCTTGGTGCTTCTCCTCTTATGGACCCTCGCTTTCTCGTTCCATTTTCTCCACCCGTTCAAAGCACTGCTTCTCACTCTCCCAGCCCTACGGCTGCCGCTCTCTCACTTCCTCGCACCTTGGATTTTGTCCTTGACAGTGCTGCTACTGACTCTGTCTTTCGTGATGCTGGTGTTCTTCGCAATTTTCCTCGTCCCCTCTCTATTGATGGGGCTGGGGAGACCATGACCATGATCTGCATAGGCACTTCCTCTCTTCCCTGTCCTGCCTCTCCCTCTGGCGCTGTTACTGGCCTTTATGTTCCCTCTTGCCGTCATAACCTCCTATCCCTTCCTGCCCTTCAACGCCTCGGTGTACGAGTGCTCTTCCCCGCAGGTGCACTCTATTGTGATCTTCATTACCACGACCGGCACCTCGCTCGTTTCACCCTTTCTCCTACTACTCGCCTCTACACCCTTTGTGTTCCCCTCCCCTCATCTGTCCACCACACTTCCTCTTCTTCTGTCCCTCCCGTCTCCTCTTGCGACTGTCGCTCTCTCACCCAACCTACCCTTCTTCTCCATCATCGCCTTGGCCACCCCAACTTCCCTCTCCTTCGCAGCATGGTCAACTCGAAGCTGCTTCATGATCTCCCTTCCTCTCTCCCGCCCCTTCCCCCCTCTCCCGCTCCTCCATGCACCCCTTGTGTTCAAGCTAAGCTCTCCCAATCTCCCCATCCTTCTTCCCCTTCTGCCTCCCCCAAACCCCTTGATCTTGTGCATATGGACCTCTGGGGTCCCTCTCCCATTGCCTCCCGTCAGGGTCATCGCTATTTTCTTCTTCTCGTCGATGACCATTCTCGCTTTGCCACTGTCTATCCCCTCCGCGCCAAATCTGACGCCCCCTCCCTCATCATTCGCTGGGCTGAGCAGGCGCGTCTTCGCTTTGGCCGCCCTGTCACGCGCCTCCACTCTGATGGTGGTGGCGAGTTCTTTAACCACTCTCTTTCTTCTTACTGCTCCTCTCATGGCATTCGCCAAACCTCCACCCTTCCGCATTCTCCTCAAAAAAATGGTGTTCCCGAGCGTCGTATTCGCACTCTCACGGAGATCACCCGCTGTCTCCTTACGCATGCTTCTGCTCCCCACTCTCTTTGGAGCTACGCTCTTGTTCACGCCACTCTTCTTTCTAACCTTCGCCCTCATCCCCTTCGCTCTTCCATTACACCCTTTCAGCTCTGGACTGGCCGCCAGCCTTCTGCCCGCCCTCTTCGGGTGTGGGGCTGTGTCGCTCATGTCCTCATCAATCCCGCTGATCGGGCGCGTCAGGGTGGGAAGCTCGCTCCCAAGACGCAGCTTTGTGCGTTTATTGGTATCAACTCTGACTATCCTGGCTACCTTTTCTATGCTCCCTCCTCTCAGCAGCTCATTCGCAGCCAGGATGTCATCTTTGATGAGACTCGATCTCCATTCCTCACTCCCCCTCCCACCCCACCTGCTCCCTCTCTCCATTGGTCTGACTTTGATCCGCTGCCCTCTGCTGCTCCCTCTCCTCCTCCCCTTCCTCTTGCCCCTGCTCCACCTCCCCTGCCTGCCTCCTCCACTCCCCCCTCCGCTGTCATCTCTGGCATCTCTCCTCCTGCCTCTTCATCTTCTGCTCCCATGGCCCCTCCCTCATCACCTCCTTCTGCTACCCTCCCTTCTGCACCTGCCCCCCCACCCTCTCCCCGTCTCACCCGCTCCATGACCCGTGCAATGTCCAATTTTCAACACTCTGCTCTCTTTACTCGTCTCTCTCCCTCTCAGAACGTTGATCTTCTCGAAGATCGCTTTGAGGAGCTTTTCTCTGTTCATCCTGTTTCACCCCTCCTCTGTGTCACCATTGGCGACTTCTCCAATTCTCCGACTCTTCTCTCCGTTGACACTGCCGCTATTCCCACCCCTCAGACCTATTCCGAGGCAGTGTCTGGCTTTCATGCAACTGAGTGGATGGCTGCCATCATTGCCGAGTGTGAGGCATTCACTAGGACTCACTCTTACGTTGACTCTGTCCCCCCCCCTGGCGCCACCATTGTGAAGGGCAAATGGGTCTTTCGTGTCAAACAGCTGCCTGGGGAGCTCCCTGTCTTCAAAGCCCGTTACTGCGCCAAAGGCTTCACCCAACGTGAAGGCATTGACTACTTTGCCACTTACTCCCCCACTGCCCGTCTCCCCACTCTTCGCCTCCTTCTTGATCTAGGCGCCCGCTGGAATTGGGAGATTCACTCTATGGATGTCTCCAATGCCTTTCTCCAAGGCGAGCTTCATGAACGCATTTTCCTTGAGCGCCCCGCTGGCTTTCCTCGCCCCTTCCCTCCAGGCACTGTCTGGGAGCTGAAGCGCCCAGTGTATGGTCTTAAGCAGGCCCCACGCGAGTGGCATGCTAAGCTTGCCTCCACTCTTCACTCTCTTGGCTTCTCCACCTCCTCTTCCGACCCCAGTCTCTTCATTCGCACTTCCCCCCACAGGGTTTACATTCTTGCCTACGTCGATGACTTGGTGCTCCTCGCTGAAGATTCTGCCGACATTGCCGCTGTCAAGCTAGCCCTCCAGGCACGTCTCCTGTGCAAGGATCTTGGCGAGCTTCGCCACTACCTTGGCATGGAGATTCGTCGCGATCGTACTGCGCGCACCATCTCTCTCTCTCAATCTTTCTACATCCACTCCATCCTTGAACGCTTTGAAATGTCACAGGCTAAGCCAGTTTCCACTCCTCTTCCCGCTAACCATCAGCTTACTGCCCCTGCCGTTCCCACTCCCTCCTCAGAACTGCGACCCTATCCTGAGCTCGTTGGGTCACTCATGTATGCTATGATGTGCACGCGCCCCGATCTTGCTTACCCCCTCAGTGTCCTCTCTCGCTTTGTTGGCCTTGGTCGCCACACAGACGTGCACTGGGCGGCTGCCAAGCGCGTTCTCCGCTATCTCCGCGCTACCTCTGATCTTGCTCTCACTCTTGGTGGCTCTTCTCCCCCTGTTCTTTGCGGTTACAGTGATTCCTCTTATGCTGATTCTCGCCCTGATCGCCGCTCCTCTCAGGGTTATGGTTTTACTCTTGGCAGTGGTCTCATCAGCTGGCGCTCCACTCGCTCATCCTCTGTCTGCCTTTCTACCTGCGAAGCTGAGTTGTACGCAGGCACATTGGCAGCTCAGGAGGCTCGCTGGCTCTCCTTTCTCCTTGCTGAGCTCGGTCACTCTCAGCCCTCTGTGACGCTCTCCTGTGACAGTGCGAGCATGATTCATCTCACTGAAAATCCTGTCTATCACGCCCGCAGCAAACACATAGAGGTCCGCTACTTCTTCGTGCGCGAGCTGGTGCAGTCTGGCTTCTTACGCCTTCGCAAGGTGGCCGCTACTGCCAACCTTGCTGACATTTTCACCAAGGCCCTTCTGCGTGCGCCACACCGTTTCTACGTGCGCGAGCTTGGGCTCACGCGTCTTGCCACTTCTGGGGGTGTTCCCGTTCGCTAGGTGTTTTGTTCCAGAGCTTCACCTAGCCTGGGGGTGTGTTGGAGTAGGCTAGAGCTCGCTCTGGTCTTTATTTTGGTGTTCTCTTATCATTCCACCATGCTTAGAGCGATTTATGCTTCCAGGTTCAATTTAGGTTCATTTCGTAGCTATAGTACAAACTGAACACACCCTAAGTTCAATTAGGGTTTCCAATTCCTTTCTAGACTTGTATCTCGACACTTCTTCCCTAATACAATTTTCTCTCGCTACCTTCTCTCTTCCTAGCCATGGCTACCACACTCTCAGTTTTAACACGCTACACTACTACTCTTCCGTGCCCTGCTGTTCCCTTTGGGTCTCTGACTGGCTTCCACGTCCCCTCGTTCTCGCGGAACTTGGTGGGCGTGAGGCCTCTTGTGAGTCAGCACGTGGGTGTGTGGATTGAGCCCTCTGGTGAGACGGCGGTTTGTGTTGACGGAGACACTTACACGCCTCTTGCCACCTTTACAGCTGAGCCAGGCTCTGGTCTCTACACACTTCACACTGGCTATGGTGGGCAGCAGCAGCAGCGACTACTGCCCCCGGCCCCTGTTCCTTCCCCCAGTCTGGTCCCTGCGTCTCACCAGGTTGCTGCGTCCCCCCAGGTAGCTGTGTCTGGTCAGGTTCCCGTGTCTGGTCCAGTTGCTGCGTCGTGCTCCTGTCGGTCACTTGCCCACCCCACCGTTCTGTGGCACCACCGGATGGGGCACCCGTCTCTCCCTCGTCTGCGCACTATGTCTCGTCAGCGTCTTGTCTTAGGCCTCCCACGTGTCTTGCCGTCGCTGCCGCCTTCGCTTGCACCACCGTGCGGTCCCTGCGTCGAGGGTAGGCTGCGCGCCACCCCTCACTTCTCCTCCCTTCGTCCGGCCACCGAGCCTTTTGAGACGCTCCACTTGGACGTCTGGGGCCCCGCCTCTCGCCTTGGCCCTGAGCGTGAGCGTTTCTTTCTGGTGGTCGTTGACGACTACTCCCGCTACACCACAGTGTTCCCCCTTAGCGAAGAAGTCTGAGGTGACTTCTACGCTGATCAGGTGGTTGCTTACCACTGAGGGCACTCGTGGTCGTCGAGTCAGCTGTCTTCACTCCAACCGTGGGGGTGAGTTTCGCTCCGGCATTCTCGCTGGATTCTGTCGCGAGCAGGGCATTCGTCAGTCCTTGACGCTTCCGGAGTCCCCACAGCAGAATGGGGTTGCTGAGCGCCGCATAGGCTTGGTCATGGAGATCGCCCGCACCTCCTTGACTCACGCCCGTGCCCCCCATTTTCTGTGGCCCTACGCGGTTAGGTACGCCGCTCACCAGCTGAACCTCTGGCCACGTGTCTCTCGGCCAGAGGTTTCACCGACTAGTCTTTGGACCGGGTCCCCTGGTGTTGCGTCGCGGTTTCGTGTCTGGGGTTGCTTGGCTCTAGTTCGCGACACCTCCGTGGACAAGATCTTGCCTCGCGCCGTTCCCTGTGTCTTCCTTGGTTTCCCAGAGGACTCCTCTGACTTCACGTTTTACCACCCTCCCCTTCACCAGTTCTTTGACTCCCGTGACGTCAGTTTCGACGAGTCCGTCCCCTACTACGTCAGGTACCCCTGCCGAGGTCTCCCGATTCCTCCTCCCCCCCTCTTTCTGACTTCCGCTCCCCCTCCTGCTCCCCCGGTACAGCCTCCCCCCCCTGGTCCAGCCCCGTCAGGTGTGTCCCACGCTACCCCTCCCCCCTCGGTAGCCCCTCAGGTACAGCCTCCTTCCCCGCAGTCCTCCTCGCAGCCTGCGGCAGACCCTGCGGGAGCCGGTGTTCGTGGCGAGGACCCTGTCGGTGCTAGCTCTGGGGGTGCTGGAGTTGGGGTTGAGTCCGAGGCTGCAGGAGACTCTCGTCTTTCAGGAGCTGGTGTCGGTGGTGCTGACTCTGGGGGTGCTACGTCTGGGGGTGCGGGTGCGCCCCCTTCGGGTCCTTGTGAGCCTGGCCGTGTTGCTGTTGGTGGTACTGCCTCTGGGGGTGGTGCGCCGGGTGCTTTGGAGGGTGGTCCTGGGGCTGCCGCGGCCCCAGACACTACTCCTCCCCCCCACCCCTACCCGAACCCGGCACCAGGCTCGTGTTCGCCGTACCCGTGAGGAGCAGCTGGAGTTAGAGAGAGAGGAGAGAGTGTTGTAGCGGCTGGAGGTGGAGCAGCAGAAGCAGCAGAGGCTGGAGGAGCAGCAGGAGCAGCAAGCAGCAGCCGCGGGAGCAGCAGCAGCAGTCGCAGCTGGAGCAGCCGCCGCTGGAGGAGCAGAGGTCGCAGCCGCACCAAGAGCAGCAGTAGCCGCCACCTCCTCCTCCTGTCTCTGGTCTTCGGACCCTCGGTCTCCCCTCTCCCTCTCCTTCCTCCTCCCCCTCTCCTCCTGTCTACGGTCCCACGTTTCCTCCTCCTGACTCCTCTCCAGCTGTTCTCCCTCGTTCTCTGACTCCGTTGTCTCCTCCTCCTTTGCCCGCCTGGCCCTCTCGTTGCTCTCCTCGTGCTCGTCCCTCGTCCCCTGTCGCTCTCACTGACCTTCGTACTGCCCTGTTCCGTTCTAGTCCGCCTCGTTCGTCTCAGTCTGTGCTTCCTTCTCCTCCTGAGTCGGCCTTCACTGCTTCCCTCTCTACTCCTGTCACTGACTACTACCGCACGTACCGACATGTTCTCCCTCGTTTTCTCGCCTCTCTTGTTACGGACCCTCGTGCCTCTCTGTCCTCTGTCTCCGCCCTTACTGTCGCCATCTCTGAGTTCGCCACTACTCGCCGCCTTGACTACGCCACTTGTCTCGTGGCTGCTCCTCCTACCAGGTCCTCTGGCCGTCGGGGGTGAGTCTGCCCTTGGCTGTGACGCCCTAGAGGACAGGCAGTTTGAGCTAGAGTTCCTGGCAGCCGCTTCCCCTCATCTCTGTGCCATGCTGCTCGCCCCTGAGGGAGACCCCGACGCCCTTGACATACCGACTCCTCGCACTTACGCTGAGGCAGTGTCAGGGCCTTGGGCCTCTCAGTGGAGAGCTGCCATGGACGCAGAGATGGCCTCCTACAGATCCACAGGCACCTACGTCGACGAGGTTCCCCCCCCTGGGGCGAACGTAGTCGATGGCATGTGGATCTACAGGGTGAAGCGGCCACCGGGATCTCCTCCGGTCTTCAAGGCGCGCTATGTGGCTAGAGGTTTTAGTCAGCGCGAGGGAGTTGACTTCTTTCAGACCTTCGCGCCTACCCCGAAGATGACCACTCTTCGGGTGTTACTACACGTAGCAGCACAGAGAGACTACGAGTTACACTCTCTCGACTTCTCCACTGCTTTCCTTCAGGGTAGCCTACACGAGGAGGTATGGCTGCGTCGTCCCTCTGCCTTCAATGGCACTTTCCCTCCTGAGACCCAGTGGAGGCTGAGGCGACCTGTCTACGGTCTCCGTCAGGCTCCTCGTGAGTGGCACGACACCCTTCGTTCTACCCTCTCTGACCTTGGTTTCCAACCGTCTTCTGCCGACCCGTCGCTGTTCGTCCGTCGTGGCTCCACACCTTTCTTTGTTCTGGTCTACGTCGACGACCTGGTTTTCGCCACTGCTGACAGGGTTGCCTTGGCAGACGTGAAGTCCGAACTGCAGAAGAGACACACGTGCACTGACCTTGGTGAGCTGCGCCACTACCTTGGCCTGCAGATCACCAGGGACAGAGCTGCTCGCACCATTACACTCTCACAGTCACACATGGTGCAGCAGGTTCTTCAGCGGTTCGAGCTTTAGCACTCCACAGTACAGCGCACACCTCTTGCTGTTGACCACAGACTTACTGGACCCTTTCCTGACGAGCCGTTTGAGTCTAGTGGTCCCTACGCAGAGCTGGTGGGCTGCCTCATGTACCTGATGACTTGTACTCGCCCGGACCTCGCCTTCCCTCTCAGCATCCTTGCTCGCTTTGTTGCACCAGGGAGACACCGTCCTGTTCACTGGACGGCAGCTGTGAGGGTGGCGAAAGTACCTAGCGATGACATCAGGCGTGGGGCTAGTTCTTGGAGTGCAGCAGTCTGTCGTACTCACTGGTCAGTGTGACTCTTCTTACGCTGACGACGCTGAGACTCACAGGTCTACTCAGGGTTACTGTTTCAGCTTGGGTTCTGGAGCTGTTTCGTGGAGGTCCACGCGCTCCTCTTCGGTCTCGACCTCTACTGCTGAGGCTGAGATCTACGCTGGTGCCATGGCGGCGCAGGAGCTGCGTTGGTTGACCTTCTTGCTCGCCGACCTTGGTGAGCGGCCGAGCTCTGCACCGACCTTGTTCACTGACAACAAGGCGTCGATTCTCCTCTGTCGAGAGCCGCGACTGGAGAGCACAGTGAAGCACATTAACGTCAGGTACTTTCTTCTGCGTGAGTTGCAGAGACGTGGACAGGCTCGCTTCGAGTTTGTGGAGTCCGAGGCCAACACTGCAGACATCTTCACCAAGGCGCTTCCGCCTTGTGACCACCAGAGGTGTTGTGTGCAGTTAGGTCTTGTTGACACAGGTTCTAGTCGTGTGTAGGCTTGAGTTTACTGTTTGCTTTGCTTGCACTCTTGCCATACACCTTTGTGAACTCTTGGACTGGCCTTGTGGCCCCTGTTGCTTGTGCTCAGATTGTGTGGTGATGTTGTGATCCACCCTGAGCTTTGTTTCTTTGTGACTGGTCTTGTGACCGTACACTTTTGGTTTTGCTTGACACCCCTCACTTAGGCTATGGGGGTGTGTCAAATGTTGTAGCCTGTAGTGAGGTTTGTCTTAGGGGGTATAAATGTTAGGGTTTGCTATATGTACCCCAACCCTCATCAATAACACAATCACTTTCATTCTTGACACCTACCCCGCGTCGCGCTGCCCCGCGCACGCCACTCGCGCAGCTGCGGTGGAGAGAGAGTCTCCCGCCGTGACGAGGCACCCGGAGAACCTCCAGTAGACAAAGTACCTCCAGGCGCAGCACGCTCAGGCTCAGCACCCCCAAGCTCAGCACCCCCAGGCTTCGCACGCTCGGGCTCAGCACCCCCAAGCTCAGCACCCCCAGGCTCCGCACGCTCAGGCTCAGCACCCCCAGGCTCCGCACCCTCAGACTCAACAACCCCAGGCTCAGCACCCCCAGACGCAGCACCCCTAGCAGCACCAGAGTCGACAGCTACCTCGACAGGCTCGACAGGGTCTACCTGGGACACACCTGACGGGGCAGGACCCTGAGGGGGGAGGGGGTCTACCGGAGGAGGACCTGGTGCGAGGAAGAGCGGCGGGGGGGGGAGAGGGGCAGTGCGGTAGGGGAAGAGACGGTAAAAGGGAACCGACTCGTCAAACGTGACGTCCTGAGAGGGCAGGACACGGCGCGAGGTGGGGTGGTAAAGCTGCCAGCCAGGCGCATCAGGGGGGAAGCCAAGGAAGACGCAGGGAATGGCGCGGGCGGAGAGCTTGTCCGCGGATGTACCGCGGACAAAGGCACGAGAGCCCCAGACCTGGAACACCGACGCATCGCCAACCTCTCCCGTTCAACGCAGTGTCGGCGAGGTCTCCGACAAGGAGACACGGGGCCAGAGGTTGAGCTGATGCGCAGCGTATCGGACCGCAAACGGCCACAGAAAATGGGGGGCAGCCGCATGGATCATGGAGGTCCGAGCGACCTCCATGACTAAGCCAATGCAGCGCTCAGCAACCCCATTTTGTTGCGGAGAGGCCGGAAGCATGAAAGTCTGGCGAATGCCCTCCCCACGACAAAAGTCCCGCACGAGGTCGGAGGAAAACTCACCACCTCTGTCAGAGTGCGGACGCAGGACGGGAAGGTCCGTCTCGAACCGCTCGCGGAGCTGGAGACGAACAGCGCGGATCTAAGGGATCAAAACATCAGAGACCTCCCCCTTGGTGCACAAGGGGAAGACTGTGGTGTAACGCGTGTAGTCGTCGACAACCAGCAGAAAGTAGCGCTCGCGGCCCTGTCCACGTCCATGTGGAGAGTCTGCAGGGGAGCAGTCGTCGAGGGGAACGAGGAGGAATGAGGAGCGGCGCGCTGCCGCCCCTCGACACAGGGAAGACAGGGAGGGGCAGGCGAGGGTGGGAGGGGAGGGAGAGACCTGGGAAGACCAGAGACAAGAAGACGGGAGTGCATGCCACGAAGGCGTGCCACGGAGGGGTGACCAAGGCGGTGGTGCCAAAGGAGCGTCTGGTGCGACAGGGCGCGACACGAGCAGGGGGCCGACAGCTGACCTGACGCAGACGCAGCTACATGAGGAGGCGCAGTAGTCAGTGTGTACAGACTCGACCCAGGCCGACGGGTGAACGTGGCCAGGTGCCGGCCAGTCCGGGAGCACGTACAGATCGCCACACGCTGTCCTCCAGGGGTGAAGGTATCAACCCTCTCATCTTGAAGGACGGCATTGCTCACCTAGTTCGTAGAGAACAAGGGGAGGTGAAGACCTGACAGTGAGCTAGACGGAACCCGCCGGACACGGCAGAACAGTCGAGGAACGTGCAAGGACTGGGCCCCCAGAGGGGTCAGCCAGAGAGACAGCAACAGGTGCAGAGAGCGGTGTGACTGTGGTACTGTCGCGAAAGAAACAGCGGGAAGCACCTGAGTCAAGCGTGAAGGTGTGCAAGTCCGCAGCAGGCGCAGTACCAGAGAGAGCAGACTCACCAGCACCTAGAGCAGCAGACACACAAGCACCTAGAGTAGCAGCCTCTATACCTGGGTCGGGCGGCACACACAGGTAACAGTCACCCTCAGCACTAACAGGCAATGCATACATGGCAGTGAGGATAGCATCATAGTCAAGAGCAAAGATATCCACTCTCTGCATAAGCAGCTCCACCCAGCTGGGGAGCTCAGCCTCGTCACCAAACTCTGTACGCCAGGCGTCGCTCAGACCGGCGAAGCAGCGGGACTGTGAGTGACCAATTGTCCCGCAAGTCTGACCAGCCCTAAACCTGTGCGAATGACGTATAGGCAGCGAGCAGTACTCCGAGACCCTCTACTCTGGGTGTACCACTCACGTAGCTGCTGTGGCGTAAGGGTCTCGCGCGGACGCCGCTGCAGGTGCATCTGGCCACCGCCAGAAACTCCCGACTGACCAGCTCCAGGGCGACTGCCACTACCGCGCCGCCGCCACAACCCCAGCTAGCGTAGCCACTCACGAAGCTGTTGGGGCGTAGGGACTCGCGCGGACGTCGCTGGAGCTGTATCTGGCCACTGCCAGAAACTCCCCAC
>CANJKZ010000404.1:0-233755 GCA_947471745.1 Closterium sp. Naga37s-1
ATCTGAACTGCTGCAGAGGACGGGAGTGCAAGGGAGAGAATATGCAAAGAGAGATCAGAGAGCGGGTATGAGAGAGCAAGGAGTGGGAGAATGGAGGTGTGGAAGTATAATGGAGGCGGGAAACAGAAGCGAGCAGGAGGACAAGATGGAGACTCCCTGTTCTTTTGAGGCACCTCAAAAGAGAAAGGGCATGAATCCGAGAGCCCACAGATCAAGGCAAGGCCTGACCCCACAAGCCTTGCAGCATAAAGAACTCTCTCATCGATTGCAGATGAGCATATTAACTGTTCTCGGAGAAGAATACTGACCGCAAATGAGGGCGAGGGCGAGCAACAGGAGCCCAGAGCCAGGGCAGCCCATCAACTTCATGATGTGGGGGTCCCGCGCGAGAGCAGGCGGAAGAGGCGCAACAGACGAGAGCTTGCGCTGTGAAGCGCGGTTCAAAGCGGTGTAGAGTCGCACGGGTGTCTGCTGCTGTATTGAGTGCGGAGTGTAGCTGAGGTGGGTAGATGACGGATAGTGCGATGCAAGGATAGTATAGTGCAAGGACAGAACTGGCGGAAGGATGGTAGAATCAGAAAGAGGAAAGAATGGCAGGCTTGTTTTCTGGCTTCGAATCAGCTGTAATTTATGTTGCGAGTTACAATCACGGCTCGGAGCCAAGCGTAGTATCAGCCGCCGGGCCATGGCTTCGTTTCGGTTGCGAACTCTAGGAACACAATGCGTGCATCAAGACAATCTTGAACCGAAATTATTTGAGGAACGAGAGAGAGAGAGAGTCGCGCGGCGGACGAGCCAATGTGGATCTAAGAACGCGATACGAGCGACGGGTTGCAAGAAACATATGCGAGGGACTTTTGTTCGCGAACCAATGATGCAACGCCGTGGCTTCCCGTTCCAGTCAGACGGACCATGCGACAAGGAGAGGATTCTATGAAACCAGCAGCAGCGTTATCGGAGTGCATTATGCAAGTAACCTTCATAGCACTCGATTGGGAAGACACGGAGTGGTAGCTGCCACTGGTTAGAAATCGCTACCAACGGAATGGCTCCCGCGTTATCCATTCGGACTGGTGCGTGTTGGAGTGACGCGTTCCAAACACAAATCTAAGAAAATTTCCAGCGACTTCAGGCTTCTGCTGCTGAATCGAATCAGGGCGCGGTACATTTAGTCTGTTCAATTTGAGGCGGAGTTGAGCCTCGCCCCAAGCTCCCAGCTGACAAACAACCCACACCAGGTAAGCTTGGCGAGGATTCAGAGGAGACGAAATAACGCGAAATAGGGGTGATGCTTTGTCGCAAGTGCAGATCGAGAACCCATCACTAGTAACAGGACAGATTTTCGCATAATGCGAAAGGAGTGACTTACACACTCAAGCGCGGTTTCCGTACCCCCGAGCCTCGGGTTACCAAACAAAGCTGTTCCAGCCTTTCGAGTTCGAAATGGGGTCGGAAAGTTGGGTCGGGGCTGCGTGACAACCACACTGCTGGTAACGAGGCATTCAGGTCTACAATGAGCTCACACTGCCCTCATCCGCGCTGTGAATATTCCGCCAACAATATGCAACGCTACAAAATCTAGGTTTTTATGGGTGGTTGTGACATATTTTGTGGATATAATATTGTAGATTGCTTTCAGAAAAATGTTCTTCTTGTAGGGGGTAGTTAGCCATTGTAATGAAAATTCCTTTCCTTAATTCACGTCCCTGCTCAACGCGTACACCACTGTTTCCTGCCAACAACTCTCAACAATGCACCGTTACCACTCGCGACACTCGCATCGACTACTGTTCCCGCTACTGTTTACGACGCGACCCAAACTCACGGTTCGGGTGGTAACCGCACTCCGGAACCCCGCCTCGACAATTCCCGCCTCGGCGCTAGGCCCGTATGTCAAATGTTGTAGTCTTTGTGATGTGTGTTATAGGGGGTACAACTGTTAGGGTTATGTTTATGTACCCCAACCAACCTTAGTCAAGCCAATACTTTCATTCTTGACATGGTATCACCTAGGTTAGGATCCTGTGAGATCCCGCTAGAGCCTCTCGTGCCCGTTGCACGTAGTCTACCATTCCCGTTGCGCCTGTTTCGTCCCGTAGCGCCTCTTGTGGCCGTTCGTTCCATCCTGTAGCGCCCTAAGCGCTTGTCCGTTTCGTCACGAAGCGCCCGTAGCGCCTGTAGCGCCCTTAGCGCTTGCCCGTTCCGTCGCGAAGCGCCCGTAGCACCTGTAGCGCCCTTAGCGCCTGCCCGCTTCGTCACGTAGCACCCGTAGCGCTCGTAGTGCCCGTCGCCCGCGCCTACCTGCCCCTCGTTCTGTCCCCTGCCCGTCGCATCACATCCCCTGCCCGTCCCCTCCCCTGCCCGTCGCGTCCCCTGCCCGTCCCGTCCCGTCCCCAGCGTGTCGCGCTGCCCGTCCGTCCCGTCCCCTGCGCGTCGCGCTGCCCGTCCCGTCCCCCCCTCCCGTCAGCGCGTCGCGCTGCCCGTACCGTCCCGTCCCCTGCACGTCGCGCTGCCCGTCCCGTCCCCTGCGCGTCGCGCTGCGCGTCCAGTCGCGTTTCGTCCCCTGCCCGTCGCGTCTCGTCCCCCCCCTCCCGTCGAGTCGCCCCCAGCCCGTCGCGTCGCGCCCTGCTGTCCCGTCGAGTCGCGTCCTACCCGCCCCGTCGCGTCGCGCCTTCCGCTCAACCTGCCGCGCCCTGCTCGGACCCTCTATGCGTTTAGGGTTTTGGCAGCAGCAGTATCGACCTCTACGGTCCACTATGGCGACCCCTAGGGTCCTGCGCATTGACGCAGAGGGAAGGCCACTCGAGTTCTTGGTCTGCCTCCTGCGTGCGTGCCGCCTCCTAGAGAGCCAGGTTCCGACACACGAGCCTCTGTGGGCGCACGCTTCCGGTGACCTTCTTGAGCCCGCTAGCCCTGCACCCTTAGCAGCTGACCCACACCTGCAGACAGTGACCGTTATGCACACGCGAGCGTGTGCTGACGTGACCGCGTGGAAGTTGCGTGACATTGCGACCTGCATTGCCCTCAGCAGCCTCCTCCCTGAGTCTGAGGAGACCCCTTTACTCAGGTTCGCACGGCTAGTGAGTTCTTGACTGCGATCAAGGCCCGCTACGCTACTCCCACCATTGTCTCTCTTGGTCTCCTGTTCCTTCCGTTCTTGTTTCCTGACCTCGCCTCGTTTGAGCGCACTGCTGACTTGACCACTCATCTGCGCTCGCTCGATTCTAGCTACCGCGCTGCTTCCACTGATGCACAGCTTTCACTGCTCCCTCCCCCCATGGCAATTACTATCTAATTCATCGCCACTAGCCTCCCTGACCGCCTTGCCTTGGTTCGTGACGCGCTTCTTTTGACCCTAGCGAGCTCACTATCGAGGTCCTTGAGTCGGCCCTCGAGGACGTCGAGAGCAACCTCCGCTCGGTAGCCTCTGCCTCTGGTGCTGTGCCCCCTCCACTGTTTCACAGGTGCACTGTCCCTCAGCTGCCCACCTTTACTGCCTCCCTCGCCACTGCCCCTACTGACGTGACCGCAGTTGCTGTTACGACTTCTTCGCGGTCTCGGGGGGTTAGGAGTGGCAGGAGTGGTCAGGGTGCGGGTGTGGTGCGGAGGTGACAGGCGCGAGGCGGGTGGAGGTGACAGGCAGCGGAGTGCAGGGCTGGAGGAGCGCCTCGTGCAGCGACCGGTGACTCCCCAGCTGCAGCTGGTGGGGTGACGCCTGGGTTCGTCAGCCACCTACTGGTCTGCCAGCTGCAGGGGGTGGAGCAGCTGCGTGGCACCTGAATCAGCGACAGCAGCAGCAGCAGCCCCTCCTCTCGCAGCAGCCACAGCAGCAGCAGCAGGTTTCGGGGCAAGGGTCAGGACAGCGTCAGCTGCAGTGCGGTGTCGTCCACCCTCCCTGCATCTATCACGTTCTGACAGGTGCCCGCCGCGGCCAGCCTTGTGGCCGCAGCCACCCACCGGGTCAGTGCTTTGCTCAGCTTACTGACATGGTTCGGTTGGCATACGGCGTTGACGGCCCTGACCCTGACAGGCTTCCCCTTGTTCAGACGTACAACTCCGCTCTGTGGGGCATGTCGGCTTCTCAGTTGGTTGATCTCTTAGGAACTCCTCATGCTATGTATGCTGTTGTTTACTCTAGTGCTTCTGACTCTGTTTGCTCGAGTGTTGTTAGCTTAGGTGCTAGTCTTGCTGAGGTTCCTGTTGCTAGTGTAAGTACTTGTGTAGACACTAGTCCAGGAGCTGCTCCGGAGAACGCTTCGCTGTCTTTCGCTCTGGACTCCAGAGCTTCGCACTGTGTCTTCCGCGACCGCACTACACTTACCCCGCTTCCTACGCTGGTCTCTGTAGCACTGGCCGATCCCACTTCGGACCAGTCACCATGCTCACTGCTCACTACACTACTACGTTTCTGTGCCCGGCTGTTCCCTCCGTTCTCTGACCGGCTTCCACGTCCCCTCGTTCTCGAGGAACTTCGTGGGCGTAAGGCCGCTCGTGAGTCAGCACGTGGGTGTGCGAATTGAACCTTCTGGCGAGACAGCGGTTTGTGTCAACGGGGACACGTACGCGCCTCTTGCCACCTTTACTGCTGAGCCGGGCTCTGGTCTCTACACACTTCACACTGGCCCCCGAGGGCAGCAGCAGCAGCAGCAGCAGCAGCAGCAGCAGCAGCAGCAGCAGGCAGCGGCAGCAGCAGCAGCAGAAGCAGCAGCAGCAGCAGCGGAGCAGCAGCAGCAGCAGCGGCAGCAGCAGCAGCAGCAGCACCAGCAGCAGCAGCAGCAGCAGCAGCAGCAGCAGCAGCTAGCAGCAGCAGCAGCAACAGCAGCAGCTACTGCCCCCGACCCGTGTGACTGCCCCCCGTCAGGTTCCCGCATCTCACCAGGTTGCCGCGTCTCCCCAGGTAGCTGTGTTTGGTCAGGTTCTGGTGTTTGGTCCAGTTGTTGCGTCGTGCTCCTCCCGGTCACTTGCCCACCCCACCGTTTTGTGGCACCACCGGATGGGGCAACCCGTCCATTCTTCGCCAGCACGTTGTGTCTAGTCATCGTCTTGTCTTAGGCCTCCCCGCGAGTCTTGCCATCGCTGCCGCCCTGGGGCCTTCGCTTGCACCACCTTGCGGTCCCTGTGTCGAGGGTCAGCTGCGCGCCACCCCTCACTTCCTCCTCCTTATGTTCGGCCACCGAGCCCTCGAGACTCTCCACTTGGACGTCTGGGGCCCCGCCCCTCGCCCTGGCCCTGAGCGAGAGAGTTTCTTTTTGGTGGTCGTTGACGACTACTCTCGCTACACCACAGTGTTCCCCCTGGCGAAGAAGTCTGAGGTGACTTCTACGCTGATCCGGTGGTTACTTACCACTGCGGACACTCATGCCGTCGTGTCAACTGTCTTCACTCCGACCGTGGGGTGAGTTTCGCTCTAGCATTCTCCCTAGATTCTGTCGCGAGCAGGGCATCCGTCAGTCCTGGACGCTTCCAGAGTCCCCATAGCAGAATGGAGTTGCTGAGCGCCGCATAGGCTTGGTCATGGAGATTGCACGCACCTCCATGATCCACGCCCGTGCGCACCCATTTTCTGTGGCCCTACACGGGGTTCGGTACGCCGCTCACCGGCAGAATCTCTGGCCACGTGTCCTCTCGGCCAGAGGCTTCACCGACAAGTCTCTGGATGGGGTCCCCCTGGTGCTGCGTCGCAATTTCATGACACCTCCGCGGATAAGCTCTCCCTTCGCGCCCTTCCCTGTGTCTTCCTTGGTTTCCCCATTGACTCCTCTGACTTCACCTTTTACCACCCTCCCCTTCACTGGTTCTTTGACTCCCGTGACGTTCGTTTGTCGAGTCAGTCCCCTACTACACCTGGTACCCCTGTCGAGGTCTTTCGGTACCTCCTCCTCCTCTCTTCCTGACTCCCGCCCCCCCTCCTGCCCCTTAGGTACAGCCCCCCCCCAGTCCAGCCCCGTCAGGTGTGTCACACGCTACCCCTCCCCCCTCGGTAGCCCCTCAGGTGCCGTCCCCTTCCCCACAGTCCTCCCAGCCTGCAGCAGACCCTGCGGGAGCTGGTTTTCGTGGCGAGGACCCTGGAGGTGCTAGCTCTAGAGGTGCTGGAGTTGGAGCAGAGAGCGTACTTGTGCGAGGGCGTGGTTCTGGGGGTGCTGGAGTTGGAGCTGAGCCCGTAACTGCAGGAGACTCTAGTCTTCGGGGAGCTGGTGTTAGTGGAGCTGTCCCTGGGGGTGCTACGACTGGGGGGGCACCCTCTGTTGGACCTGGAGAGCCTGGGACGGGCCCTGTTACTTCTGGTGGTGCTGGCTCTGGGGGTGGTGCGACTGGTTCTTTGGAGAGCGGTCCTGGGGCTACCGCCGCACCGGACACTACTCCTCCTCCCCACCCCTACCCGACCCGGCACCAGGCCCGTGTTCGCGGTGCCTGTGAGGAGCAGCTGGAGTTCGAGCGAGAGGAGCGAGAGCTGGAGCGGCAGCAGCTGGAGCTACAGCGGTTTGAGCAGCAGCAGCAGCACCCGGAGCAGCAGCCGGAGTAGGAGCAGCCACAGCAGCAGCCGCAGCAGCAGGAGCAGCAGCAGCCGCCCGCAGCTGGAGGAGCAGCGGTCGCAGCCGCAGCAGCAGCAGCAGCAGCAGCAGCAGCAACAGCCGCCACCTCCTCCTCCTGTCTATGGTATTCGGGCCCTCGGTCTCCCCTCTCCTTCTCCTCCCTCCTCCCCCTCTCCTCCTGTCCCTGGTCCTCCGCTTCCTCCCCTGACCCCTCCCCAGCTGTTTTCCCTCCTTCTCTGCCTCCGTTGTCCCCTCCTCTTCCTCACACTTGGCCCTCGCGTCGCTCTCTTCGTGCTCGTCCCTCGTCCCCTTCCCTTCTGTGACCTTCGTACTGCCCTGTTTTGTTCTAGTCCGCCTCGTTCGTCTCCTTCTGTACTTCCTTCTCCTCCTGAGTCGGCTCTCACTACTTCCCTCTGTACTCCTGTTACGGACTAGTACCGCACGTACTTTCATGTCCTCTCTCGTGTTCTCGCCTCTCTTGTTACCGACCCACGTGCTTCGCTGTCCTCTGTCTCCGCTCTTACTGCCGCAGTCACTGAGTTTGCCTCTACTCGCCGCCTTGAGTACGCCACCAGTCTTGTGGCTGCTCCTCCTACCAGTCCTCTGGCCGTCGGGGGTGAGTCTACGCTTGGTTGTGACGCCCTAGAGGATAGGCAGTTTGAGCTAGAGTTCCTGGCAACCACTCCCCTCATCTCTGTGCCATGCTGCTCGCTTCCTGAGGGAGACCCCGACGCCCTTGACCTACCGACTCCTCGCACTTACGCTGAGGCAGTGTTAGGGCCTTGGGCCTCTCAGTGGAGAGCTGCCATGGACTTAGAGATGGCCTCCTACAGATCCACAGGCACTTACGTCGACGAGGTTCCCCCCCCTTGGACGAACGTAGTCGATGTCATGTGGATCTTCAGAGTAAAGCGGCCACCGGGATCTCCTCTGGTCTTCAAGACGTGCTATGTGGCTAGAGGTTTCAGTCAGCGCGAGGGAGTTGACTTCTTTCATACCTTTGCGCCTACCCCGAAGATGACCACTCTTTGGGGGTTACTGCACGTAGCAGCACAGAGGGACTACGAGTTACACTCTCTCGACTTCTCTACTGCTTTCCTTCAGGGTAGCCTACACGAGGAGGTCTGGCTGCGTCGTCCCTCTGCCTTCACTAACACTTTCCCTCCTGGGACCCAGTGGAGGCTGAGGCGACCGATCTACGGTCTCCGTCAGGCTCCTCGTGAGTGGCACGACACCCTTCTTTCTACCCTGCCTGACCTCGGTTTCCAGCCGTCTATTGCTGACCCGTCGCTGTTTGTTCGGCGTGGCTCCACACCGTTCTTTGTACTGGTCTACGTCGACGACCTGGTTTTCGCCACTGTTGACAGGGTTGCTTTGGCTGACGTGAAGCGCGAACTGCAGAAGAGACACACGTGCACTGACCTTGGTGAGCTGCGCCACTACCTTGGCCTGCAGATCAGCAGGGACAGAGCCGCTCGCACCATTACACTCTCACTGTCAAACATGGTGCAGCAGGTCCTTCAGCGGTTCGAGCTTCAGCTCTCCACAGTACAGCGCACACCTCTTGCTGTTGACCACAAACTCACTGGACCCTTCCCCGACGAGCCGTTTGAGCCTAGTGGTCCTTACGCAGAGCTTGTGGGCTGCCTCATGTACCTGATGACTTGTACTCGCCCGGACCTCGCCTTCCCTCTTAGCATCCTTGCTCGCTTTGTTACGCCAGGGAGACACCGTCCAGTTCACCGTCTGTAGTGACGACATCAGGCGTGGTGCTGATTCTTGAAGGGCAGCACTCTGTTGTACTTACTGGACACTGTGACTCTTTTTACGCTGACGACGCCGAGACTCACAAATCTACTCAGGGGTACTGCTCCAACCTGGGCTCTGGAGCTGTTTCGTGGAGGTCCACGCGTTCCTCCTCGTTCTCGACCTCCACTGCTGAGGCCGAGATCTACGCTCGAGCCATGGCTGCACAGGAGCTGCGTTGGTTGACCTTCTTGCTCACCGACCTTGGTGAGCAGCCGCGCACTGCACCGACCTTGTTCACTAACAACAAGGCCTCGATTCTTCTCTGTCGAGAGCCGCGACTGGAGAGCAGAGTGAAGCACATCAACGTCAGGTACTTTCTTCTATGAGGGTTGCAGCGGCGTGGACAGGCTCGCTTCGACTTTGTGGAGTCCAAGGCCAACACTGCAGACATCTTTACCAAGGCGCTTCCGCCTTGTGACCACAAGAGGTGTATACAGTTAGGTCTCGTTGACACAGGTTCTCGCCTTGCGTAGTCTTGAGTTCTCAGTTTGCTTTGTTTGTACATTTTTATATATACCTCTGTGAACTCTTGAACTGGCCTTGTGGCTCTTTTGCTTGTGCTCGGAATGTTTGGTGACGTTGTGATCCACCCTGAGCTTTGTTTCTCAGTGACTGGTCTTATGACCATACACTTTTGGTTTTGCTTGACACACACCCCTCACTTAGACTATGGGGGTGTGTCAAATGTTGTAGCCTTAGTGTTGTGTGTTATAGGGGGTACAATTGTTAGGGTTATGTACCCCAACCAAACTTAGTCAAACCAACACTTTCATTCTTGATACCGTAGCACACCCCATTTTCTACACATTACCGTTACCACTTTAGCTTCGCTACTTATTCTTCGCTCGTGCCTTCGCTCGATGTACTGTTTTTTCTTCGATAGTGCAATTCTCGCTCGCTCGCTCAATTGCACTCGTAACAGCTATTAGAAGAAGGTTTTATTTCTCCAGGGAGTGCAGGACTCACACTAATGCTTGTTGTAATAATACCTAGAAGTGGTGCTCAGTTCTACAGAGTTAGTAATTTTGTATCTGCAATCGGGTCAACACAAGCACGCCGCTGACCTCCGTGCCGAGCCCACCCTTTCATCTGCAGAAGGGCCATTCTAGCCTGATCTCAGAATGCACTTTTGCCACGTCATACCATATCCGTCCATCCATCACATTGCCGCAGCTTATTTTCAGAAAGGCGAGCAGCGGTTCAGTGCGGTGACTTGTACGTCGATTGGCCAAACACTCGACGCGATCTGCTAAGCCTGCGCTACCCACGATAGCGTGTGTGTGTGAGTGAACGTGTTACCGTTTGTGCTGCAATGGCAGCTGCAATGCGATCGTGCCGCCACGTGCCGTGCGCTCCGGCCCTTGGGAATGAGCACGAAAAGCGTCGCTTTGGCCATGTCGCCTTTCAGGGTAGGGAGATTGGCGGGAGCAGCACAACGTACTCATATGTCAGATGCGTGTATCGAATTGCCCAAATTGACTCAATAGCGGGGACAGAGAGAAGACCAGCAGCTAGTCGACCATTTCGAGTCGTCACCGCGAGGTTACCAGCGGGTTTTGCGGGGCCTCAGGACGGAAGGCTAGCAGCAAGACCGTCAATTGCGGGGAAGTCGAGATTGGCGGAAACAGCGCGATCTGCTGCTCCTGGCGCGCGAGTCAAAGCGCACGCCGTGGCATGGCGGAGCGGAGGGGGCGGCGAGGGAAGCGGCGGCAATGACGAAATGGGGAGAGGGGGCGGCGGAGGAAGAGGGGGAGATGGAGGCGGAGGAGGAGGGGGAGGTGGGGGAGAGGATAGCGAAGACGGCGGTGGTTGCGGAGGGCAAGGTGGTAACCAGCAGGAACATGGTTACTGGTTCCTATTGAAGCTGTTTTCTGATTGGTTTAACTCCCTTTTCGACGGCCTCTCTCCTCTATTCCACAAACGCCTGAGCGCCTTATCACTCTCCGTGTTTCTCCTTACCATGCTTCCGTTGCTCCTCTCCCCGCTCGCGCGCGCGGAATCCGCGCTTCTTCGCCGCCCTGCGCCCTCTCCTGCGGCCGCCGCGCCCGCCGGGGACCAAGAGGTGATATGGGAGCTCCACGGTGACAGGTGGCGGCGCCTGATTGGCGGAGACAGCAGCAGCAGCGCGAGCAGCAGCAAGGGGAAGAAGGGCCAGCTAGTGGTGGAAGTTGAACTGGAAGGCGAGGAAGCTGCTAACGCGTACGAGGAGGAACACGGACGCGTTGTAAAGGGGATCGTTACAAGCACGGGGAATGGCAACGGGAAGGCCGCAGGGGGTAGGGTTTTAGCGGGGGAGGAGGATGAGCGGAGCAGAGGGGGGGATATGGTTGCGCGGGTGGTGAGGGGAGTGAAAGCGGCGGTGGTGAGATGGATGTTACCAGAGGGTTATCCCGATAGTGTGACTCCTGACTATATGGAGTACACAGTGTGGCGCATGCGGCAAACAGTGGCGAGCGAAATGAACCACGTGCTTACAACGCAGGTGAGAGGCGTTTCTATGTCGCAGGCTCCTTCAATTGAGGTCTGTTTGCTATGTCTAAGAACCTTCCTCTCCCCTGCCCTCCTCTCTCCGTCCTTTTCCTCACCTGAAGCCCTTTCTTCTCTCTCTTCTCTCAAACGGTCCTTCGTGGTAAAGGACGGGCTGGGCTATGCAGCCGAGGTCACGCCCTCCCAGTTCAACATGTTGCATCCCTTCCCCCTCGAACGGTCCTTGCATTAATCACGGTGGGTGTTACAAGGAAGGTGCAAACACAAGCAAGACAAACAACCAGACCACAATTCTACCTGTCACACCTACTCCTTCCCACTCCCGGCCCCCTCTGTCCGACCCTACTGGCCGAATGGGGGCTCAATCAGCTGGTGGTGCAGCTGTCCCTCGCTAAGAGGGACGATGGGGCCCTGCATGCCGAGCTTGTCCGCTGCCAAGGCCTCGTTGGTCTTGGAGCGGAGGGCATTGGCCTGCGCTCTCTGGAGGCAGACACTCCAGCGCTGGCGGTACTTCCGTCAGCAGCTTGGCTGCCTCGTATGAGGTAGGTGCTGCGTTGTATCGCAGCTTGGCCGCTAGCTCCGCGCACTGCCGCAGGTAAGCCATCACCCCCGGGGAAGGATAGCCGTATGTCTCGACTGCAAGGGCGTGGAAGCCCACCCACGCGTTCCGTCGCGCGTATTTCTCCTCCTTCCTAGCTGCTGCCGCCCTTGCCGCCCACCCTGGAGCCCGACTGCATTCTTCATCCTGGTAGGACACGGGATCAGTCACAGTCACGTCACACAACCACACTCTCTCCCTCTCTTTCCTCCCTCTCTTCCCTCTCTCCCTCCCTTTCTCTCTTCCCTCTCTCGCTTCCCTCCCTCTCTTCCCTCTCTCCCTCCCTTTCTCTCTTCCCTCTCTCGCTTCCCTCCCTCTCTTCCCTCTCTCCCTCCCTTTCTCTCTTCCCTCTCTCGCTTCCCTCCCTCTCTTCCCTCTCTCCCTCCCTTTCTCTCTTCCCTCTCTCGCTTCCCTCCCTCTCTTCCCTCTCTCCCTCCCTCCCTCTCTTCCCTCTCTCGCTTCCCTCCCTCTCTTCCCTCTCTCCCTCCTGCAGGCAATGCTGTACGCGGTGGGGCTGGGAAAAGGCGCCATCCCAGCAGCAGCCGCGGTCAACTGGGTGCTGAAAGAATCCAAAGTCACACTCTCCCAGTTCAACCTGGAACCATTCGTCTCTCCTCCCTCTCTTCCCACTTTCTCTTCCCTCCTCGCCTCTCCAGGCAATGCTGTACGCGGTGGGGCTGGGCAAGGGCGCCATCCCAGCAGCAGCCGCGGTCAACTGGGTCCTAAAGGACGGGCTGGGCTACGCAGCAAAAGTCACGCTCTCCCAGTTTGGCCGCCATTTCGACGTCTCCCCCAAGCGCTCGCGCCTCCTCTCCGACCTCGTCGAGAACCTCTCCGCCTCCCTCGAGCTCCTCACCGCCACCTTCCCGCAGTACTTCGTTCAACTGGCTGCTGCAGCCGGGGCAGGGTTCTCTGCTTCCAGTCTCGTGCAGAGTGCCACGAGAAACCGGTTTTACGCCGGGCTGGCAGGCAGAAGAAATTTCGCCGAGGTAAGGCAGCACCTTAGGTCGGGCAGGTGAGAGTGCCGATGCGAGCAAGTGGGATTGCCGATGTGGGCAGGTGAGAGGGCCTGTGAAGGGACATTCCCTCGCTCTGACCTCGTGGAGAATCTCTCCGCCTCCCTCGAGCTCCTCACCGCCACCTTCCCGCAGTACTTCGTTCAACTGGCTGCTGCAGCCGGGGCAGGGTTCTCTGCTTCCAGTCTCGTGCAGAGTGCCACGAGAAACCGGTTTTACGCCGGGCTGGCAGGCAGAAGAAATTTCGCCGAGGTAAGGCAGCACCTTAGGTCGGGCAGGTGAGAGAGTGCCGATGCGAGCAAGTGAGATTGCTGATGTGGGCAGGTGAGAGGGCCTGTGAAGGGACATTCCCTCGCTCTGACCTCGTGGAGAATCTCTCCGCTTCCCTCGAGCTCCTCACCGCCACCTTCCCGCAGTACTTCGTCCAGCTGGCCGCTGCTGCCGGGGCGGGGTTCTCTGCTTCCAGCCTCGTGCAGAGTGCCACGAGAAACCGGTTTTACGCCAGGCTGGCAGGCAGAAGAAACTTTGCCAAGGTGAGCATGATATTCTGCCCTGCTTCGGGCAGGTGAGTGAGAGGGCCTGTGGGGGGACATTCCCTCTCCCTCCCTCCCTCCCTCCCTCGAGCTCCTCACGGCCACTTTCCCGCAGTACTTTGTGCAACTGGCCGCTGCTGCCGGGGCCGGGTTTTCCGCGTCCAGCCTCGTGCAGAGCGCCACGCGGAACCGATTTTATGCTGGATTGGCGGGCAGAAGAAACTTTGCTGAGGTAAGGAGGTGGCTTGCTTCGGGCAGGTGAGAGCTCCGATGTGGGGAGGTGAGACCGTGAGAGGGCCTGTTGGGGGGGCACTCCCTCCTCCCTCCGCCTCCCTCGAGCTCCTCACCGCCACCTTCCCGCAGTATATCGTCCAGCTGGCCGCTGCGGCCGGAGCGGGGTTTTCCGCGTCGAGCCTTGTGCAGAGCGCCACCAGGAACCGGTTTTATGCTGGCCTGGCGGGCAGAAGGAATTTTGCCGAGGTGAGATGATTCTGCCTTGGGTTGGGCAGGTGAGAGTACCGATGGGGCAGGTGACAGGGCCTGTGGGCGGGCATTCCCTCCCTCTCTCCGCTTCCCTCGAGATCCTCACACTCGCAGTAATTCGTCCAGCTCGCTGCTGCTGCTGGGGCGGGGTTTTCAGCATCGAGCCTCGTGCAAAGCGCCACGAGGAACCGGTTCTATGCCGGGCTGGCGGGCAGAAGAAATTTCGCCGAGGTGAGATTCCGCCTTGATTTGGGCAGGTGAGAGCGCCGATGTGGGCAGGTGAGAGGGCCTGTGCAGGGACATTTCTACGCTTCAACATCGTGGAGAAATTATTCGCCTCCATCCCTGGAGCTCCTCACAGCCACCTTCCCGCAGTACTTCGTCCAGCTGGCTGCTACTGCCGGGGCGGGGTTTTCTGCTTCCAGTCTCGTGCAGAGCGCTACCAGGAACCGGTTTTACGCCAGGCTGATGGGCAGAAGAAACTTCCTGAGGTGAACATGAGATTCTGCCCTGCTTCGGGCAGGTGAGAGGGCCTGTGAAGGAGCATTTCCCCCCTGCCTCTCCGCCTCCCTCGAGCTCCTCACAGCCACCTTCCCGCAGTACTTCGTGCAGCTGGTCGCTGCTGCTGGGGCGGGGTTTTTGGCTTCCAGTCTCGTGCAGAGCGCCACCAGGAACCGGTTCTACGCCGGGCTGGCGGGCAGAAGAAACTTTGCCGAGGTAAGGAAGTGCCGTGCCTTGCTTAGGGAAGGTGAGGGCTCCGATGTGGGGAGGTGAGACCGTGGAGGGCCTGTTGGGGGGCACTCCCTCCTCCCTCCGCCTCCCTCGAGCTCGTCACAGCCACCTTCCCGCAGTATTTCGTCCAGCTGGCGGCTGCTGCCGGGGCGGAGTTTTCTGCTTCCAGTCTTGTTCAGAGTGCCACGAGGAACCGGTTTTACGCTGGATTGGCGGGCAGAAGAAATTTTGCCAAGGTGAGATTCCTCCCTGCTTCGGGCAGGTGAGAGAGCCTTTGCTCAGCGTTTCAAGCGCCTGTTCTGTTGGGATGCGATGTCTGAAGTGCAAGTGGAGAGCCAGGGAGGTGGCTGTAAGGAGCTAGAGGGATACATTTTCTCCCTTGAGCTCCTCACAGCCACTTCCCCGCAGTATTTCGTCCAGCTGGCGGAGCAGAAGAAATTTCGCCGAGGTGAGAGTGACTGGTTGAACTTTTGGTATTGGATTGGTCTGGGCGTTTTGAAAATGGTGCAAAAGAGACCAGAAATAGCCCTTGGGATTGCCAGGTCCGCAAGCACTGCTATGGCGCTGCATGTGCTTGACTGCCTTGACTTTTGAGTCTAATAAAAAGTCACGTCTGTGTTCATCCACTCCTGTGACCAAATCTTGTGCCCTCCGACTTCTTTTCCCCCAGTTTCATCCACTCTTCTGACCAGCTCGGGTGACACACCTGCTGCTGTCTGATCCGTGTATCTAACTTCATTCACTCTCTGCTCCTCCCCTTCCTCTCCCCCCAGGTGCTAGCACGCGCAGAGGCACAGGGCATGGTGAGCAAGACATTGGGGATGGCACTAGGCATCGCCATCGCTCCACACGTGGGCAACCGGGGCCCTCTACTCTGGGCGACTCATGGCCTGCTGTCCGCCGCGCACCTGTTCTGCAACTACCGCTCGTACAAGGCTGTACAACTCAGGACACTCAACCCCTTCAGAGCAGGTGAGCAGCAAGAAAGGCCAGGGCACTCGGGCACTTGCTGCTCGGCACCAGTGACCTGTAACCACCTGAATCGACCATATCTCCTTAACATGTGTGCCTCGAAGCAGCTTCCTCCAATGCTCTGCCCTCTTTTGTCCCTCCTGTGCTCTCTTCTCTTCTCCCCTTGGTACTTTCCCCAGATATTGTCCTGGCAGAGTATGTGACCAATGGCAGGGTGCCAGGTGTCATTGACGTCAACTCACAGGAGCCCATTCTGCCGCCCCTCAAATCGATATTTTCGCCCAAGGTAACTGTCTGGATGTGGTGCGTGTTTGGTGCATGTGTGGTGCGTGTGTGGTGCGTGTGTGGTGCGTGTGTGGTGCGTGTGTGGTGCATGTCTGGTGGATGTGTGGTGCATGTGTGTGCATGTGTGGTACTTGTGTGGTGGATGTGTGGTGCATGTGTGGTGGATGTGTGGTGCATGTGTGGTGCATGCGCGTGCGTGCCTTATATTTGTGTTACATGCGCGTTACATGTCTTGTATGTGTGCCATGCAAGTGGGTGTCCTGCTTGGTATGTCACCTTCCGCCTATCACCCCTCTCCTTCCCTCTCCTTTCCATCCCTTCCCCTTCCTCGGGCGTCTCCCCCACCCCTCCCCGGCACGGGTAGCGAGAATTGGATCGAGTTTGGGGTGCCCTTGGCAGCAGTGGCGCACACAGAGAGACGTCTCAACCCGCACCTTCTCCCCATTTCCTCTCCGTTCCCTTCTACTCCAATGTTTGGGGAGTCTAAAATATTGCCCCACTTCGTCTCCGTTCCCCTTTTCTCTCCACTATGCAGGACAATCCACCACCAGCGCCTGGGACAGGGAGCGAGAACTGGATCGAGTTTGGAGTGCCTTTGGCCGCAGTGGCGCACACAGAGCGGGAGGCAGAGACCATGGCTGATATATTCCGAGGAGAGAAGTATTTGCTTGGGCGGGACGAGCGAACTGGACAGATGCAGGTGCGTGCCTTGAGTGTGATTGTGGTTGGGTGTGAGAACAAGGGAGAGGGTGTGTGGCGCACACAGAGCAGGAGGCCGAGACTATGGCGGGGATATTCCGAGGAGAGAAGTACGTGCTGGGAAGGGATAAGAGAACGGGGCAGATGCGGGTGGGTGCCTGCCATGTGTGTGTAAGGGTTGGGTGGGCATTAGGGGAAGAACAAGGGGAATTCCTTCCAGGCAGCCCTACAAGCCGCCTACCTCCGCACACTCTCTCCACACTCCCTCTGTCCCGCCATCCACTCTCTCGCCCCTCAAGCGCGCACCCACATCCAAGCCCGCGCAGCCGAGTTTTGCCGCCTTAAAAAACTAGAGGTGCTGCATGCTCTCCTCTTCCTCTTAACACTTTGCCTTCCCTCTCACCCCTGTCAACGCATCCCCAGGTTGTCTTGAAGGAAGGAGCACTCCCTCGGGATTTCCTCAGAGCAGCCCTGCAAGCTGCCTACCACTAAATGCCATCCTCCTCTGCCCACCGACATGCCTCCTCACCCCTCGCACCCACCATCCAGGTTGTGTTGAAGGAAGGAGCTCTCCCAAGGGACTTCCTCCGAGCAGCCCTGCAAGCCGCCTACCTCCGCACCGCACGCACACTCGCTTCACACTTCAACTGCCCCACTGCAAGCTGCCTGCCTTTCAATTCTCACCTCTTCCTCTAAATGCCATTCCATGCCTTTTCACCCCGGGGACCCTGTCACTAACCCACCAGGTTGTGTTGAAGGAAGGAGCTCTCCCAAGGGACTTCCTCCGAGCAGCCCTCCAAGCCGCCTACCTGCGCACGCTCGCCCCACACTCCCTCTGCCCCACAACCCACTCTCTCGCCCCTCAAGCGCGCACCCACGTCCAAGCCCGCGCAGCTGAGTTCGCCTCGTTTGGGAAACTAGAGGTGCTGCATGCTTCATATAACCGCATGGCGGGGGGGTTTGACGGGTTGTGTGAGGAGCTGAGAGCGAGTGGGTGGCGCTGCGATGATGGCTTGCTGGCGCGGCCGGGGGATTGGCGACTGCTGCTGGAATCAGCTGATAAGAGCAAGTGAGGGATGGGAGTGCAGCTGAGTTTGCTTCTTTCGGGAAGCTAGAGATGCTGCATGCTTCCTATGACCGCATGGCGGGAGGGTTTGACGGGTTGTGTGAGGCGTTGAGGGCGAGTGGGTGGAGCTGTGACGATGGCTTGCTGGCGCGGCCGGGGGATTGGCGACTGCTGCTGACGGCAGACAAGGGGAAATGAGGGATGGTTGGGAGTGCAGCAGCGTTTGCATTGGTGGGGAAGCCAGTTGGAGTTGCCGCATGTGTCATATCACTGCATGGCAGGAGGGTTTGACGTGCTGTGTGAGGCGCTGAGAGTCTGTGGTTGGCGCTGTGATGATGGCTTGCTGGCGCGGCCGGGGGACTGGCGGCTGCTGGTGTCAGCGGATAAGGGGAAGTGAGGGATGGGTGGGAGTGCAGCAGTGTTCTCCTTGTGCGGGTGGGTGCTGTGCTGCACGCTTATGACCTCGTGGCAGGGGGGGGTTGAACTTTGAAGGGCTAGGAGATGCATTTCCTCAGTACGGCACTGAGGGCCAGCAGGTGGCACTGCGACGATGACTTGCTGGCCTAACCAGGGGATTGGCGGATGCTGGTGTCTGTGGATTAGGGGAAATGATGGTTGGGAGAGCAGTAGCAGGTGAATCGTTTGGGAAACTCGGGGTGGTGGTGCGTCAACGATTAGTGAGTGCTGACATCATCAGGAGATGATGAGAAATGAGGGATTGGGGGAGCAGCAGTGTTTGCATCGGCTAGGAAGCTAGAGATGATGCATGCACACGTGTGTGATGGTGGGAGACATGACATTTTCATTTCTTTTTTAGGAGATTCTAAAATGGAGTTAAGGGTAGAAAAGAAACTTATGCAACATAGCTTGAATATTGGAGAATTTGAAATACGCAGTTGGCACAGCAGATCAGATAGGTAAGGATAAGCAAAGATATGAGGTGCATGATGCTAGGAGACACAGGGCCTCTGGTGCAGTGGTTGATGCAACAAAACACTGAGTTCCTAGGTCTGTTGTTCTCCACCTCCAGAAGCAAGACAAGGCTTGGTGCATTAGTAGCATGTGGAGATGCAGGAGATGCAGGAGATGCAGGAGATGCAGGAGATGCAGGAGATGCAGGAGATGCAGGAGATGGCGCTGATGCAGCGGGTGGGGCGGTAGTTCATGCTGATGCAGTGGGTGGGGCGGCAGATGGTGCTGAGCAGGCAGTGCAGCAGGTGGTTCAGGGATGAACTGGTTGCGGTTGGGGATGGAGATGGCAGCATCGATGTTGTCAGGCAGGCCTCTGTGGCGGCCCAGCAGCATCACCAGCACCAGCACCAGCACCAGCACCAGCACCAGCACCATCACCAGCACCAGGTGCAACAGCTACAGCAGTGGCAGCAGGGGCAGCAGATACAAGAGATGCAGCAGGCGGTGCAGCAGGCAGTGCAGGTTCGGGAATGAACTGGTTGCGGTTGGGGATGGAGATGGCAGCGTCGATGTTGTCAGGCAGACCTCTGTGCCGGCCCAGCAGCATCACCAGCACGAGAACCAGCTTGGACCAAGGACTCCAAACGCCTGAAAGGTGCGATACGGGGAAGGAAGAGAAGCACGATTTGGTTCAGAAGCAGAAGACCCAGCAGCAGCATCAGCGGCAGCGGCGGCAGCAGCAGCAGCAGCGGTGCCAACAGCAGCACATGCATCTCTCCATGAGTGCTCAAAATTCAACCTTTAAACACGACTTTTGGATTGACCAAGAAATCAGATTTAGCTGAATCACTGATATGCAACACAAGCACATCTTTATGAATGTTCATCATTTAAACAGTACAACAATTCATCCCCCCTATGATCTCCACACCTGCCACTGGCCACCTCCCAAAAGCAACGACAAGCAGGCGTGTGCTCTGAAATTAACAGAAAGGCTGACCAGACAGGGCCCTTCTTAACCTTGCAACCTGGCAGATCCGAGGTTGCAGCAGAGGAGCCATTCTGAAGTTCTAAAAAGGGGCGCACCAAATACGAGACTATGGGAAATTATAGAAACGGAAGCAGCAGAGGAGCCACTCTAGGACGCTAAAAGAAGAAGAAGAAGAAATAAATAAAAACCGCGCACCAGAGAAGCTATACGGAGGAGTGACACAGTCAGGACCAGCTTCAGGCGGACAGGTGTAGCCCAAGGAAAGGCCCACGTTGCCATATCCACTGCGGGAGAAAAACAAGTGCAAAGGTAAAGGTATGGCGTGTCAGCATTGGGAGGCCCACATTGCTGTATCCACTGCCAGAAAAGAACACATGCGAGGATGGGTATGTTGGGAGATCTTCAGACATAGTCACCAGAGAGCAGCTGTGCCCAGGCAAAGGTTACTGCTAAGCCATGACAACAATGGAAAAGGTTCCCATTCGCACGTCCACTGTGAGCCCAAACATATGAACGATTTTCGAGAAATTCTAGAAAAATCGCTCACAAGAAGAGCAGCAGTGCGCAGGCAACCACTATTTCTAAGCCATGTCGAAAATGGAAGAGGTTTTTGGCCACTGCAAGCCCAAGCATACGCAAGGATAGATGGAGGGGCCTCAAGAAAAGCACCCGAGGAGACCGGTTTTGAGGCGCCTAAAAACAGAAAAACACCTGATGAGCAAGACAGGTTTTGCCGCACGCACCCCTCGCGACGAGTCAAAGAAAGCTTGAACATGAAGGACCATGCGATCTGATGGCGCTGATTGGCTGCTGAACAAGGGTTTCACTTTTGAGAATTTCTCAAAAGGTTTGACCACAGCATGCATGGATGGATGTGCACATACATGGCTGATGAGCACGATATCGCCGATATCGCTGCACACACAGCTGAGAATGCGCATAGAATCAGCACCTGATGAAGCGCCTAAAATAAAGCACCTGATGAGCTCGAAGGCGATGCTGAAGATGTTGAAGTTGGAGATGCCGCTGGGACTTTTGAGTCAAATCAAAAGGTGACTTGACTTTTGAGTCGACTCAAAAGTCAGCTGATGATGCGCCTAGAACAAAGCACCTGATAAGTTCAAAAGCGATGTTGAAGATGTTGAAGTTGGCGATGTCGCTGGTGATGTTGGCGCTCTCTACGAGGCAGATCACCAGCAGTGCTATGAAGAGCGATTGAGGGCCTAAGCTGTTCCTTGATGAAGGCTTGAACACAGCATGTGGGGACTGGGCGCACTCACTCACCTGATGAGCTCAAAGGCAATGTTGAAAATGTTGAAGTTGGCGATGTCGCTGGTGATGTTGGCGCTCTCTATAAGGCATATGACCGGCAGTGCTATGAAGAGCAACGCCGAATCCCGCAGAAGCAGCCCTCTGCCCTGGGTGAACACCCCGTGATCCAGCACTCCCCCCTGCATGGATAGTTGAGGGAAGACAAGTGAGCTGCATCAGAACACCGTTTACAGGGTCAACACCCCGTGATCCAGCACTCCCCCCTGCATAGATAGTTGAGGGGAGAGACACATGGGAGGTGATTTATGAGGCCAACTGAATCATAAGCCGTTTACAGAGCCAATCATTCAGCAGCACACCCCCCTGCATGACTTGTGTCACGCCAAGTGATACGCCAAGTGATACGCCAAGTGATGTGCCAAGTGATGTGCCATGTTATGCCATGACAAGCGAGGAGGGATGAGAGTGGCATGGATGGTGGGCGGTGAAGGATGGAAAAGCCCAGTTGTTTCTCAAGAATGAAAAGAAAAAAATACACACACAACAAACTTTAATGAGCATCTCGGCCCTCACAGGTTACCTCAGGCCCTCACAGATGTAATGTATGTAACCCCATACTACCTTCACGGATGTAATGTAACCCCATACTACCCTCACGGATGTAATGTAAACTTGCCAGCAGATCTTCCCAGAACACCCCAATGTCCTCATCGTCATACACCTCCCTCTGCTCCCTTGACGTCTGCCTCGTCCCCTACACCCCTCCCCATCCCCCACACCCCTCCCCATCCCACAAGTTCTCACTCATTCGCAGGGACTTGGAACAGAACTTGCCTGCAGGTCTTCCCAGAACACCCCGATATCCTCATCGTCATACACCTCCCTCTGCTCCCTCGATGTCTGCCTCGTCAGGTACAGAGGATACACAGCCACGTACCTGCTCACGTTCGAGAGAGCAGCAGGGAATGGAATGGAAGGGCGGGCGGTTGTGGGGATGGAAAGGAGGGCGGTTGTGAGATTGGATTGGAATGGAATGAAATGGAATGGAATGGGGGCTGGGTGTTTTTTAGAATTTTCAGAAACTCCATGCGAAGCCAGAGTTGGTAATGATATTTTTTTGTGCAATGGATTCATGGCCACACACCTGAGCAGAGTTTGGAAGGGAGGCTGGGATATGTAAGGGAGGGTGATGTCCCATGCACTCTCACACCATGCCCCTTGCACTCTCACACCATGCCCCTTGCACTCTCACACCATGCCCCTTGCACTCTCACACCATGCCCCAAGCACTCTCACACCATGCCCCTTGCACTCACACCATGCACTCACATCATGCCCAGGTATAGCAGCAGCATGGGGGGGCGCAGGAGGCCGATGGCAATTACGTTGAATCCCGCGTTGCGTGTGCTCACAGATTGGAAATATCCTGCCAGTACCTTGGTCCCGCCTGGCATGCGCACACACACAAACACAAAGGGTAGAGGGGGAGAAGAGTGGAGAAACTGTGTTTGAGGTGCCTCAAAAAGCATTGCGTGTGCTCACAGATTGGAAATATCCAGCCAATATCCACCTGGCATGCACTCACACACAACCATGAGGTGGGGGGAATGTGGAGTAACATTGTGTGTGGGGTTTTGTTTTGTTTTTTGTTTTTTTTTTGGGCAGACAAAGCCCCCACCAAAAGGAAGAATTGCTCTCTTCCCAGACACATCCTCAGGAAATACGTACGTAATCCTTGTTTGTTGGTCTTTAGGTGACTTTTGAGTCGACGCAAAAGTTCCCTCAGGAAGACAAATCCTCTGGGAATATATACGTAATCCTTGTTTGTTGGTCTTTTTCGCATACCCGCAGTCCACATGCAACTCACTGGTGAAGCCGTCAATGGCAGGTGAGGTCCAGTCAGTGGCACAGAAGAAGACAAACTCCGTGAGATTGAACGCGAGCACTGTTAGCACCGAGCATCACGGTGGAGCGCGGTGGGAAGAGGTGCGTGTAGCACTTGCGCGGGTGCACGAGAAGGTAGGAGTAGACGAACTGAGGGGCACGGGGTGAGGGGGGCGAAAATCACTTGTCAATACAAGAAGAACCCAGTTTAATGAGTCTGCTTTTGAAGCACCTCAAGAGAGGTGCGTGTAGCACTTGCGCGGGCGCAAAAGAAGGTACGAGTAGACAAACTGCCGGCCAGGGCAAAGGGTGAGAGAGGGTTGCAGACACTTCTCAATGTAAGAAACGCCAACTGCAATGAGTCTGCTTTTGAGTCACCTCAGAAGAGGTGCTAATGGCATTTGTGCGCCTGTAAGATGAGATGCGGTAGGTAGGTGTGGACAAACTGAAGGGGTAAACAATGTAGGTGTGGGGGTAGCAGATAGATTTTTCAAAATAGGAACCCTGCGGTGTAAGAGACTGTTTTCACATGACCTCAACAGGGGTGCACGCAGTGTGTGTGCAAATGCAGGAGAGCGTGAGTAGATGTTCTGAGGGATCACAGTGCAGGATGGTACAGTAGAAGAAGAAAAAAGGAGGTTGTTTTCTAGAATTGATGTGCAACCTCAAAAACAACCTGCAGGATGGTACAGTAGAAGAAGAAAAAAAGGATTGCCAAGTGTGCGTGCAGTGCAACACAGGGAGGGAGGGAGCCAGGAACAAGAAGAGAGGTGACCGGAGAGCGGTGGGGGACCTAGTGCGAAAACGGCAACCATGCGAAGGGAAAGACGGGTAAGGGTGCAGTCATTAGCCATCTACGAGACCGGTGTGGTGCGGTGCAGAAGTTCCCTCTTAGAGTGATCAAATTCAAGAGGGTGCAGTGCGGTGCGGTGCAGGCCTTACCCTTTTCTCTCCTCGTGAGAAGTGCCGGAGCAGAAGCAGGAGGGCTCGCAGCGTGGGCGGGTACATGGTATTGCCAATGAGAATGAAGACCGACGTGACGATGACCAGAGCTGGGGCCCTCACGAACCCCATTAGGTTATCGTTCAGCAGTGCCGCCCCTGTGTTGGAAAACGTCGACATAGCCTGTGCGGGAAGGAGGAGGGAAGCATGGGGGCCGAGGGGTCCATTTTTAAGGCGTCTCAAAATTAGGTTATCGTTGAGCAGTGCTGCCCCTGTGTTGAAAAACGTTGAAATCGCCTGTGGGGGGGGGAGGGGGAGGGAGAAAGCATGGGGGCCGAGGGAGGGACAAGTGAGGGTAGATGGAGGGGGGATGACATGAAAGGTGAGTGAGTGACCGGGGAAACAGCTGCCTGGGATGGAAGGCGGCTGACTGGCAAGAAGGGCAGCTGACTGACGTGGAATGCACAGAAGAAGACGCTGTTGACGTTGCTGGCCTGCAGAGTTGCCTTGGCGTCTGTTTTTGAGGCGCCTCAAAAACTGACTGACATGGAATGCGACTGACTGACATGGAATGCGACTGACTGACATGGAATGCGACTGACTGACATGGAATGCGACTGACTGACATGGAATGCAGCTGACTAGCATGGAAGGCGGCTGACTGGCAAGAAGGGCAGCTGACTGACATGGAAGGCACAGAAGAAGACGCTGTTGACGCTGTTGGCCTGCAGATTTGCCTTGGCGGAGGCAGAGATGCTAACGATGAGCAGCAGCAGCAGGAAGGCGGTGAGCAGCGATGTGGCGAGGAATGTGGGTACCAGCCAGCTTAATGTCTCCAGGGCCCTTGATAGGGATAGGGACGGGGGGATGAGGATGGGGATGGGGATGGGGATGGGGATGGGGATGGGGATGGGGATGGGGATGGGGATGGGGATGGGGATGGGGATGGGGATTGGGATGGGGATGGGGATGGGGATTGGGATGGGATAGGGATAGGGGGATGGGGATGGGGATGGGGATGGGGATGGGGATGGGGATGGGGGTGGGGATGGGGATGGGATAGGGTGGGGATGGGGGGAAGGGGATGGGATGCGGATGGGGATGGGAATGGAGATGGGGATGGGGATGAGGATGGAAATGGGGATGGGGATGTGCAAGTGTATGTGCATGTGCATGTGCAAGTACATGTGCAAGTACATGTGCAAGTACATGTGCATGCATGGGCATGTGCAAGTGCAGGTTCCACATCGAAAGGGGGGCATTGCAGAGCAGATGGCACAGAGAGAGGGCACATAGCATGGAACGTGGCACATGGCACGTGGCACATGGCACATGGCACGTGGCAGAGATGGCACATGGCACATTGCAAATTGCACATGGCATGTCGCACATGGCACATGCAATGCACAAGAAAATCATTTCAAAAATGAGATTTTTCGAAAGAGGCCCATCAGAGAACAACAGCAGGGCAGAACAGTGGTGCGGGCAAGTGAGCTATGAGGAGGGCCCACCTGAGCCACAAGGAGGGGAGGGAGGGCTCACCTGAGCCACAAGGAGGGGAGGGAGGGCTCACCTGAGCTCGAGGAATCTGAGTTCACTTGGCTGTGCTGCCGTCAGCCATTCATCCACCATTGCATCCGCGTAACCATCAGCAAACCCGTAACCATCAGCATCAGCGAAATCCAGATCCCCCCCAAGGCTTGTGCCGGTCACACTGCTTTCACGGCTCAACCTCCCGCTCCTCCTCTGCCTTGCCCTGTGCTCCAGACCCCCCAGGAATGGCAAGAATGCGGGGGCGTGTGGTAGGGAGTGTGCTCTTAACGCGGATTGGTTGAGAGATGCAGCACGAGTTAGCCTTGAGGTGAACAGGTCAAGGGAGGAGCGCCTTGTAGCTGCCGCCTCCTGCTCCTCCTCCTGCGGCTGCTGCTGCTGCTGTGCTCTAAGCGCCTCAAGCGCCAATTGGAGGCGCTGCCCTTCAATCCTAGCCGTTTCCCCGGCCCAAGTCATCGAGCTCATCCCCACAGCCCCCTCTGCCTCCACCCCTCTGCCTCCACCCCGCCGGCGCAACCCACCGCGTGTCACCCATCCCTCCTCCACATCCGTCCCCCGTCTGGCGCCACGCCCTTCGCCCTCACCAGTACCTGGAGTCAAGGGGTGCCGCCCTTCTCTTGCCTCCTCCAGGAGTTTCTCCAGGAGAGTTGTCAGGCCTAAGGGCCTTCGGCCCGTGGGAGCTGCTGATTCTTGAGGCGCCTCAAAAGTTGTCAGGCCTAAGGGCCTTCGGACCACAGGCGCTGCTGCTGCTATTGCTGCTGTTGTTGCATCTGCTGCTGCTGTTGCTGCATCTGCTGCATTTGCTGCTGTAGCTGTTCCTGCCGCTGCTGCTGCACCAGAAGCTGCAGCCACAGAGGCCACATGGGACTCGCCTGCTGGAGCGACAGTGCCTGCAGTGGCAGCAGGTATCTCAAGGGAGGGGGCGGGCGAGGAAGAGACAAGAGGGGGAATGCAGGCAGATGAGGTACTTTCTTCTCCTCCGCTTAAGCTAGCAGCAGCAGCCGCAGCAGCAGCAGCAGAAGGGTATGCAGTGGGGTCACTGGCGATAGGATATGCTGGGCCTGTTTCAACGTCAGCAAAACCATCTCCTCCCCCCTCTTCCCCCCCAGCATGCACTCTACTCCCCTGCAGCTGCCCCAGCACTCTCAACCCGCCTCCTCCACTGCCTCCCTGCCTTCCCTTGCTGCTGCCACTGTCACTGCTGCCCCTGCTACCCCTGCTGCCCTTGCCGCTGCTGCAGACGCTCTTGGGACTCGCAGCAGCTGGAGCTGCAGGGGGCAGACCTACAGACCAGGCTCCGTTGTTCCCTGATATGTTTTCTCCTCCTCCATCTCCTCCTTCTCCTCCTCCTCCTCCGCCCCCTGCACCATGCGGCGCTGCCTGAGAGGCGGAGGCTGCAGTGTCAGAGGCCCTGGGGTCGTAGCTGGAGGGTAAGTCGGAGGGGTGGGTCTGGAGCAGGCCAGCGCAGGCGAGATGGCGGTGGAAGTAGTAACGGCGCACCAAGACTGGCACCAGGGACGTCACCACCTGGCAAGCCACAGAGAGAGAGAAAGAGATGGCAGTCAAGCTTTGAGACGTCTCCAAACTCGATTTATGGCAGGCTGGCGTGGGCGAGATGGCGGTGGAAGTAGTAACGGCGCACCAAGACCGGCACCAGGGACGTCACCACCTGGCACACACAGAGAGAGATGGGAGCCATTTTTTAAGTCAATTTTTAGAATCGTAAGAAATGACTCCAATGTGGCGCAGCAGGACAGGCACCAGGGCTGTCAGCACCTGTCAGCATGGCATGGCGTGGCATGGCATGGCATGGCGTGTGGCATGGCGTGGCATGGCATGGCATGGCATGGCGTGTGGCATGGCGTGGCATGGCATGGCATGGCGTGTGGCATGGCGTGGGGCCTGATTGAGAGCATGTACCAATGAGGGTTTCATTCACCATGCGATTACTGGTTACCACCACGTCATTGTTTCTTTCTAACCACGCTCCTGGGAGCCCATGAACATGAGGAGAAGGCGAGCAACGTTGGTGCCATCAGTGAAAACCCCCACATCCACGGTGATGAGTCCCGCCAGGCACACACACGACGTCACATTGAAGAGAGCGTCTATGAAGCTGATTTTCCCTGCTGGCCCGCTCGGCGCCACGCAGAAGACGAGCGTGAAAGCGAGGATGACTATAACGAAGCACAGCATGTGCAGCCGGTAGAAGGTCACGCGCCGCTTGAGCCACGCGGGAAGAGCCACGCCGCGCATCAGCGGCGGTGGTGCGACGGCGCGCCAGGCTGAGATTGCCATGGAAACAGCAGCTCCAGCAGCAGCAGCAACTACCACTAGTTGTAGCACTAGGAGCCTCAAAAACAGGAGCACGGGTACTGCTGGTAGTAGTACCGCTAGAGCGTCACAATCAATAACTTGCTGGAACGACACGGAAACGTGAATGGTGGAGGCTCTGCCGTCCAGAGCAAACGTGCTCGCTCATTGATCCTCCCGGGTGTGTCATGCGAGGAGAGGAGACGTTTGAGTCGACTCAAAAGTCGCCTCATAAAAGAAGTACAAGCGTAGCGGCTGTGGGCAGGTCGTACGTTTACAGCTCATCATTCGTGGCTGAGCTTCACGGTTTTGCACTGTGACGCAACGAATTAGACCGCAAAGAACGTACACGAGACGTACGAATTACACCCCGTCATTGAGCCTCAGATTGGTGAGTTCTGGCGGGTGGAGAGGAGAGGAGGGAGAGAGCGCGGCGACTCTCAGACAGCGGAGACAGTGAGCAGAACGATACTGGAGAGGAGAGAGATGCTCTCGCGACAATCGATGGTTTGCGGGGACGCGGGCCGCGGCCGCGTGAACGACTCGTTTCGGCAAGGTCACGAACAAAAAAATCGCAACCTGTCTTGTGAGCATGACTCGTGTGATGAAGCAATTTTCGATGTGCCTGAAAAGGCGACGACATTTCGGCCATGTCCCGTGGTGTGATGTGGGTAGGAAACTTGAGGGGGTTCATAAGGGCGATCACGCCCAAGTTCATATCGCCCGACGATCCCAAGAACACTGCGAAGCTGTTCGGGCGCACTCCCCTCTTGGCTGACGATTACCATGGTGTCGGTATCCCCCTCCTTACTACAATCACACGGTTCGGGACACCATTCTCGCCGTACAGAGTGTTACTTAGGCGAATATGTTGTACACCGAATAATTTCGACGTGATTCCGCCCGCAAACGGGTAGTTATGGAGCCTAATCCGCATGCTAACAGCAGGAAGTCCCTGTGCCTCACTGAGGGAGGGCCTTGCGGCGAAGCTCGTGCATGCCGTGCTCGCTTGGTTTGAGCAGCAGTTGCATCGCTGAAGATGTATTCCCAATGGTGGCTCACGTCCCGCACATAGCGGGTCTTGACTCTAGGAACAGAGTGGATGGCTCTCATTGGACATTTCGGATAAAGTATAAACGGGAAAAGTGTAAATTATAAATCTTATCAAGGAGAACACTTTAATATAGCCAAATTAACTTATCAAACTACTGTATAGACCCACACAAATTGGCTTCTCAAAATGAGTGCTTCAAAGCTTTCGTAACTTCAGAATGTGCAATAACTGTAGGAAACAACGTCCCCTAATGCACATGACTCAGATAGGGTCACTTATGTTACCTAGTAAAACATGAAATACCACTGTGCACTCCTGACAGTAGCAATCGAAGCATGCAGTACTGAGGCTGGAGACGAAAAGGCATAATTGTTGGAGTATGAAAGGAATCGAGTTAGCATTCCTGTAGGTGCAGCTGTATCGCACCCGTCACTTTCGAAGCAGCGTATCGGATCAGCCTGTAAAATTGCCTGTAAAACAGTTAGAATAAGGGAAAGTAGCCCTCAAAGTACATGGCTAGATATGATTATTATTTAGATATGGCTTAATCTATGCTTTAATCAACTTTGTCATTTACATCCACTATTCACAAGGTTCTTACAACAAGTCTTCTGCTACCAACTCTCTAAGGCAATTCTTATCCTATCCAAGGATCCTTTCTCTAACATGGTATGAGAGCTAGATTGGATTATAGGAACTGCTAAAGGTCTTCAACAAGACAACTTCTACTATAACTTATCCTTACCTCAAGGGCAAGCAACATGCCAGGCGCAGATTGTGGAGAGGCTGGAGAAAATCCAGTGCTTCCCTCCACCAATATCGCTTCTACAACAACGACTGTGGATTCAGCGCAGCTCATCTCCCGCATCAGCGCCCTGGAAAGCCACCAGCCAATAAGCATCGACGGCTCTAGCTACGCCCGACGACCTCCCGATCCTCAAGGAGCTGGGTCTGAACGATCATTTACCTACGACAATCGCGGAGCTCAAGGTTCTGCACAAGCACAGGCACATCTCGAAATAATGGCGTCAATGCAGAGCAAGTTCCTTACAACGGCAAAATTAAGGACAACCAAGCCCTTCGACGAGAAGGACTTTTACACCTGGAGTTTCAAAATTGAACTCCTAGCCCAAGGCTCACAAATCTGGATGTACTACGACGGATCCTACGCATTCCCGGCCAACGGCTCACCTCAAGAGAAGGCGCAGTACTATAACGAGTCGTTGATGACCTTCACCGTCTCAATTCAGAACTTAGCGACCGAAGAACAACTGAGCATCCGCCCCTTCAAGAACGAGTGGGCGCCCGCGCAACAATCCTGGGAGCACCTGCGCACCTGCCACATGGCAACAGACTCAGTGACACTCAGTCGCCTCTTCAACCAGCTAAACAATGTCAAAATGATCCCTGGCGAGAAGGTCGGACCATACATCAACCGCTGCAGAAATCTGAGAGATCAATTCAGGAAAAGTGGCGGCAACTTTCTTGACGACATGTTCGTCACAATCATTCTCGCTGGATTGAGCTCGGAATGGCGCCACTACAATTCGCTCCTTCGCACGCAAGGAACGCTCAACGAAACCTCCCTTTGTGCCTCGCTGTTTTCCGAACAACAGAAGATCGACCTGTACAACGAGAGAGGCAACAAGAAGGAAAAGATCGCGTTTTACGCGCAAGCGCCACCGGACAAGAAAAGACTCTTCTGCAAGTATTGCAAGAAGACAGGACACACGATTCAAGAATGCTGGAAGCTCAACGGCAACAACAATCACAGCCAGAAAGGTGGAGGAACTCACCAGCAAGCCGCCGGAGCTCCAGCATGCAACCAGACATTGTCACCCCCGGCCGTCGCCAATACCTCTCAAGCTCCAGCGCGCATCCCTGCGAATACAAACGACAAAGGAAAGAGCAAGGTACGAACTTGCATGGTGCGTCGGGGACCGCCTCGCCCAAACCGACACTATCGCTTCTTCGCAGATGGGAGGACATGTTTGCAGATCCACCTCAGGAGCGGCCCGAAGGTTCAGTTGAAGATGAAGAAGAGAATGATCCCACCTATGACGAACTGACAGTCGGCTGTAAGAACCTCAGTCGACTTCTTACAACAAGTCAATGATCCCGGGCCGCGCGCAGGCTGTACGGGCCGCGCACAGGCCACGACGGGTGACGGGGGGCGACGCGCGGGTCCCCGTCGCCCGTCGCAGCGCCTCCCGGGAGCGACGCGCTGCGTGACGGGGCAGAAACCCGCCGCGCGCCTCGGGGCGCACGGCGGGCAGAGAACCGCCGCGCGCCTCGGGGCGCACGGCGGGCAGAAAACCGCCGCGCGCCTCGGGGCGCACGGCGGGCAGAAAACCGCCGCACGCTCCGAGCGCGTGGCGGGATGAAAAATCCGTTGCACGCCACGGGGCGTGCAACACAGAGAGTAGCAGTAGCAGCGGAAGCAGTGAGGTGGGGCCCACAGGCCAGGAGCATATCGCTCTAATACCATGTGAAGATAAGCAGTAGAAGAAGGCGCCATAGCTAGGAAAGCCCTAGCTAGGCAAGAAACAGTTTAGGCAAAGAGGGGGTTCACTAGCAGGAATGAGGATACAAATAGCAAACCCTAGAAGGGTTGTACTCGCTATAGAGCACCCCACTACAGGCTAGAGCATAACATTCTGACATGGATCCAAGAGTCACCACCTGCACGACGAGGAAGGGTGTTACTACGATTACGAAAACGAACATGACATGGAGCATCACATCACTCTGAAACTCGCGAACCTTCCCAAGGCAAAGAAAGAGGTAAAAAAATGTTACCTGGACAGTTGCTGTGGCCAACACATGGTGTCGTCGAGCATCTTCATCCTCAACGAGGTCGAAATCACCGTCACTAACAGTCATACGATCTATGCCAGGAGCCGCGGACAGATCCAGCTGGAATCACACGACACCGGTTACTGCATCCACATCAGCGACGTCCTCGTCGTTCCCGAGCTTCAGTACGACCTCCTGTCCCTAGACCAGCTGATGAAGTGTGGCATCGCGCTGCAAACAACAGAAAACGAGCTTCACTTAATATATGATGGGATCTTTATCGGAAAAGCAACAAGCGAGGGAGGATTGTTCGTGCTTGACTTCGAATCGCCCAAGACCTCTGGCGACAACCACCACATCATTGTCCTCGATCCCCCCGGCCACCCGTCACCACCAACATGGAGCCATCCAGAAGAGACCGATTATCAACGACCCGGCCTCGATGGAACCTTCCGCGCTCTTGCCGTACCCGTTGCTTCGACCACGAACCCTGCAGTCACAGGACCACAAGTGGTGGAAGAAGAAGAAGAAATTACATCGGAAGCAGCAACCACGGAAGTCGGAGGATTTGCACGAGCAATCTGGCCCCGCGTTCAACATCCTACCGATTGGAACTCAACCGAAGGCTGGGACGCGGTGGACGCTCACTGGGTCATGGAAAACACCGCACTAGGAGAAGCCGCTGCAGCTGAAACAAGATGGAGAAACGTCACCGAAGGACCTGCAGCAGAAGAAGCAGAAGCAGCAGAGGAACCAGAAATCACTGAGGAGGCACCAGGAGCAGAAGAAGAAGAGTCACTAACGGAGTACGGCCCTCACCTCATTCCCATCACAACAGACGGCAGGGATTACCTCCGCATCGAGACAAGGGGAGCGGCGATCGGCGACACACACTTCGAGGAAGGAGAAGTTACGCAGCTAGAAGATCGTCGCCCGCGAGTCACACCAACACCTCCTGAAGGACCACTAGAGCTACCCGTGACGATCGACACCTCCACCATCGGCGACACCAGCGGGACATACCACGGCGCGACACTCCAAGAAGCAGCAGTTCAAGTCACTGTATCCGATGAAGCTGCGGAACAAGTTGGGAAGGAGACCGCAGAAACAATATTAGCACGGGAGAAGGAACTCTACGCAGGCACAAAGGGATATCGCACCGACGGGGACATCTGGCACCAACGATTCGGGCACCCATCAATTGAAGTGCTCAACAACTGCATCAACGCAAACATTTTTGCGGCAGACGCACTATTGCTGCCAGATGGAAAGCTACTCAAACCGAGAACCGACTTACCCAACTGCATCGTCTGTCCGACGGCCGCGCTACGTCACACGCCCTTCACCGAGAAGATACCGGGAGCCGAACGTTACAAGCCGCTCGAGAAGGTCTACAGCGACTTCCTGGTGCTTACGGCAAAAGGAGTTGGAGGAGAACAGTATACGCTTACCTTCATCGTCGCCGGCACAAGCTTCGTATGGGCCGTAAATGTCAATAACCGCTATCTCGCCTACCAGTGCTTTGAATTCTGGCTCAGCATGGCGGAGACCTAGAGCGAAGGACAGACGCTAAAGGCATTTCAAACAAATGGAGCCCTGGAGTACCAGACCGAGGAGTTCAAAACCCTCTGCAAACTGAAGGGCATCCACAGGATGATTTCCCTCCCCTACGCTCACGAGCAGCAAGGGTTGGCGGAGCGAACCAACAGGAGCCTCGTGACAAAAATGTGAAACCTCATGAAGCAGTCAGCTATGCCAACCAAATATTGGCCCTTCGCGATGGCGCATGCAGTTCGGCTGCATAACATGCTTTCTTCGAAAGCACTACCCAACAACACCTCACCCTTCAAGGAATGGACTGGCAAACACCCCGACACACGCATGCTGCAGATATTCGGGTGCATGGTACAGTACCGCCCCCACACTGCCCGGACCGGAAAATTTGAAGACCGCGCTCGGTGGGGTATTCACCTCGGAATTGAATCCGAATACCACGCCTGGACAATCTTGGACTTTGCCACCCACCAGCTCACGCGTTCACGTGAGTGCATCTTCTACGAAAGACTGACCCTGCCACTGTACCGATAGCACCGCACTGCACAAAACGCACCGGACAACATTTTCCAAGGGCGGCACGGCTACGCTAATGACGAGGATGATGTCGACGTGGCAGGAGAACAGCCAAACGAGGCAACTGGGGAAGAGGCACCCTTCATACCCGCTATGGAGGAGTTCGGGACAACAACTTTCTTCCCAACGGAAATTGATCAACACGAAGCAGTACAGGGACAGCACGATTATGCAAGTGCAGAAATACACTCACCCATGGACGAAGACCCAGCTCGCAACTCTTCTCGCGACACCGTTCGCGACATCCCTGGGGACGACGACGACGTGGTTGAAGTTACCAACGCAGCTGAATCCAACCTCACAAGCCTTCGCATCCTCGGACTCGCTGTCGCCGTTCGGGGTAACCACCAGCTGGTCGAGCCCACCACCGTTCGCCAGGCTCTTAGCGGGCCCGATGCTGAGAAGTCGAGAGCCGCCATGGCCGCAGAAGTTGCTGCACTACAGCGGCGTGGCACCTGGAAGCTGGTACCATGACGACACGCAAAGGGGAGAAAGGTTCTCACAGGGAAGTGGGTCTTTAGAATCAAAACACTGGCGGACGGGATCGTTGACAAGTACAAAGTACGCTGGGTCGTCCGCGGCTTCAAACAGACCCAGTTCGTGGACTATGACAAGACATTTGCCCCTGTTGGCCATCACACCTCTGTCCGCATCCTCCTCTGCGTTGCAGCCGTGAAACAGCGTCCACTACGGAAAATCGACGTGTCAAACGCATTCCTCTACAAGATCGTCGACGCCATAACCTACGTCGAGGAGCCACACGCTTTCGAGGAAAACGGCGACGCCATCTGCCTTCTCCAGAAGTCCCTGTACGGCATCAAGCAGGCGCCACGCCTATGGCAGCAGTACCTCCACACCGTACTCATCGAGCTCGGCTTCCAATAGCTTCCCCACGATCAGGGGATGTACCGTCTTGAGTCCCGCGGCATCTTCATCCTACTCGTCGCCTACGTGGACGACTTACTCTACACTGGGGACAACACGGAGCTGCTTGATTGCTGCGAACGCGACATCAAAGAGAAGCTCAAAGTGACCATCGATCACGATGTCACTCAATTCCTTGGCCTCAACGTTACTCAGACCGCCGAGACAATCCACCTCTCCGCCGCGAAATTCGCCGACTCCCTTGCCAAGAAATTCGGCATCGCTCCCGTTGGCATTACCACCCAATTCCGCACTCCTCCGCCTAACCACGAGCCCGACACCGCCCCTCTCTCCCCGGCCGACCATCGTCTCTATCAGCGGCAGCTCGGATGTCTACTGTTCGTTGCCGTTACATGCCGCCCGGACCTATCCTACATCGCCAGCCAGCTCGCCCAGTATCTGCGCCGACCTGAAGGGGAGAATATGGCGGACCTGCGACGTGCTCTACGGTACTTTGTCTCTACACCCAATATCGGCCTTACCTATACGGCGAATCTAACGGCTACCCTACAACTCACCGGTTACGTGGATGCTGATCACGCTGGGGACGCAGACAACAGAAGGTCCCGCGCAGGCTTTATTTTCAAACTCAATCCTGCAGGAACCATCTCCTGGAACTCACAGAAGCAAGAGCTCATCGCCCTTTCGTCAGCAGAAGCAGAATTTATCTCAGGAAGCGCAGCAGTTCGTGAAGGACTCTACCTTACGGGGCTCCTACAGGAAACGAAGACGGCGATGAACGGATCTTTCAAGTTACTGTGCGACAACCAGAGCGCGATCAAGATCGCGAACAAAACCGGCTTCGTCAACCGCACGAAACACATCGCCTTGCGTTACTTCTTCGTCAAGGACGAAATCGTCAAAGGGAAGGTCCAGCTCACCTATTGCCCAACTGGCGAAATGGCAGCTGATTTTCTGACGAAGAAACTGCCACGTCAGAAATTCCAGTACTGCTCGGACCTGTGCGGAGTCGTCCTAAAGAGCCACGTGGCGCACCTCCAGGAATGAAGGGGAGTGTTGGAGTATGAAGGGAATCAAGTTAGCATTCCCGTAGGTGCAGCTGTATCGCACCCGTCACTTTCGAAGCAGCGTATTGGATCAGCCTGTAACATGGGCAGGAAGGTCAACAGTCGCAAAGTCAACTGTCGCGACTGTTGACCATCTCGACCGATTGACTCACCATCGACGAATGGCAACAGGCGTAACCGTCTGTACGGTTACACGCAACGACTCGGTAACAAGCAAGAAGAGCAATAGTCAGTCACTGTAGAACTGCTTGTAAAACAGTTAGAATAAGGGAATGTACTCCTCAAAGTACATGGCTAGATAGGATTATTTATTTGTGTGTAATCTATGCTTTAATCAACTTTGTCATTTACATCCACTATGCACAAGGTTCTTACAACAAGTCTTCCGCTACCAACTCTCTAAGGCAATTCTTATCCTATCCAAGGATCCTTTCTCTAACAGGAATGACGCGAAGGGTCGCACGGTTACGGGGCATCTGGACCGTCAGGGCAGACAGCATCAGGCAGCAGTAGTGGCGAGGATTCAGCCCGAGCAGTTCGTAACAGTCTGGAGTCGCACGGTTGGGTTTCGTTGTAATAAGGGAATGTACCCCTTAGAGTACATGGCTAATTAGGTCTTTTCGTATTCCACCTTGTACTCTTATTTCTACGTTTGTATTTGCATGTTTTAGATCATCTCAATCATTTTACATTCACTCTGATTTGAGGTCAAGGGCTTACCACTACCACACTCTGTGCGAACCTTCCCGAGGTGATCCTAGGGGCGATCTAACTTGTGATCGCAGCAACTTACAAATGGAACTTATGTTGACAAGGATATACCGTACGGTACCTCCAACAAGACATCCGTCCTCAATTTGACGCCACCCGAGCCATGTAAGTATGCACACTTATTACGATCCGAGGGTGCGGTGGGATATACGGTAATGTAGACGCACAGCAAAGCTAGAACCTGTTAAAAAAACAAAACAGGCTAATATTTTATATTAAACGCCTATGGTGGTTCAGCTGCACGTCCCTGTAGTGTTGAGACGGAGGGGGTATCGGCTGCAGGGACGGCAGAGGATATTACTGCAGTCGACATGTACACAGGAGGCAGAGGGGGGGATCGTTTCCTTATAGCCACAGCAGGATGGGAAAGCTAGAAGTCTTGGGTCCACAACAGGGGTGCAATATGCCCCCCCCAGCGGATGGGGGTGGTGGTGCTGCTGCTGGTGCTGCTTGTGGTGGTGATTACATGTACACGGGAGGTAAGGGAGGGGAGGATTTTCTCACAGCCACAGCAGCGTGGGAAAGCGAGAAGTCTCTAGCCCACGACATGGGGGTCCAGTCAGTGTCGTGGATAAACTGCGTGCACGAACGGATAGCTCTCGTGTTGAGCGCCCGGTAGTGATTCAAATGGACGTCCCTCACGTGTAGGTCCCTGTGGTGCTGAGAATGAAGGGAGTCAGCTGCAGGGATGGCAGAGGCTATTACGGCAGTCTACTGTCTACATGTATGCAGGAGGCAGAGGGGGACATCTCTTCCTTATAGCCACAGCAGCATGCGACAGGGAGAAGTCTCTAGCCCACGACACAGGAGTCCAGTCAGTGTCGTGGATAAATTGCGTGCACGAACGGATAGCTCTCGTGTTGAGCGCCCGGTAGTGATTCAAATGCACGTCCCTAACATGCATGTCTACCCCGGGCATGCGTGCCGGAGGGAGAGGAGCCGCAGGCGAGGGATTGCCTGCCAGGATAGTCGAATCGGTGGTGTTGGCGGTGGTGGAATTGTTGATGGTACTGGCGGTGCTGTTTGGAGTGGTGGCGGCGCTGCTGCTGGTGGCGCTGCTGCTGGTGGCGGTGCTGCTGGTGGTGGTTGTGTTGTTGGAGAGCAATAGGACAGGTAGGCCTGCTGTTGGGGCTGGAAGGGGCCACGTTTTGGCCACTGCATGAATCTGGAGGTCAGCGTGGTGATGTGGGGGGGTGGAAAAGAAAGGAAAGGGGCTTGAGAATGCTCTGAATGCATGCGGTATAGCACCCCACACACCACCCCTGTTGACCCACTCACCCCGAACAGCTTGACTCTCTTGGGATCCGCCATCAAACCCAAGGCACAAGTCTCAGTACTCGTGGCGCCACACAGTGCATATCTGCCTTGCGGAATGTCATCCTCTCTAATCGTCTCCCTTCCAGACAACAACCAAGCAACCCCTGTTCACTCACCCCAAACAGCTTGACCTTTCTTGGATCCGCAACGTATTTCCGATGCCCATCGAAACCCAGGCACATATCTCGCGACTCGTATCGCTTGGGCGCCACACAGTGCACGTCGGCCTGGCGGAATATCATCCTCCCCACCTCCCAGCTGGCTCCCTCCCACACATCCGTAACAGGACCCAGTTGACTCACTCACCCCGAACAGCTTGACCCTTCTTGGATCAGCCACATATTTCCGGTGCCCATCGAACCCCAGGCACATGTCTCTTGACTCGTAGCGCTTCGGTGCCACACAGTGAACGTCAGCCTGGTGGAAAATCATCCTCTCCACTTCCCAGTGAGGGGGTTGCCACACAGTGCACGTCAGCCTGTCTACCTTCCAGACAGACAGATGTTCCAAAGATTGCCCTGCCCTTTTCCACTCACCCCGAATAGCTTGACCTTCCTCGGGTCGGCAACATACTTCCTGTGCCCATCGAACCCCAGGCACATGTCGCGGGACTCGTAGCGCTTGGGCGCCACACAGTGCACGTCGGCCTGGCGGAAAATCATCCTCTCCACCTCCCAGCGGGGGGGCGATGAGGCAGAGACGTTCATGGAGTGCGAGCACTTGTCCGTGTAAAAGTAGAGACTCCCAAATGACACGTAGGCCGCTTGCTGCGTGGGGAACAGGGGAACGGGGGAGGGGAAGGGGGCAAAAGAGGTATGGGTTGCTTTGGTTACACCAGTACCTGCCACGTTCATAGAGTGCGAGCACTTGTCGGTGTAAAAATAGAGACTGCCGAATGACACATAGGCTGCTTCCTGCAAAGAGGAGGGCGGGTATAAGAGGGATGGGATGGGATAGTTGCCCCAATAGCGGAGACGTTCAGGGAGTGCGAGCACTTGTCGGTGTAGAAATAGAGACTGCCGAATGACACATAGGCAGCTTGCTGCGTATGGGAGGGAGGGAGAAAGTGAGAAATGGGGAGGAGAAGAGAGGCCGCACAAGAGAGGAGTCGAGGAGCAGCCGCTGATGATTCAGGCAGAGCACTCTTCTCTTGGAAGAGGGCGCTGATGAGACACCATGAAAGACAATCATCCTGGCACAAGTGCCCAGGGTTTAGAAAGACCACCCACCGGGAGCAGGCGGTAAAGATTCAAAGGGAGAGCATCGGACGCACCTCATAGCGAGTGAGTGCGGTGATGAGGGAAGAGCCGAGGGGCTGTGAGACATAGAGGTACTCGTCCAAGCCCAGGAAGAGCACCCATCGGGAGGTGAAGAGCGAGCGAGCGAGTTGATAGGAAGCACACTGACCTCGTAGCGAGCGAGTGCGGTGATGAGGGACGACCTCAGGGGCTGCGAGAAGTAAAGATACTCATCCAAGTCGAGGAAGAGCACCCATCGGGAGTAGGACTCACATCGTAGAGAGTGAGTGCGGTGATGAGGGACGAGCCCAACGGTTGTGAGACATAGAGGTACTCGTCCAAGCCCAGGAAGAGCACCCAGCGAGAGGTGAGGTAATGGCAAACACTAAGTGGACGCACATCAGACTCACCTCGTAGTGCGCGAGCGCGGTGATGAGAGAAGAGCCGAGGGGCTGTGAGACGTAGAGGTACTCGTCCAAGTCCAGAAAGAGGACCCATCGAGAGGTGAAGAGAGAACGGTAGGCGCAGTCGTTCACCACTAGGACCTAGTTGAAGGGCGGGGAGAGGAGGGAAGAGAAGGTGGTGAGAAGAGGCAGATAGGTGCAGGAGAATCTGGAGGACGGTGAGACATAGAGATACTCGTCCAAGACCAGGAAAGAGCACCCAGCGGGAGGTGAAGAGAGAGCGATAGGCACAGTCGTTGACCACTAGGACCTAGTTGAAGGGCGGGGAGAGGGAGGGGAGGGGAGCAGGCGGAGGGAGAGATAGGCACAGAAGAAGCTGTCACCGAATATGCACGGTTGTGCATATAAGGTGCCAGTTATGTTGAGGTGTAGTTCTGGTGTAGCAATGTTGAGTATGCACTTTCGAGGATAGGTAGTTGGGGGACCAGGGAAGTTGACGCGAGGTTGGTAGGAGAGCACCAAGGGGGAAATCCACGCGACCAATGTGAATGAACCAACCCAGGCTCGAGCCGCACATTGAGAAATGCACGGTTCGAGCCTGGGCCAGGTAAATTCACTCTCTCACACACCCCGATGCTTTCCGCTTGTTATCCTTTCGTATAGTGGAACGTTGTTACCTTACCTTTGCAGCTAGGTGGCACACCACTCAGGGAGGACCCGTGGGGGTGAGAGCTTTATTCTTTCATAACAAGCGGAAAGGTGCGCGTACAAGCATGGATGTGTACGAGCTGCGTTATGGCAGGAATTATGGTCGCCGTGAGGATGATCGCTCGCGGCGCGAACGCTCACGTGAGCGCGGGCGTTCGTTGGAGAGGTCGCCGCGGAGGCCTGAGCGCTCGCCGCGGAGGCCGGCCTTTCGCGCAGATCTGGTCCCTCTCGCGCCAGATCGCCGGGGAGAAGGAGCCGAGCGAGAAGGAAGAGGCGGATCTGAGTCCGCCAGGATGGGAAGTGACCCGTGGCGGACGGATGCGCGCCACGGAGCTGGTGACGATCATGGGTATCGCCAGGACACGGGAGCGTATCGCTCGCCGGAAGATGGTTACCGCCGTCGCGAAGATCGGAGTCGCGGGCGTGGCCTGGAGGAATTATTCTCTGGTCGGCAGGGAGACCTCGATGTTGACGGAGAGGACGAGGCCGACACGGCGAATAAGGCGCAGGAAACGAATCGCGAAGGCGAGGCGAAGGGCGATGACGAAGCCCAGGAGGAAGGCGCAGGCGAGCAGCGCGATATGCCCGCTGGAGTCAAGGAGGCCGATCCGACGCAGGCGGGCGTGGCGGCGGAGCCAAGCGCGGTGAAGGCGGACGGAAAGAATGGTGCTCGGAACCAGCCGCGCGACGAAGAGAAGAACGACGGCGGGAGGCGTAGCAGTGGCTCGCGCTCACCGGATTCGCGTCAGCAGCGTGACGAGAAACGCGGAGGCGAGGTGCGCGTGTCCGATCTGCGGCAGCACCGTGATGTAGGGCGCGGCGACGGCGTGCGCTCGCCAGGCCCGCGGCAGCACCGCGACGGGGGGCACGCTGGCAGCGCGCGCTCGCCAGATCCGCGACAGCCGCTTGAAGGGAGGCGCGGGGGCAGTTACCGCTCGCCAGATCCGCGGCCGCTGCGTGACGAGAGGCGCGGAGGCGGCTACCGCTCGCCAGATCCGCGGCCGCTGCATGACGAGAGGCGCGGAGGCGGCTACCGCTCGCCAGATCCGCGGCAGCGCCGTGACGGAGGGCGCGGAGGCAGTACGCACTCGCCAGATCCGCGGAGGTATCACGGCGGGAGGAGCGGAGGGGGCTCGCGCTCACCAGATCCGCATCCCTATCGTGATGGGAGACGTGGAGGTGGCTATCGCTCGCCTGACACGCAACGGCACCATGGAGAGAGGTGGGGAGGCGAGGCTCGCTCGCCGGATTGGCGCCAGCAACATGAGGAAAGCCGGGGAGGCGGATACCGCTCGCCGCAGCGGCAGCGAAGCAGGGATGGAAGGCGGGGCGGTGGGTCTCGCTCGCCTGGTCGGTATCGGCAGCGTGACGAAAGACGTGCCGGTGAAGGAGGACAGGATCAACGCGGCAGCAGAGCGGGAGGCAGCGGGCTGATGCACAGCTTGGAGCGAGCCAGAGAGGCAAGAGAAGGAATGCAGCGGGCGAGAGAGAGAGGAGCACCAGGGAGATCGGCAGGAGGGCCAAGCGAGATGTGGGGGGAAGGTCGGGGAAACACAACCATGGCCACGAGGGTGGAAGTGCCAGCGCGCTTCTCAGGAGATCAGCGCTTGGGGCCCACGCTCAAGAACTACTTGATGCAAGTGGGGAATGTGCGGTACAGATGTGAGAGGAGCGGCATGGACTCGGTGGACTTCTTCCTGAGTCTGCCGAATACACTGGAAGGGGAGGCAGAGACATTATACAGGATGAAGATGGATGAGCTACTGGAGAGGGCAGGGAGGTACGGGGAAGACCCAACGGAAGCATTCCTGAAACGGCTGCAGTGGCAGTTCCCAGGGCACACCGCGGAGAAGATAAGGGAATTCCAGGATTTCAGGAAGGGGCGGGGTGAGTCGTTGCTTACCTACTACAACCGGCTGGTCAACCTGGCGGAGGATGTGACATGCGCCGACATGGGACTACTTGTGAGCAAATTCATGGACGGGCTGGAGGGTACTTTGGGGAGCGGGCTGCAGATGAAGGTGTACGAGATGGGGGCAGATACAACGCTAGACGAAGTGTTTGAGATGGCAGAGAAAATGGAGCTGGCACAGAGGAAATATGAAGCATATCGGCCCCGACCAGCGGAGCGAGGCAGGGGACCAACGTGGGCAGCAGCCATGATACCAGAAGAGAAGGACAAGGCAACGATTAGAGGGGAGAACAGGCCAGACACGCGGACGTGCCACAGATGCGGGCAGCCGGGACACCTTCGCAGGGACTGCAAGAACTGCGACTCCTGCGGCAAACCAGGACACCGGCGGCGGGAATGTCCAACGGCGCCGAAGTGTGAAATCTGTGGGAAGGGAGGGCACGCAGCAAAGGATTGCTACCAGCGAGAGGGAGCGACGAAGAAGACGCCAGAAGATCTGGAGAAGCAGATCAGCAGGCTGCAAGCACAGCTGCAGGCCATGGGACCACGACGCGAAGCGGAGGCGGGAATGTACGCCAGAGATGAGGAGGAGGAAGATGTGGAGCAGGAAGAGAAGGCAGCGCTCATGGCTTGGGGAGGAAGAGAAGAGGATGAGGAAGAGTATGAAGAACAACCAGCTTACATGGCATGGCGAGGAAGGGAAGAGATGGGGCTGCGTAGCGGAGGAAAGGATGCACGGAGAGAGCAGGTGAGGAAGGAACGGGAGAAAGGACAGAAACCGGAAGAAAAGGGAGAGAGCTGCACAACTGCACGCCACCCCCAGGAGAGGTTGGCGTGCCAGACCTCCGTGCTGCTGATCCAAGGCGGCGCGCTGACAGTGGAGGGGGAGAAGGCGAAGACAGCAATCATAGACACCGGCGCGCAGAGCGTTATACTAGGGAAGGGGATGGCCGAGAAACTAGGACTGTGGGCACCGGACAGATGATAGAATTGGAACTTAACTGATTGATTGATAAGGAAGGCACGAGGCCTTAAGTACAAACACGGTTGGGTTGAGCAAAGCTAGGGAGAGGATGGGATGGGAATCCTAGCAAATCTCCAATTGGTGAGTTGGCAGATTTGCAGGATTACGAGGGAATCCCAACCAGATAGGGTTGGGATTACAAATCTACACCCAACCTACAAAGTAACCTAACCGATATAGAATATAGTACAAAGTGTTGACTGACTATTTCTAACAACAGACACGTGGTGAAGGGAATGCTAGTGATGACGGCAGAGGGAGGAGAGTCAAAATGGATGCCCTGCACGAGGACTCCGATAGAGCTAACAGTGCTCAAAGGAGAGAAACACGAAACGCCAGTCAGAATCAGGTGCGGGATTTCAGAGTCCGAAGATTTCGATGTGCTGGTGGGCACGGAGATGATTTTCGCGTTGGGCATGACCATCTGCTTTTGGAAAGAGACAGTGGAGTTCCGAACTAGGTGGTGGAGGAAGGGTGAACCGCTGGGGCAGCTGCCGGTGCAGTTTGTGAAGACAGAGCCGAAGCGGGCCTACCGTGTAGATCAGAAAGAAGTGACGGCGAAGCAGGGGGCACAAGAGAGAGCAGCTGGCAGAGGAAAAGGCGGGGAGCCCAGGATGCGCTTCATGGATGAGCCTAGCCAACAGACCGATTGGCAACAACCCATCCGGCTGGTGGAACTGTTCGGGGGAATAGGGGCGGGACTGGCAGCAGTGGTGCGAAACGGAATAGCAGTGAAACAGTGGATTTACGTGGAGCAGGCACCGGAAGTGAGGAAAATAGCAGAGCATCATGCGTGGGAGTTGCACAGAGAGTTTCCGGAGCTGCTGAAGGGAGAGGTGATCAAGGCAGCAATGAGCAGGGGAGTGAACGATGTAAGAGCAATCACGGAAACTGAAGTGGCAAGCTGGGGGCACGTGGACCTACTAGTAGCAGGGTGGGAATGCCAAGGGGTATCTTGGGCAGGAAAGGGCAAGGGTGAGCAAGACCCCAGGACCAAACTGATGGAGGAATTGTTCAAGATTATGGAGTGGGTGCAGGTTAGGCAGGGCAGACTGGCCTACCTGTTGGAGCACCTGGACATGGAAGGAGATGTACGAGAACCAGTAAGACTGGTAAGGGAGAGAGTAACGAGGCAAATGGGCAAAGGGGTGAGCAGCGATGCAGCACGGATGGGAGCGTACGCACACAGGCTTAGGATGTACTGGCAAAATGTGGTGCCAGCGGAAGACCTGCAGAGGGAGATAGAGGGAGTTCAGAGGGCAGGGGGGCGGAAGGTGAGAGACATCCTGGAGCCGGGAAGGACTGCAGCACCAGTGACCAAGAGGAGCTACAGCAGACACTACCCATGCAACCAGGTGGGACAGGAGAGACAGGCATTACCCACTCTGGTGTCATACGAGGGGGCAGCAGGATATCGGATGGATGGGGAGCAGCCGGGCCCAAGACTTGTACAAGACCATAGGAAGGGACGGTGGGAAGAACCCACGGCGTTGGAGAGGGAGCTGGCTATGGGGTACAAGGAGAACGCCACCGCAGCCCCTGGCGTGAGTGAGAAGGAAAGGAGGCGGGCATTGGGGAATGCTATGGATGGGTACATGATGAAATGGCTGGTGCAGCGGATGTGGAAAGAGACAGTGCTGCACTGGGGACTGAAGGAGGGAGAGAACACAGTAGCAACAGTCAGACAAGGGGTGTGGGCCTACCTGGAGAAAGAGGAGCCAGAGTGGAAGATAGGTGAGAACATGAGCGGGGAAGGGAAGGCAGCAATGCGAGCACTGCTGGTCAAGCATCGGAAGGGCTTCGCCTTCACCCTGCAGGAGTTGGGGAAGTGCAAGATCAAAGAGATGGCACTGAAGCTGAGCAGTGATGAGCCCGTATTCCACCGCAGGAGGAAGATGTCACCAGGGGATGAGGAGATATGCAGAGAGAAGATAAAGGAGCTGCTGGAAGCTGGACTGATCAGGAGGTCAGAGTCGGAATATGCAACCCCTACCGTGGTGGCAGCCAGGAAGGACTTGACAGGCGAGGTGCTGAGCAGGAGAATGTGCGGGGATTACAGGGATCTCAACAAAATCACAGTGCCGGACAGATATCCCATGCCGATGGCTGAAGAACTCTTCGACAAATTGGCCGACGGGGTGTTCTTCACGACGCTGGACCTGCGGCAGGGCTTCAATCAAATCAAGATCAGAGAGGAGGATGTGAGGAAAACCGCCTTCCAAGGAACGCCTCGGCAGTGTTCCAGAGGGTCATGGATGCGGTGCTGCGGGGAATAGAACGTGCGGCGTGCTATATCGATGACGTAGTGATCTTCAGCTTGACCGAACAGCAGCACCTGGAAGACGTGGAGAGGACACTGAGTGCCATAGAAGGGGCAGGGCTCACCTGTCATCCCAACAAATGCAGATGGGGGGAGCAGACAGTGCAGTACTTGGGGTATGAGGTCAAAGGGGGGCAAATCGGGATCCAGCAAGCGAAGGTGCAGGTGCTGGACAGGCTAAGGGAACCGCGAGACAAGTCAGGACTGCGGGCGGTCTTGGGCTTCCTCAGCTACTACCGACGCTTCGTGCCTAACTTCAGCAAGAGAGCCGTGCTGTTGAACGGGATGCTGCGGGAAGACAAGGCATGGGAATGGGGAGAGAAGCAGATGGAGGCGCTGCAAGATCTGATGACAGCAGTAAAAACGGCGACAGTGCTGCGGCTGCCGGCAGCAGACCAGCCCTTCATCCTTTACACCGACTGGAGCAGTCAGGGGATGGGGGCAATACTGTGCCAGGAGGTGGAGGGAGTGGAGAAGGTGGTGGCCTACGCCAGCAGGAGCTGTAACCCGGCTGAAGCACAGTACAGCTCGTATATCGGGGAGGGGCTGGCGGCGGTGTGGGCAGTGGGGCATTTCCGGGTATACCTGCAGGGCAGAGAACTCACCCTGGTCACTGACCATCAGCCCCTCACGTGGCTGATGACTACACCAGGGCTGACTGGCAGGAACGCGAGGTGGGCAGTTAAGCTGCAGGAATACGACTTCAAGATAAAGCACAGGCCGGGGAAGACGCTGCAGCATGTTGATGGTCTCTCCCGCAACCCTCCGCCACTGGAGACGGAGCAGGTGGCACAGGGGATGGAACAGACAGAGCAGGAGCCAGCGCACACCTTGATTTTGCTGGCAAGAGAGGTGGAGCAGGACGGTGCCAAGGGGAGTAAGGGGCCTGCTGACATCTGGCAGGACGCAAAGGCAATGGAATGGGTGAAGGGAGAGACCGAGGAAGATGAGACCGTGTCTGAAAGGGTGAGGGCACGAGGACACCACTACAGGTGGTATCAACAGCAGCTGCAGATCAAGACAGAGGATGGCTGGAAACTGGTGCCAGCGCCAAAGGACCGTGAAGCAGTGATCAGAGAAGTCCACACCAAGCTGGGGCATTTCGGGCATGAGAGGACCGTGCACCTGCTGAAGACAGGCTGGTGGTGGGAAGGGATGCGAAGGCAAGTGAAAGAGTGGGTGGAGGGGTGTGAGGCATGTCAGAGGAGCAAAGCAAACCTTACCCAGGCCAAGGCCGAGCTGCAGTCACTGCCAATCTGTGGATTGGGGTTCCGATGGTCCCTGGACCTAGCGGGAGAGCTGCCGCTAAGCAGGAGCGGGAACCAGTACATAGTGCTCATGGTTGAGCATGTGAGCAAGTGGCTGGAGGTGAGAGCCATCCCTAGCAAGAGCGCGAGGCACATTGCAGCGGCTTTCAAGGCGCAGGTAGTGTGTCGATTTGGAGCGTGCGGGGAGGTGCTCACAGATCAGGGCACCGAGTTCCAGGGGGAGTTCAGGAAGTTGCTGGAGGAGTCTGGCATCACGCACCGACGTACCTCCCGCTACCACCCGCAAAGCGACGGCCTGACTGAGCGCATAGTGCAGACCATTAAGCGAGGGCTGCGGGCCTACGGGGAACAGAGAAAGAGGGATTGGGATGATGAGTTGGATTGGATAGCAGCAGGGTACAGATTCGGGAAGCAGGCAGCGCTGAGGGATCATTCCCCTTACAGCTTACTCTATGGACGCGAGCCAATTCTGCCAGTGGGGGCACCGCGGGTTTTGACAGACACAGTGACAGCGGGCACGATCAAGAACTGGGTAGCCTTGTCCGACGTGAGAGCACGCTACATGCGCTTCATGATGCCGGCCGCACTGGAGAATCTGCACACCGCACAGCTGCGAGATGCCAGGAGATACGAACAGAGGCAACGCAAGGGAGAGGGGAGAGTGGCTCGGGGCGTCTGTGAAGGGCAGGAAGTTTATCTGAGGAGAGCGAAGCAGGACACTCTGGATGTGGGCTTGGGGACAGTGCGCTGGAAAGTCAAGGAGGTGCGCCCTTCTGGGGTGCTGGTCCTGGAAAATGAAAAAGGGGCACTGTTGAGGGAACATCAGACGAACACAGCTGTGATTAGAGGGACTGGGCCTCAGCGTACTGGTCCTGTGACCCGCGCTCAAGCTGCTCGAGCACGGGCACAGGAGGGGGCAGAGAGTGGCTGAGGCAACAGAAGGAACTGAGAAGAAGAAGAGAACCAGAAGGAAGGCAAATGACTGGCAGAGCTGTTTCTCCGACAAAGCCGAGGGGCTGGGAGACGTAGAGGTACTCGTCAGAGCCCAGGAAGAGTGCCCCGCGGGTTGGGATGGGATAGTTGCCAACGGGAGGTGAAGAGTGAGCGGTAGGCACAGTCGTTCACCACTAGCACCTGGTTGAAGGGCGGGGAGAGGAAGTGGGGAGGTGGGCAGAGAAGAGGAGGGTGGGTGGTCGGTCTGTCATCTATGAATGTATTTCAGAGATCAGAGAGAGGTGAAGAGGGACCCGAAAGGCCACGTGTAGAGAGGGTGTTTTTGAGAGGGACTATAATGAGACGTCTCAAAAACACCCTCTCTACACGAGGTGAAGAGGGACCGACCCGAAAGGCGCAAATCCAATTCCCCCTCTCACCTGCCTATTCCCTCTCATCTGCCCACCCCCTCTTGCCTGCCCACTCCCTCTCACCTGCCCGAACCACGTCTCGAATTCGTCCACTTCAGTCACATCCGTTACAGTCATCTGCCCCTCCTTTATAAAGGGACCCAGCGTCCGCATTATAGGCTCGCCCATGCCGCCCGCATTGTACATGTGGAACAGGTCCACCCCGTGGCCCTGCTGGTGGTATACCACCCACTCGAGCACTCTGAGGGAGTTGAACTGGCCGTAGATTGGCGAGGAGCAATAGGTGATGTTGCTGGCGTAGGGGGCTGACGGCTGGGGGGCGTGGGGATGGGCATGCAGAAAAGGGACGGAAGAGATAGAGCAGAGGTCTATTATGTGGCCCTGCTGGTGGTATACCACCCACTCGAGGAGTCTGAGGGAGTGGAACTGGTTGTAGGTGGGCGAAGAACAGTAGGTGATGTTGCTGGCGTAGGGGGCTGGGTGGGAGCAGGGCAAAAAGAGGGGAGAGAGAGCAGGTCTACACAGTGGCCGTGGCCCTGCTGGTGGTATACCACCCACTCGAGTACTCTCAGGGTGAACTGGCCGTAGATGGGTGAGGAGTAGTAGGTGATGTTGCTGGGGTAGGGAGCTGGGGGCTGGGAGCAGGACAGACAGAGGGAAGGAACAGTGGAGAAGGAGGGAGAGGAGAGCGGGTCTATCCAGTGGCGGTGCTGCGCTGGTGGTATACCACCCACTCGAGGACTCTGAGGGAGTTGAACTGGCCATAGATGGGCGAGGAGTAGTAGGTGATGTTGCTGTGGTAGGGGGCTGACGGCTGGGGTCGGCTTGGGGGAGAAAGGGAGAGGAGGGTGGAAGGGAGAGGGTGTGGAGGGAGAACGGGTCTATGCTGTGGCTGCGTTGGTAGATGGGGAATGGGAGAGGGAGAGGAGGGAGGAAGCACGCAGGAATGGAATAGAACGGACTGGACCAACATCCCTCGTTATAGGAGGAGCACAATAGAAGCACCTGCACCGCAACCCTACACACCTCGAGTGGCAATGGCAACTTCTCATTGGCCGGTTCGCCGAGCACCAAGATCTCCTCTCGTTCGATCACAACCGTCAGATGGCCCCCCGCACTCTGCCGCCCGTCCCCTTTCCGCCCCCGCTCTCTTGTGCTGGGGGTGGGGCTGCTGAGCTGGCAGAACAGCATTGCCACCTCATACGGCTTGCTGTGCGATTCGCCGGGGTATTCTATCGAGACTTCGCCGAGGATAGGGGAGGAGGATGACGTGGCAGGATACCAGCTGGAAACGAAGAAGCCAATATGGAGGACGGATCAGAGGAGGGAGAGCAAGTGAAGGTTGGAGCAGAGCAGCAGAGTTAGAGCAAGGGGGAACACACCGAACAACATTGGCACCACTTATGAGGCGACTCAAGAGCAGCACAATAGACACCAAGGGGAACAGCACAGCATATCTACCTCATACAGCCCACTGCGTAAATCGCCCCAAGTGGAGACAACTCACCGGCACACCCGAGCATCGAGGTTGCGGTGCAGAGGCAGAGGAGAGAGGCCAATCACCACAAAGAGACTTGCAGAGAGGCGGTATGCGCTGAAATACACAAAGCCCTGGCAGGCGCGCATGGGAAAGGAGGGAGGGAGGGAGGGAGGGAGAATGCAAGGGGAGGGAAAAGATTCCGGTGGTTGGAAGCAAGGAATAACCACTCAGACAACAACCACCAGCAGGGAGGCCCAATTTGCTGGTGGTTGGAATAAGAAGTGATAACTCAGACAGGATGACGGCTATGCTGGTTGAGAGGCCATACGTACAAGAAACGCAACTCATCCAAAATCGAGAGCCCAGCTTGCATCTGCATGCACTCACCTGCATGACGAATCCTCCTCGTTTGAACGTGCAATTTGTAGCGTTGGAGAGGTGGAGCGAAGAGATATCTGACTGACATCCCCTTTGCTTTGCCCTCTTCTCCTCATCCTCGCCCCAGGTGTCCTTTGCTTGTAAGTCGACTTAGAACACTCACCTGCATGCCAAACCCTCGCTTGAACGTGCGATCTGTGGCATTGGAGAGGCTCAGCGCAGCAAATTTTTCCCTGCCCTCTGCTTTCCATCCCCTTCCCTCTTCCCCTTTCCCCTTCCCGCTCCCCTTCCCCCTCCTCCCAGCCCCATCCCCAGCCCACACATACTCGCCTGCATGCCAAACCCTCGCTTGAGCGTGCGATCTGTAGCATTGGAGAGGCGCAGCGCAGGCGTCTTTCCCTGGCCCCTGCTTTTCAACCTCCCCCAGCCCAGCTGTCCCCCTTCCCTCCTTCCCCCCTTTCCTGGCCCCATCCCCGGCCTCAACACACTCACCTGCATGCCGAACCCTCGCTTGAAAGAGCGGTCTGTAGCATTGGAGAGGCGCAGCGCAGATGTCCCCCCCTGTCCCGTCCCAAGCGCGCCACCCCCTTCCTCCCCCCATGCGCTTTCCCCTCCGCGCCCTTCCCCGCCGCTGCTGCTGCGCAGATCCACGTCAGCGGCGTCGTCAATATCCAGAGTCCCGGAAAACCGGGGGACGGTGCTGGTTGGGGGAAGGGGAGAGAGAGGGGGAGGGGGGATTTGGGGGGAAGGGGGGATTTGGGGAGGCGGGGAATGGGAACAGGGGGGTTCAGTGGAGGATGAGCGTGATCGGTAGAAGCAAGTCAGGGGCTGTGGGGTGGGAGATTAAAAAGGAAATCGACTCAGAAGAGAAACACGGGTCGTGGGGGAGAGATGCGTTGGACAGGAAATTGGGGAAAACGAGGACTCTCGAGGGCTCGGGAGGATGTGAAGAGGTATGGAGGACAGGGGCGTGTAACGGTAACGAGTCCCGGCCAGTAGTAACGCGTACCCATAGAGAGTGACGAGGGTGAAGCAGTTGGTACACAGCAGCGCGAAAACGAGGAACTTGTTGCGATTGTAACCAGCTGTCGCGTGCGCTTGCGACAGCACCTGCGTCAGCTTCATAACTGCAATGGATGCGTACGCGTTAGTAACTGAAGCGTGTTTCATGAGGAGCGGTCGAGCATGGTCGGTAACGGTCGCCTGTCGTCAGTTATTCGCCGCATTTCGTCATACATACGCCACAAGATTGACACATCCTTCGCGCTTCTCTCGCATTCGATGCGGTAGCGGTCGCACTCTATGGACCAAGGCTGTCCCAGGTCCTGCAGGTGTACAACTGCTCGTAGTCGCTAGTCGTCGTTACTTGTCGCTGATCGTCTCTACTTTTCGATAATGATCGCTTGTTGTCACTGCTTGTCGCTCTTAGTCCCTGGTACTCACTAGTAGGAGTCCAGAAGTCGACAGAACGGATTTTTTAGAGATGGAGGACAATACGAGTGGAGCAGTCAATATCGCGTATGCAGGAAAGACATTCTCGTGTTTTGGTTGTCAAAAGCAGAATGATTTCAATGAACGATTCCGTAGCCGTTTTGAGTGGTTTAGAACGGTTTTAAACCCAAAACATTGTTTCTTGCGAAGAAATCGTGTGCTATTGATTGCCATTGCCAGCCTGCAGGCAAACACAACTCTCGTCAGCAACATCAAGGCTGGATCTATCTCTTCAGGCCCACCCGCACTAACACCACCGCTGGGTATAATCAGAGCAGAGGCAGCGGATTTGCAGCAGCTACGGCTGTCAAGTCAATAATCGTCAGGCTGGTGTGGCCTTTCGTTCGCGTTTGGTCACATTTACGTAGGAGCCTCGAGGTGCTAATAACGTAACCTTTTCCAAGTTTCGTCCGCACTCGATAGTCAGCATTGCCCGGCTAAGTCCGCGATTCTAGCCTTCGTCGTTTCTACTACAATGCGAAATCATTGACGCTTGATCCCTTCTTATTTTCCCGTCAAAACCCTGCTAAGTAGTAGCCGGACTGGTTGTCTTCTAATCTCTTGACAGATTCAGACCTAGTGGGATTTCATTCCCATCCAAACTGGTCACAATGGCAATAGTCTCCGCGCCTCGGCTGGTAGCGTGCTTGCTGATCCTAGCCGTCGGATTCAGCCACGTGGCGGGCATCCGGTTCGAGGTGACGGCGTATAGCAAGTGTCTCGGCGAGGAGGTTCAGGAGGGGACTCTTGTTGTCGCGACGTACCAAGTGGTGCCGAGCGGCGAGAGTAGCCCTCTCACCAAGATCACCGCTAAGGTAGGCGAAATACCATATTCATCGTGAATGGGAGATGTGATAACAACAAGGTTTGATTCAGGAGGGGACCCTCGTCGTCGCGACGAACCAAGTGGTGCCGAGCGGCGAGAGCAGCGCTCACATCAAGATCACTGCCAAGGTAGGCAAAGAACTCACTCCCTTACAGAAGAATTGAAGGTCCGAGAGGAGATAGTATCGTCGTTGCGTGGGGGAGAGCAGCGATCACACCAAGATCACTGGCAAGGTAGGTCAAGCGACTGCTAGAATATCATAGATAATGCAATATGCAATATAAAAGAGGTTCAGTCCCATAGGGTACTGGTTTGGCAGACCTGTACCAATCAAGGCGTGTTAACCGGAAAGAGCAGCGATCACACTAAATGCCTCAACCACTTGCATTGCATATATGTTACAGCTGATTGTGCTGCTGGGACCGAAAATTCTCATGTCTGTCTATTATGAGGTCATCTCCTTACATGTGAGCTAAATAACGAGGATGAGGTCAGCTTGGATGGCTTTTTTTCCCACAGGAGGTATGGATCGTTGTTTTGTCCAAGAGGTGATGTTGCTGTACAACGAATCAGGGACAAATCAACATACAAGTCGTTGTTTGTCCTTGTTTCATGGTATTGGCCCAACTCACACATTCAGAAACCATACTACATACTACAAGTCATTGATGTAACATCCTGTACGTTTGTCTTGGATTGCGTGGCATGTTCCTGCATGGCACGGTATGGCACGGTATGGTACGGCATGTTCCGGCATGGCATGGCTGACATCCCGCTCATCCCGTCACCTCATGTCGTTTGAGGCACCCCAAAGATAACTGCATTTGAGGCGCCTAGCAACTGTCAGCCTCTATTGTGCTGACACCCTGCACGTCACATCACTGCAGGTGACATCTCCGTTTGGCCGGCAGCTGCACTGGCAGAGCGACGTGGAGGAGGGGCACTTCTTATAATGCACCTCAAATTCGTCTCTGTTCTTGCTGACATACCATGATACCACACATAAAATCCCATCGCCGCACATCACCGCTCTGCAGGTGACATCCCCATTTGGGCGGCAGCTGCACTGGCAGAGCGACATGGAGGAGGGGCACTTCTTATGAGGCCCCTAATAAATGGCGGTACAAATAAATAACCTCCTGTTCTCTCTGACATACCGCACTTCACATCACATCACCGCACACGACCGCACATCGCATCACATCACCGTTTGGGCGGCAGGTGACGTCCCCGTTTGGGCGGCAGCTGCACTGGCAGAGCGATGTGGAGGAGGGACACTTCTTATAATGCAGCTCAAATTCGTCTCTGTTCTTGCTGACATACCGCACATAACATCCCATCACCGCACATCACCGCTCTGCAGGTGACGTCCCCGTTTGGGCGGCAGCTGCACTGGCAGAGCGACGTGGAGGAGGGGCACTTTGGATTCACGGCCAAAGAATCAGGGCAGTTCATGGCATGCTTCTGGATGCCGCATGGCACTCCGGGCAAGGATTCACTCATGGTATGTATGTATGTGTATGTGTATGTGTGTGAGAGTGGTTTGTGTGAGATTGAGTGAATGTAAGGCGGCAGAACAGTGTGACGTGGAGGAGGGGCACTTTGGATTCACGGCCAAGGAGTCGGGGCGATTCATGGCGTGCTTCTGGATGCCGCATGGCACGCCGGGCAAGGACTCCCTCATGGTATGTACACTCGAGTGTGATGTGATTGTCTCTATGTGCGTGAATATGACATGGCTCTTGGCTGTGATTGTAACATTGAGGAGTTGGGGCAGTTCATGGCTTGCTTCTGGATGCCGCATGGCACGCCGGGCAAGGATTCTCTTATGGTATGTAAGGAAGTGTGTGGTTGGTTGCCATGGTTAGCTCAAGTGCAGCTCATGAATCATGGCGTGCTTCTGAATGCCCCATGGCACTCCTGAGCTCTCGCTCACGGTACGAATGTCTTTGTGTGTGAGTATAAGAGAGAGGTTAGTGCCTGTCACAGTAAGACCAAGGAGTCGGAGCAGGGCAGTTCGTGGTATGCTGCATGCCACTCCTGGGGTGCATTTCCTCGTGGTATGCAGCATATTGACCTGTAAAAACTATGCTGAGGGGAGAGTGATGTGATTAAGCAGCATATTGACCTGTAAAAACTATGCTGAGGGGAGAGTGATGTGATTAAGCAGCATATTGACCTATAACCAGCATGCGTGCATGCGTGTGGTCAGCTAGACCTAAACTGTTGTGAATATCCGAACGCAACTGACCATTAACTTGCAAAGCTTCATGCATGTGTGTCTGTGGGCAGGTGGATCTAGAGTGGCTGTCAGGCGTGGCTGCTAAGGACAGGCCGAGCAGAGCCCAGCAAAGAGAGAGAAGAGTCATGTGATTAAGCAGCATATTCACTTGTAACCATCATGCATGTGCGCGCGTGTGGGCAGGTGGATCTAGAGTGGCTGTCAGGCGTGGCTGCTAAGGACAGGCCGAGCAGAGCCCAGCAAAGAGAGAGAAGAGTCATGTGATTAAGCAGCATATTCACTTGTAACCATCATGCATGTGCGCGCGTGTGGGCAGGTGGACCTGGAGTGGCGGTCAGGCGTGGCTGCTAAAGACTGGGAGAGCATAGCGAAGAAGGAGAAGATCGATGTGAGCGAGCAGGGGCACTATACGGATCACGGGTTTTGGTTGATTGACCTAATTCACCCATCATGTCTCGATGAGGCAGTGAGCTGTCCATTTCTTTAGGCGGAGCACATTCAGGTCAAGGGATCAGGGGCATCAGAATAGTCTCAGGTCCATGTGCATACTGGCATGGCATGGCCCCACTCCCATACACTCTCATAGCTCCAGGACGATTCATGTGGCCATGCGATCATAACTTCATACCTCCCTCACATCATGCCGCGGGTTCATGCATGCACATGGGCATACTGGCATGGCCACACTGTCATTGCTCAACTCATATGGCCATGCGATCTTGGTCATGCGATGATGGCCTCATGCCCCCCTCACATCATCGTTTGGCATGGAATGTACGATGGCATTGGATGGTACACATAAAATGGCATGGCATGGATGAACTATGACATCACATGGTTTGCATGGCTTGGTATGCCATGACATGACATTATTCGGCATGGCACGGCATGGTTTGGTGCGGCATGGCATGGCATGGCATTGTATGGCATGACACGGCGCAACAGGGCATGGGGTTGGAGCTGCGGAAGTTGGATGAGACAGTGCGGGCCATCCGAGATGAAATGACCTACTTCCGGGGGAGGTGAGACTCTGGGGGGGTGGATTGCGTTTGAGCGGGGGAATGCCGCGGGCGCAACAGGGAATGGGACTGGAGCTAAGGTCCATTTGAGATGAAATGACCTGCTTCAGGGGCAGGTGAGACACGGGGAAGGTGGAATGTGGGTAGGTGATATGCTGGACAGGTAAGATGCTGGGCAGGTGTGATGCTGAGCAGGTGTGATGCTGGACAGGTGGAATTCTGGGCAGGTGGAATTCTGCGCAGGTGGAATTCTGGGCAGGTGGATTTCTGGGCAGGTGGAATGTTGGGTAGGTGAAAGGCTTGCAGGTGAGACGCGGGGGAAGTGGAATGCTGCAGAGGTGAGGTGCTGGGGAGGTGCAATTATGGCAAGGCGGGATGTTGGAAAGGATAGGTATGGTGAGGAGTGGGTGTAACTTTCGCCCACATGGGCAAAATAGGTGACAACGTGTTTGGAAGTCTACCCATGGATCAACAATCCCACTTTCATTCCTCCAGCTCTAAAACCTAGCACTTGTTCCCACGGTTTCTTGTACAGGATGATAGATAGCATAGAGCAAGAGAAACACGATGTGCAGGTTCTTTTCAACATACAAGATTTTTTGTTATGCGTGGCCTAAATCTCACTCATCAATGTCTCAGCCTTTTCTCATCCTCCTCTCTTTCCCCAACACTCTTATTTTCCTATGATTCTCTTTCTAGTCTTACGCTTTTCTATCATCCCCTCCTTACCATCCATCGTCGCTGCTCTACCTTCTCCCATCTTTTCTTTTCATTTTTCAAGGGAGTCGGAGATTCGAGACTCTAATGAGCTGACCAACGAGCGGGTGGCCTTCATTAGTATCACATCGCTGCTAATCTGTGTGGCTCTAGCATCCATCCAGCTATGGTTCTTGCTCTCCTACTTCCATCGGAAGAAGCTGCTGTAAAGAGGGTTATTTGTACTGTTCATTTGCTCGCAATAGTACGGTACGCGAGTATGGTAGGTTGTATTCTGTGTTGAAACGGCTCGGTCAGTAGGTAGGAAATCGTTAAGGCTTCTTATGAATGTAGTATCGGCAGTTTGTCTCTGTCTCTATCCCAAGTAATCTTTTCATCATCCTTGAATGTAGTTGTAGAGAAAATGATTGTAAATGTCACATGGTTGTGTCAATGTATTTCTCGCCAACTGAGTGCTATATCGAGTTGTCTGTTCCGAAACGAAAGCCACGCCGGTCCATTCGATGGTTTCTTCCTGGCAACACACACGGTGCTCCCCATTTTCATGGCGGACGCACTTATCCTGTCGCAGCTAATGTCGCGCTAATCCAAGCCTGCTGTTGCGCTTCCGCTGAGCTGACGCGCCGAGCCTTATTCGTGCAGACATTGTGAACCCCCTAACCATAGTCCACTACGGCAATAAATATCCCTACAAGTTCCGGCGGCGATCAGCGCGTTTTAGATGGCCTCGATAAGCTCGATGGCGATATCGCGGAGCGCCGTCCGATGGTCTGTCTCGCCGCGGCTAGCTCCATCGCGATCGAGTCTTGTGCCGTTCGCAGAACCGTTATTAGCAGGTCTCTCTACAAGTCACTGGCGTGGAGCTTCTCATTTTCTTGGCGATTCCATCGGCACCAGCTCGTTCGTATCTGCTGTACGGCATAACGCGGTATGATACTATGGGGTATGACTCTATGATACAACATAACACTTTTCGGTACACTTTACAATATGAGCAATGCTGTACTGGTAACCGAGATACGGCCGGGTATGGCTTACGAGGAGTGTGGTTTGAATTGGCGTGGTTTAATGCAAGTAGATAGGAGGAGTAGATAAAGATTGCACGAAGACGCCTACACTGTCGGATTGACGCCATTGTGTTGGGCCAGCCCTCACCAATCTATAATCATTTGAGGCGCCTCAAAAGTCCATAATCGTTGAGGCGCCTCAAATGACGCCATTGTGTTGGGCCATTTCCCGTCACCAATTCATAATCTCTCCCCACCATACTGAACCCTCCCTCCCAGAGTTCATGTTCTCGCATCCCGTTGCTTCTCTTCGTTTGTCATGCAGCCCAGTGCACTCCTACACACGCCTTTACAACCCTACGCACCCCTGAACGCCCTGTGAACCCCTCTGCACCTCAGTGTACCCCTGTTCCAGCCTGTGCACGCCTCACATTGCACCCCCTTCGCCTCTGGATCTCCCGTTGTTCCTTGATTTCTCTTCAGGGGTGGGACAGCTCGCTCACTCTCACCAGCCAGAGAAAAACTTCCTATGCACCGTTCTGCACCCTTGTGATTCCCTGTGCATCTCAACGCACCCCAGTGATTGCCTGAGAACACCACTCATTCCTCCTCCATCCCTTTGTTCCTTGATTCCATTGCAGGGGTGGGGCAGCTCGCTGAACCCCACCGGCCAGAGAAGCATGCGTATCCTCCCCAAAACAGAGGCTGCTGGATGGACTCGGAAAGGAGGCAAGTCGGCAGGGGGCAGTGGCAGCAAGGCAGCCAACCCAAAGGCAAAGTCGTGGAAAGAACGGCACGAGAAGTTTGTGAAACCGTTTATTCTCGACGTGTACATTTCCAAGCGTTACGTGAGCGCGAAAGTGATGCATAGGGTTACCAGCAGGGTTGTTTCGGTTGCGACTACAAGTGCGAAGGATTTGAGGATGTCTCTTCCGTCTTTAGTGGATGAGAACGCTTGTCAGGTGATTGGGAGGCTGATTGCGGAGAGATCGAAGGATGTAGATGTGTTTGCAGTGGTGTTTAGATTGAAGAAAGGACAGAAGTATGAAGGAAAGCTGGCTACTGTTGTTGATACAATGGTGGATGAAGGAGGCATCATGCTACTGTAGTCATTTACTATTACGAATTATTTTCTTGTGGTGATGCACTTGGATTGGACGTGCAACTAGGTGGGTAATGCTTGAGGAGAGTGTGGCAAAGCAGTACGGTATGATGATGGTTGGTTGTGTGTGTTAGGGTGAGAAGCAAAAAAGCTAGGTGGGGTAGGGCTGAAGGTTAGGACCTAGAGCACAGAAACTGGTGCAAGATTACAAGAAAAGCATGTGTTGGTGAAATGGGTTTTACTGTTCAATAATTTTTCTTCTAGTAGCCACATTATACAACACTACTTGAGTCTCGTCATAGGCTATGTAACTGTAGATGTATCAATCACGACGACACAGAGGAATTAGCGATCTGATGTAACAACGTAAAGTTTGTGCGGTGACGCTTCGCCAGACATCTGAGCCTTCGCGACCGGTTTGCGATACGGGATGTGGTCCCGAACTAAGTTCGCTGAGCATGCACTGTATCGAAATACGTTTGGTTCAAGTGTGTTCCATTGCGATTCGAAACGTTCAAGTACGGTACGTGGCGAAAAGAAATTGCCATTTCAATGCCTGTGCATGTACTCCAGCAGCAGCAGCAGCAGCCTGGGATGTTCTGCCCGCAAGTACAGTCGATGCTCAGCCTATCACAAAACATTTGTTCCCCGCAATCAGAAATTTAGTCACTCGCGAACGTTTTGCCCGTGAGTGACTAAATTGACCATTGTGCCGATTTCGGGGTACAGTCACCACGTTGAGGAAGAAAAACATCTACAGTTCATAAACAACAACGGTTGCCCGTCATTTGAAAAGTTTACCTGGTTACGAAATTAAAGCCCTTAAATCAATTCACAATGCAATTTCATATTACAGTCACATCTTCGCCCGTGGCGACAAGGGCGAATGTGGCGAAGTGCCTGAAACACGTTTCACGCACATGCCGCCCGCCTACCTGGTTTTCTTGAAATGAGCACCGACTGTACCCCCAGTGACAGAGCGCAGGTACCCCGCTTGCAGCAGTGTTCACTGAATTCCAAATTCCTTTTTTTTCTGCCTCTCTGCTCATTCACCCTCCTCCGCTCATTCACCCTCCTCCGCTCCTGCGCCATCGCCTTATCTTAGTAACCTGAAACAGCGGAGATTCGAAGATTTTTTTCTTCACTGAGGAAAGCATTTCCCGTTCCCGTTCCCATGGCGCGTGTCGTTCCTCAAGCCGCTCTTCGCGCCGCGTCGCACGCCCGCTTGCTTGTAGCGTTCGTGTCGCTCCTCGCTCTGCTCCCCGCGGCTCGCATCGGGTGCCACGCGTGGGGCCACGTCGGCCACGCGTTCACCTGCGCCATCGCACAGGTAAGCTGTGTTAAGTAGTAGCTTAGCTAACTAAGTCTGGTCTTATAACTATCTGAGGCAGCACGAGGCTTTGTGGGGCCACGACGGCTACACGTTCACCTTCGTCAATTCTCAGGTGGGGTTTCTTATGTTTTCTCGTGCACCGTAAAGAGTTGAGAGAGCAATAAAAAAAAAAAAAAAAAAAAAAAAAAAAAAAAAAAAAAAAAAAAAAAAAAAAAAACCGAGACGTTAGAGAAAGTAAGGACGGGATGGTATCACGCGAATGCGTGGCCCAGGATGGTGTAACCGTACCTTGTTTTCCTCCGCCTGGTTCCTCACGCCTTGCTGCTTCGCCCATGGCCAGGGGCAGCCTCCCTGTCGTGTGCTCGTGGGTGGACCAAGCTTCGTTCTTCCACGTTCCACGTTCCTCGTGGGCTAATCCCCTTTTCTCCCTCGCTGATCCAGGCATTGTTAACGGACGAGGCAGCAGCAGCAGTGGCGGCGCTGCTCCCACCGGTCGCTAAGGGCAGCCTCCCTGCCGTGTGCTCGTGGGCTGATGTGATTGGGCACACCAAGGGGTGGGCGTGGTCCGCGCCTCTGCACTACATTGATACCCCTGACTTCGCATGCTCGTACGATGAACGCCGTGAGTTGGTTAGTCATGTTTTTTCCCTCCTGTTGCTCTCTCTTTCTCTCTAGTAAAACGTTGGCCCCTCCCTGAGTTTGCTCTCCCTTTCTCTCCCTGCTGTTCTCGTGAGTGGGCTGACACCAAAGGGTGTGCCTGGTCATTGCCTCTTCACTTCATAATGAACCCAACGTTCCACCTCCTCTCGCATCACCTATCTCTCCGTCCCTCTCACTCCCTCTACGCTCCCTGCCCTCCAGGCGATTGCGCCTTCGCCCATCACCCCGGTGTGTGCGTGGCCAACGCAATCATCAACTACACCTCCCAGCTCCTCACCTACTCACCCCATTCCTCTGCCCAATCTGCAACTCCACTCAAGCCTGCCGGTCTCCTTAAATCCCCTCACCGGCGTAGTCTTCTTCTCAGAGGGGTGAATGAGGCAGACGCTGCTGTGCTTGGGGGGGCTGGGGAGGAGGGAGAAGGGAAAGAGGGAGTACCGGAGGTGGGCCAAGGGGAAGAGGAGTTGGTGCGGGTGGTAAGGGGAGTGGTGCGAGATGGGGCAAGAAAAGCTGCTCATGCTTCAATCATTGCTGCTGCGGTTCCTGCCAGGCAGAAAGAAGCTGTGGGTGTGGCTTCTGAGTTGGCTCAAAAGTCTCCTGCTAGGCAGGAAGAAGCAGTGGATGTGGGGTCCATTAAACGCTACAACCTCACACAGGCGCTCATGTTCCTCGCGCACTTTGCGGGGGACATTCACCAGGTGAGGATGGGGGGATTGAACGTATAAGCAACGGCAAGGGAGCACAGAAGCAAAGGAGCAAGGAGCAAAGGGTGAGGCGTCCATCAGAGGCTATAACCTCACGGAGGCGCTCATGTTACTGCCGCACTTTGCGGGGGAAATTCATCAGGTGAGGTTCGTGGTGGGGCGCACATGTGCAACCAAGCAACGCGCAACAGGGGCAAGGTCTGTGAGGCACCACAACCTCACACTGGCGCTCATGTTCCTGGTGCACTTTGCGGGGGATATTCATCAGGTGAGGTTCGTGGTGGGGCGCACATGTGCCGCAAAGAGCCAAGGCGCCAAGGAGCCCGAGGCTGTGAAGCAAGTTACGCAGGGTGCCGCGTGTGGGGTCTGTCAGTCGAGGCCACTTTGCAGGGGCGCTCCTAGCGCACTTTGCAGGCGACATTCATCAGGTGAGGTTAGAAGTTTTGAAACGTCTCAAATCTACCATTTTAACCAGGTGCGGTGGTCAGGTTCGGTTAACCAGGTGCGGTGGTCAGGTTCGGTTAACCAGGTGCGGCTGGTCAGGTGCGCCTGGTCAGGTGCGCCTGGTCAGGTGCGCCTGGTCGGGTGCGCCTGGTCAGGTGCGGTTAGTCAGGTGTGTTCTTGAGGCCATGTTAAGCCTGCCTCTCCTGCCAATTCCTCTTCTGCCTCCATGCATGCTTCCATTCATCTCCCCCCAATGCCTCCGTTTCAGCTGCTGTATGTGTGCTTTGCATCATATCTGGGTGGCAACAGGGTGCATGTGACACGATCCTCTAATTTTCCCTTCCCCCATGCCTTCAACCATCTGTCCCATGCCCCCCTGGTGCAGCCTCTGCACGTAGGCTTCACATCAGACCTGGGCGGTAACAGGGTGCATGTGACATGGTCCCCCAATTTTCTCCCTCTCCCTCTTCCTTCCCATGCCTTCACCCATCTTCCCATATCCCCTGGTGCAGCCTCTGCACGTGGGATTCACATCTGATCTGGGCGGCAACAGGGTGCATGTGACATGGTTCAAGAGGAAGACCAACCTGCATGCGGTATGTCTGTCTGCCATACCATGCCATGCCATGCCATCTGGTACCATGCCATGCCATGCCATGCCATGCCATCTGGTACCATCCCATGCCATGCCATGCCATGCCATATGCCAGTATGTCCACTATCCCATACCATACATGCGGTGTGCTTCCCTGCTGTGCCATGGCATGGCATACCATGCTATTTCATTCTCAAGCCACCGCCATCCATTCCCCTTGCAGCAGCATCTGCACCACCATGCTCCACCACATCTCCTAGCATTCTCCTTTCTTTCCTCGCACCCCCTTCCACCCATCTCCACTCCTCTTCAAACATCTCGCATCCCTCCAGGTGTGGGACATATACATCATAGCCTTGGCCATCCACCTGCGCTGAACCAGCCTGCTGCTGCATCACACCGTTCATCATGCCTTCAGGGTCCTTCACCATCCCCACCCCTCTCCACCCTTCTCCACCGCTCTCCACGCCAGGTGTGGGACGACTTCATCGTAGCCTCAGCCATCCACCTGCACTACAATGGCACCAGCACCGCCATGCTGCATCACATCTCCCACCAACCCACATGCCCTGGTCCCTTCATCCTCCCACCCGTCCCAACCCCTCTCCACGCCTCCCAAACTCCCTCACATCCCTCCAGGTGTGGGACAGCTTTATCATAGATTCGGCCATCCACCTGCGCTACAACGGCAGCAGCACCGCCATGCTGCATCACATCGCCCACCAACTCGCCTCAGACTGGCGCCCCCTCATCCCTGCCTGGGCCTCCTGCCCTGGAGACGTTCTTTCTCGTGCTGCTGCTGCTGCTGCTGCTGCTGCTAGTGCTTCTGGTGTTTCTGATGATGCTCAAATCTCATCGCATCTTTCTCCTGCTGAAGCTGCTGCCTGCCCAGCTGTGTAAGTGCCTCTGCTCTCCACATTCTCGCCTCTGACTATCGCCCCCTCGTTCCACCCTTCCAGCTGCCCAGCGGTGTATCTCGTCGCACCTATTTGCACCTCCTTGCATCTCCTTGCATCACCTCGCACAATCAGATATGCGATGGAGAGCGCAAAGGATGCTGCAAGTGGGCCTATCGCAACGCGACACCTGGAGCCGTGCTTGGAGGTGCGTTTTTGTGCATGCAAAATGTTGTACCTAAGAAACTTTCACTTCGCCACAAGCAGCTCAATCATTTTGATTCACTTCCCGGACGCTTTAAAAAGGTGCAAAGGAAGCATACAAATCTTGGGTTTCATAATTTCCTCACGCCATGCCTCCCAAAGTGGTCAATTTTCCAGTACGTTTGGTGTTTCAAATTAATGATAATGTTTTCACAACAATCCTCCAATATCCTTCTCCACCCACCATTGTCTCCTTCGTTCTTCCTTGCCCATCCCATCTTGTCACCCAACCCCACCACACCGCACCGTTGGCTTCTTCATCAAACTCTACAGATGAGTATTTCAAGTCTCGCCTGCCCGTTGTGGAGATGCGCATTGCCATGGGTGGGGTGCGCCTTGCCCGTATTCTCAACCGCATATTTTCTCCTCTTAGGGCTGTACAGTAAAAAACTAGTGATTGCAGCATATTTAGATATCTGTAAACAGTTAATCGTCTGTGTAGGTAACAAAGGATTTGTGCTACAAAGTATATGAGATGTGGTAATAAGTGGTGCATGAACAAACCGTAACTTGAGGCTTCTTGCGATCAAGCGTGTTCCATTGGGATTCAGAAAGATTGAATCCAGTTCTTGCCGAAACGAAATTGCGATTCATTCCCAACTGCAATTCAGCCCAGGCACATCGCAGCGATGACATGCACAGCAGTGAATTTGGGATCCCTTCTCTTTTCTTTCGTTCACACTCCTTCAGGACGCGTCGTCACCTCACCTCGCCTGCTTCGAGTTTCCACGATGCGAAACCAATCGTCCACCGCACTGAAATCTATCATATTGCATCCAAACATTCTCAACCGATCGATCCTGCGCAGGATCGATCGCCAAAATGAGCCAGAGGCGACGCGTCCTCACTCCTCCCCTCTTTTCCTCCGCCATCGTTTCTCTCTCTCTCTCTCTCTCTCTCTCTCTCTCTCTCTCTCTCTCTCTCTCTCTCTCTCTCTCTCTCTCTCTCTCTCTCTCTCTCTCTCTCTCTCTCTCTCTCTCTCTCTCTCTCTCTTATTACGCTTGTAACGAAGATGCGAGCATTTATCGGCCAGAGTGCGACGCCTTCTCAAAAGCATCTCCTAGCGTTTCCGTTCCCCCATGGCGCCGGGTTGCGTCCTCCAAGCCGCTCGTCGCGGCCCGTCGCACCCCCGCTTGCTTCTAACGTTCGTGTCGCTCCTCGCTCTGCTCCCCGCGGCTCGCTTCGGGTGCCACGCGTGGGGTCACGTCGGCCACGCGTTCACGTGCGCCATCGCCCAGGTAAGGTTCCGTCCGTATGATGTACCTTAGGCAGCTTAGGTGCTTTGGGGAACATCCTGAGATGGCAAGAGGTCACGACGGCCACGCTTTCGCGGCGCCGCTGCCCCCCATCGCTAAGGCCAGCCCCCCTGCTGTGTGCTCGTGGGCACATCAGGCCTCAGCCTTCCTATATTCTCGCCTCCTACCCCCCTCCCTCCCTCACTATCCAGGCCTTGCTAACCGATGAGGCAGCAGCAGCAGTGGCGGCGCTGCTGCCCCCCATCGCCCAGGGAAGCCTTCCTGCCGTGTGCTCGTGGGCTGACGACATTTTGCACGGCGAGCGGTGGGAATGGTCCATGCCTCTGCACTTCGCTGGTACCCCTGACTTCGCCTGCACATACAATGAACGCCGTGAGTTTTTCTGCCTGGGTATGATGTGGTAGAGTGCGGTATGGTATGGTATCGCCATTCGGCAAGGGTCGACCTGGTCCTCGCCTCTGCTCTTCGTTGGTACTCCTGACTTCGCATGCTCGTACGATGAACGCCGTGAGTTGGCCCGACTGGGTATGATGTGGTACAGTATTGTACGGTACGGTACCCCAAGCAAGCGAGTCGCTACACCAAGGGATGGGCTTGGTTCTCGGCTCTCTGTGTTATTGATATGAATGACTTCGCCTGCTCAAATCATGGACGGCGTGAGTTGGGTGACTGGGGATAATACACCCTAAGGTCTCATGCCCCTCTTTTACAGTGCCATATCCTCCTCTCTTTTCGCTCCCTCCTTTCCCCACCCTCCTGCCGTTAGGCAATTGCACCTTTGCCCATCACCCCAGTGTGTGCGTCGCTAATGCAATCCAACTACACATCCCAGCGCTTCACCTACCTACTCGTCCATCCGCCTCTCTCCTCCCTCGCCGCCCTTCTCCCTCCCTCCCGTACAGGCGATCGTGCCTTCGTCCATCACCCTGGTGTGTGCGTTGCAAGCGCTACCAAACCCTACCATCAACAACACCTTGCACTGCTTCACCTGCTCTCCCCATTTCACTCCCTCCCTCCCCCTCCTTCTCCCCTTTCCCCCCCCTCCTCCCTCCCCTCCAGGTGATTGCATCTTCGCCCATCACCCTGGTCTGTGCGTTACCAACGCATTCACCAACTACTCCTCGCAGCTCCTCACCTACTCACCCCATCACCCATCCGCCCAGCCCGAATCCCCTTTCCGGCGTACCTTCCTTTCGTCCTCCCCCGGACCCCCTACTCCCCTCAAGCCTGATGTTTTCCCCACCTCCCCTCACCGGCGGAGTCTTCTCCTCAGGGGGGTGGATGAGACAGATGCTGGGGTGCTGGGGAGGGGTGAGGAGGAGGGAGACGGTAAAGAGGTAGAAGCGGAGGAGGTAGAAGGGGAAGAGGTAGAAGAGGAAGAGGGAAGTGGGGAGGTGGGAGAAGGGGAAGAGGTAGAAGAGGAGGAGGGAAGTGGGGAGGTGGGAGAAGGGGAAGAGGTAGAAGAGGAAGAGGGAAGTGGGGAGGTGGGAGAAGGGGAAGAGGAGCTGGTGCAGGTGGTAAAGGGAGTGGTTGGAGACGGTGCTTGGAGTGCTGCTCATGCCTCAACCTTTGCAGCTCCTGTTGGTGCTAGTGGTGGTGGTGCTGCTGCTGCTGCTTCCAGTGGTCGTGCTAGTGAGCAACAAGCAGCACTGGATGCGGGGTCCATAAGACACTACAACCTGACAGAGGCACTCATGTTCCTCGCGCATTTTGCAGGGGATATCCACCAGGTGAGGGCGATAGCAGTGCACACATGTGCAAAGGGCAAAGAGCGACAGGTGTGGGGTCTGTTAGGAGATGGGGGGTCTATCAGAGGCTACAACCTCACAAAGGTGCTGCTGATGCTGGCGCACTTTGCAGGGGATATCTACCAGGTGAGGTGGGTGGGGTGCACACATACGCAACTAAGCAAAGAGCATCAGGAGCAGACAATTCTACCCGTTACAACCTGACAGAGGCGCTCATGTTCCTGGCGCACTTTGCAGGGGATATTCATCAGGTGAGGATGGTGGAGCGCGTGCACATATATGCAAAGGGCCAAGGACGACAGGTGTGGGGTCTGTTAGTAAAAGCTACAGCCTGACAGAGGCGCTCATGTTCCTGGCGCACTTTGCAGGGGATATCCACCAGGTGAGGTGGGAGGCAAGGAAGGGTGCATGTTTAACCGCATAGCCCCTAGTTCAGCCTCTGCACGTGGGATGCACCTCAGTTATGGGCGGCAATAGGGGTGCAAGTTTGACCCCTCCGTCGCTCCATTTCTCTCCCCCCCCACCACCTCTACCCCCCCCTTCCGGGCAAAAGTCCTGGTTCAGCCTCTGCACGTGGGGTTGACATTGGCAAATGGGCGTACGCTGGTCCGTCCCCCATTTCCACTCCTCATGCAATGAGAGAGTTTTTGAGACGTCTCAAAATCATTCCATCCTCTGTGTCTCCATGCGTCGCTCCCCAATGCCTCAGCCTGCGCATGGGATTCACACCAACTCTGGGCGGCATCAGGGTGCGAGTCTGAGTCACCCAATCCCCCCCTCTCCCCTCATTCCCATGCATCCATCTGTCTGCCCCATATCTTCCTGCTTCAGCCTCTGCACGTGAGATTCACACCAACTCTGGGCGGCAACAGGTTGCGCCTGTCTAAATCCCCCAGTCCCCCCGCCCTCATGTCTCCATTTGTCTGCCCCATTTCCCCTAGGTTTAGCCGCTGCACGTGGGATTCCCATTCCCATGCCTCGATCCAATTGTCTCATGTCCCCTTCCTGTAACAAGAGTATTTTTGAGACGTCTCAAAAATTCCCATTTCCCCCCCCTTCCATGCCCCCATCCGATTGCCTCATATCCCCTTCCTTCAGCCACTCCACGTGGAATTCATATCAGACCTGGGCAGTACGTGACATGCCCCCCAATCCTCTCCCTTTCCCTCCCCCACCTCCATGCCTCCACCCATCTGTCCCACATCCCGCTGCTGCAGCCGCTGCACGTGGGATTCACATCTGATCTGGGCGGCAAAAAGGGTGGACGTGACATGAGACTCCAATTTCTCTCCCTCATGCCTCTATCCGTCTTCCTCATATTCCCTGGTGCAGCCTCTGCATGTGGGATTCACATTTGATTTCGGTGGCAACTGGGTGAATGTGCCATGGGCTCTCAGTTTTCCACCCTCTCACCCCCCCACCCCCAATGCCTCCATTCCCCCTGGTGCAGCCTCTGCACGTGGGATTCACATCTGATTTCGGTGGCAACTGGGTGCATGTGACATGGTTCAAGCAGAAGACAAACCTGCATGCGGTATGTCTGTCTTTTCCCTTCTCTTCCAAATGCCCACCCTGCTATGGCATGACTGTTGACACTCGAGACTCTTCTAAAGGTATCAGGGTGCCCGTGACATGGTTCAAGAGGAAAACGAACCTGCAGCTGGTATGTCTGCCCTGCCCTGCCATGCCATGCCATGCCATGCCATGCATGCGATATGCCCGCCCTGACCTGATGCAATATGCCATGCCATGCCATGCCATGCCATGCCATGCTATTCATGGAAATAACCAGGATGACATCCGTAATGTGGCAGCTTGTTGGTGTTTTTATGGCATCTGTTTTTTTTTTCCTGCACCCCTCTCCACACCATTTCACCACCCTGCACTCCCTGAGGACCCTTCCATGTATGGAACGACTACATGATAGCCATGGCCATGGAGAGAGGTGGAGAAGGGGTTTATTGGTCGACGAGGTGCAGCATGGTGGTACGTCTGCGCTACAACGGCAGGGTGCTGCATCTCGTCGATCATTGATTTAACCCCTTCCTACCCCTCTTCACCGCTCTCCACTCCAGGTGTGGGACGACCACATCATAGCCACACCACGGCCATCCACCTGCGCTACAACGGCAGCCACACCGCCATGCTGCATCACATCGCCCACCAACCCTCATGCCCTGATCCCTTCACCCTCCCACCCCTCCCAACCCCTCTCCACGCCTCCCAAACTCCTGCACATCCCTCCAGATGTGGGACAGTGACATCATCGCCTCAGCCATCCACTGGCGGCCCCATGCTGCACGGCCATGCTGCATCACTTCGCCCACCAACTCGCCTAAGACTGGCGCCCCCTCATTCTTGAGGAAGCCGTTTCCATCCCTCTCCACCCTTCTCCACCGCTCTGCATCAGGTGTGGGATAGCTTTATCATAGCCTCAGCCATCCACCGGCACTACAACGGCAGCAGCACCGCCATGCTGCATCACATCGCCCACCAACTCGCCTCACACTGGCGCCCCCTCATCCCTGCCTGGGCCTCCTGCCCTGGAGACGTTCTTTCTCGTGCTGCTGCTGCTGCTGCTGCTGTTGCTGCTAGTGCTTCTGGTGTTTCTGATGGCTCATTTCTGGCTCATGAGGCAATGAAATCTAGCATATTGCATTCCTCATGAGCCAGAAATGAGCCAGAGGCGACGCGTCCTCACTCCTCCCCTCTTTTCCTCCGCCATCGTTTCGCTCTCTCTTATTACGCTTGTAACGAAGATGCGAGCATTTATCGCCCAGCGTGCGACGCCTTCTCAAAAGCATCTCCCAGCGTTTCCGTTCCCCCATGGCGGGTTGCGTCCTCCAAGCCGCTCGTCGCGGCCCGTCGCACCCCCGCTTGCTTGTAGCGTTCGTGTCGGTCCTCGCTGTGCTCTCCGCGGCTCGCATCGGGCGCCACGCGTGGGGTCACGTCGGCCACGCGTTCACCTGCGCCATCACGCAGGTGGGGTTCCGTCCGTACGATGTACCTTAGGCAGCTTAGGTGCTTTGGGGAACATCCTGAGATGGCAAGAGGTCACGACGGCCACGCTTTCACGGCGCTGCTGCCCCCCATCGCTAAGGCCAGCATCCCTGCGGTGCGCTCGTGGGCACATCAGGCCTCAGCCTTCCTATATTCTCGCCTCCTACCCCCCTCCCTCCCTCCCTATCCAGGCAGCAGCAGCAGTGGCGGCGCTGCTCCCCCCCACAGCCAGGGGCAGCCTCCCTGCGGTGTGCGTGCCTTATGGGCTGATCATCCCTCATCTTTCCCATCTATGGCTCGCTCATCCTCGAACCCCAATTGCCCATCCAGGCTCTTCTGACCAACGAGGCAGCAGCAGCAGTGAAGGCGCTGCTTCCCCCCGTCGCTGAGGGCAGCCTCCCTGCCGTGTGCTCGTGGGCGGACGACATTTTGCACAGCAAGGGCTGGGAATGGTCCATGCCTCTGCACTTCGCTGGTACCCCTGACTTCGCCTGCTCCTATGATGAACGCCGTGAGTTGGTAACTGGGTGTATGCTCCCTGAAGGTGCTCCCTCTTCCTGCCTGTCTGCCGTGTGCTCGTATGGTCAACGCCTCTGCACTTCATTGACCCTGACTTCGCCTGCTCGTATGACGAACGCCGTGAGTTAATCTGACTGGGTACGGCACGGTATGGTACGGTTCGGTACGGTAGGTAAGGTATGGTGACACCCCAGCCAACGTGCCCCAGGGAGAACTCTCTCTCAATGCCTGCTGTGTGCTCGCCGTTTTAACGTTCTTTGAGGTGCCTATAAATATTAAATTATATATATATACATATATATATATGTATGGCGCCTAAAAAATCGATTGCTTGTGGACTTCAAGGTTCTTTAAATGAAGGGTGAGTGTCGAAGCCCACGAGCGCACAGCAGGGATACCAGGGAATAGGCCTTTCCAGGGAAGTGGTCTGCTGCTTCACAGTCAACTTCTGAGTCGCCTAGAAAGTCTGCTCCTCTGCTGCTCCGTGCTCCTGCTCTTCAAGTGCCATTAGAATTGCGCGTCTCAGTGCCTCTCCTACTCTTCCATCCCACCTACTCTTTCATCCCCATCTCGTCCCCTTCACTCTCCTCCTACCCCTACAGGAGATTGCACCTTTGCCCATCACCCTGGTGTGTGTGTTGCAAACGCTATCGTCAACTACACATCCCAGCTCCTCACTTACTCTCCCCATTCCTCCGCACAGCCCCATTCCTCTCGCCAGCGTTCCATCCCTCCATCCTCCCTCAAACCCGCCACTCCCTTCAAGCCTGTCACTTTCCCCACCTCCCCTCACCGGCGCAGCCTTCTCAGGGGGGTAGGTGAGGCAGAATCTGGGGTGCTGGGAATGGGTGAGGAGGACGGAGAAGCGGAGGAGGGAGAAGGGGAAGAGGGAGAAGGGGAAGAGAGAGAAGGGGAAGTGGGAGAAGGGGAAGAGGAGATGGTGCGGGTGGTAAGGGGAGTGGTACGGAATAGTGCGAGGAGTGCTGCTCATGCCTCGCTTGTTGCTGCAGCTGCGGCGGCTGCTGCTGCTTCTGGTGCTGGTGCTGCTGCTGGTGGTGCTGCTGCTGCTAGTGAGCAGCGAGCAGCACTGTGCGCGGGGTCCATCAAACATTACAACCTGACAGAGGCGCTCATGTTGGGGACATTCACCAGGTGAGGATGGTCGTTATTAGACGTCTCAAAGCTCAGATGTTAGCTTGGCTCAGATGCCATGGTCGCCCAATTCCCCTTCTTTTTCATGCCTCCATCCGTTTGCCTCATGTCACGTGGCTGAAGCAGGGTGCATGTGACGTGGTCTCCCAATCCTCTCCCTCTCCCTCCCCCCCCTCCATGCCTCCACCCATCTGTCCCACGTGCCCCTGCTTCAGCCGCTGCACGTGGGATTCACATCTGACCTGGGTGGCAATAAAGGGTGCACGTGACATGGCCCTCTAATTTCTCTGTTTTGAGTCGACTCAAAACACACCCCCCTGCTTCAGCCGCTGCACGTGGTCCTCTAATTTCTCTCCCCCATGCCTCCATCCGTCTGCTTCATATTCCCTGGTGCAGCCGCTGCACTTGGGATTCACATCTGATTTCGGAGGCAACAGCGTGCATGTGACATGGTTCAAGCAGAAGACCCACCTGCATACGGTATGTATAACATGCCCTGGCATGGCATTCCCTGCCATGTCGTATGTTCGCCATGCCCTCCCATGCATGTGGTATGTCCGCCCTGCCTTACCATGCCATTCCCGGCCATGAGTTCTATCTGCCCTGCCATGGCATGACTGTCGAGGCTCCTCTAAAGGCAGCAGGGTGCATGTTGTTGACCGTTATTTGGGATGAAGAGGCTCTTAACACACCTTTAATCAACACTAGGTAGTCCCCACGGGGTCACCTCCAAGGGTCCTTGGGTGCCTGGTAGAACCAGCCCCTATCCAAGGGTCCATGTTTGAAGAGGGATTTCCCTAAGTATGAAAATTATCGTGCGTACAAGAGCTTTCCCAAACTTTGTTGCGCAGCATTCGACGACGGATTGGCTCGTGTGCAGAAAAGCTCTTCACGTCAATACTTTGATAGAGCAACTTAACTCGTCGAAGAGATTCAGAAAATATTTCCACTAGAAAGGATTGAGCACAATCAAGCACAAGCACACGTTTTATATTTCGCATAGCACACATGCATAGGGAAATAGCAAAGTAGTTGTAAAACTGAATTTCGGACATTCGCCATGCTGTACTTGAAAACGGTTGCTCAACTCCTTGCGAATTTGACTTGATTCTCCTCTTGAAAATACCTGTCTTCAAATTCCACATATGACAATTACCTTGCTGACTCAGATGAGTGCACTCATGAGTTCCAATGTAGCTCCAATTTGGCACTCATGAATTTCATGCGAGCAAACAGTTGTAAAACGGTTTTTACCGTTGAGAAAACGGAATAACCGTTTTGTACCTGCGTCGAAATCATTCCGCAAAGCGGTGTGACTTTCGTGCGCAATTTCTTGTTCCGTGAGTCAACTCCGAAAAACAGTTTTTCAACTGTAAATTCCGAGCAACCTTCGGAATCCCGCAGCACCCACTCGAAACACACGCGCACCCCTCAGGCGCGCAATCATGCACGACCAGACAAACTGGTCGTGCTGTACTGCGCGTGGACAGGGCGATCATTCGCCCTGTCCTGTTGCGATCGTGGGCCCTGCCACGCTCGCAACAGTGCGCGAGCACACGCTCGGGCCCTCAGGGCCCACACGCGAAATCAGGACCACACGCGCGGTCAAGATTTTGCGTGCTTGACCAGCGCGAAAGTCAACAGCACCCCCTTTGACGAGTCAAAGTGTCGAGCCCCACAGAAACGCCCCATGGTACACCACCCGCTCGCATGGGACACGCATGAAACATGAAAAACAAATGGGACTTTCATGGGAAGCTCATTTGAGGCTCATTGGAGCTTCATGAGAGCTTTCATTTGAGCTTTCATTTGAGCTTCATTTGAGCGCGTCATGGGAGCCTCATTTGAGCGCTTCATGAGCGCTTCATGAGAGCTTCATTTGAGCGCATCATGTGAGCCTCATTTGAGCGCATCATGAGAACAGTGAACACGAAACTGAAAATGCACAAACACAAAGTGCAATTACAAATGAAAACGAAACACACAAAATGCAAGGACGAATGCGCACATAACACAAACAAAATGCGCACACACAAAATGCAAAATGAAATTACATTTCTCACGCCACAAATCACCTTCAAACAAAACTCCCCATTTTCTTTTACCGTCGGCGAATAGGCGGTAGGTTGCCGTGCAAACCATGTATTGCACTCAACACATGTGACATGGTTCAAGCAGAAGACCAACCTACATGCGGTATGTTTGACATTCCCTGGCATGCCATTCCCTGCCATGTCGTATCGTATGTTCGCCTGCCCTCCCATGCATGTGGTATGTTCGCCCTGCCTTATCATGCCATTCCCGGCCATCAGTTCTGTCCGCCGTGCCATGGCATGGCTGTCGAGGCTCCTCTAAAGGCAACAGGGTGCATGTGACATGGTTCAAGAGGAAGACCAACCTGCATGCGGTATTTGCCATGCCATCCCATGCCATGGCATGCCATGCCATCCCATGCCATGCGAACAGCAGCTGCATTGCCATACTGCACCTCATCACCCGTGCCCTCTATGTCCTCTATGTCCTCTATGTCCTCTCCGCCCTCTCCACTCCTCTTCACACTTCTCCACCGTGCTCCACCGCTCTGCATCAGGTGTGGGATAGCTTTATCATAGCCTCGGCCATCCATCTGCGCTACAATGGCTGTCACACCGCCATGCTGCATCACATCACCCACCAACTCGCCTCTGACTGGCCTCTAATCCCTACTGAAGCCTTTTCCATCCCTCTCCACCCCTCTCCACCGCTCTCCACTCCAGGTGTGGGACGACTACATCAAGGCCTCAGCCATCGATCTGCACTACAATGGCAGTCACACCAACATGCTGCATCACATCGCCAACCAACCCTCATGCCCTGGTCCCTTCACCCTCCCACCCCTCCCAACCCCTCTCCATGCCTCCCAAACTCCCTCACATCCCTCCAGGTGTGGGACAACTACATCATAGCCACGGCCATCCACCGGCACTACAACGGCAGCAGCACCGCCATGCTGCATCACATCGCCCACCAACTCGCCTCTGACTGGCGCCCTCTCATCCCTGCTTGGGCCTCCTGCCCTGGGGATAATCGTTCTTATCCTGGTGGTGCTGCTGCTGCTGATGCAGCATCGACCGTTCCTCCTGCTCAGGCTGCTGCCTGCCCAGCTGTGTAAGTGCCTCTGCTCACCACATATCGCCTCTGACTGGCGCCCTCACATTCCTACCTGGGCCTCCTGCCCTGGCGATGTCCCTTCTCCTGCACCTACTGATGCTGCTGGTGAGACTCCGGGTGCTGCTGCTGCTGAATCACCATTGGTGCTCTCGCCTGCTCAAGCTGCTGCCTGCAAAGCTGTGTAAGTGCCTCTGCCCTCCACGCACTTGATTCTGACTGGCGCCCCCTCACTCCACCCATCTTTTGAGGCGCCTCAAAAGGCACACTCTGGCCCATCTGCGAATCTCATCGCATCTGCTCGCATCTCCTTGCATCGCCTCGCCCAATCAGATATGCCATGGAGAGCGCAAAGGATGCATGCAAGTGGGCCTATCGCAACGCGACACCTGGAGCCATGCTTGGAGGTCTGTCTTTGTGCATGCAAATTGTCTTCAGGAAGAAAAAAACCATTGCTTGTCAGGCACGGACGTTGCTCATGTGTGAAATTCCACTCGTTATTTCCTAGGCTCGTTTAAGAGATGCAAAAAGCATACAGTTCTGACGTTTCCCCACTTCCGCACGCCATACCTACCAAAGTTGTTTTTTTTCCTCTCCATATGCCGTTCAAATCAACGGTGCTCTTCCTTTCGCAAAGGCCCTTCTCTACCAACCATTTAAACCCGGCATTGCCTCCTATTTCCGCCCGCCCTCCTACCCATCCTTGTCCTCAATTTCACCGCACTGCACCATCCACTTCTTCATCAAACTCCAAAGATGAGTATTTCAAGTCTCGCCTGCCCGTTGTGGAGAGGCGCATTGCAATGGGTGGGGTGCGCCTTGGCCGTATTCTCAACCACATATTTTCTCCACTTAGGGCTGAACAGTAAAAATGCAGTGATGTAGGATTGTACAGTCCGATGAAAGGGTGTAACAATAAAATTGGGCGCACTTCCTTTGTAATTGTACTGCACTACAAACATCTGAGGAGGAGGTTACATAAACGGATATCAAGGGTGCACCAACAACCTACAATGCTATAAGGTCCTTTGCAAGTATTTTAGGCACCTGATGATGACATCCCTCTCTCCTTGCCAGCCACTTGCTGAAAAGAGCAAGAAAAAGTACAATATCCTGATGGCCGGTGGTGTTGTCTAAGGAGAGAAGCTTGGTACAGTAGCACGGAAGCTCTGGGCCTGGGGCTGAGGAATTAAACGGGAACCATCAGGCCCTACGATATCAAGAATTTTTCCCTGAATTTCCAGTGTTCAGCTTTTTGTGGGGCTGATTTTTCAGCCTTTACATGCCACATGACTCTGAAATTTCAGGAATTTTTTTTAGTGACACTGATGCCATTACGTTGTAACGAATATGACCCTGAAAGCGATTCCTACATGGTCCGAGTGTAGGTAGTTGGCCGGAAGTACAGGGAATATCAGATTCCCGCGGTGCTAGCAAGGCCTGGCGGTGACCACCGGACAAATTTGCCCACATTGATGGTTGCTTAGTTGGCGCGCCTGGTCCGATCATTGGCCACATTTGCAGCATTATGTGACTTGACCAATTACAAGGTTGCAGCACAGCGATGCTGGCAGGCTGCGATGCAAGGGATTCTGTCCCATGTGTTGCACCCACAGGCCAGTGGCCCGTTTTGTCTAGGTCGTGCTAGCAAGCGCTGATGCATCCGCGCCGCCCAGCCGTGCTACCTGCCATCCAGGCTCCCATCCCATTCTGCCTCATGCCTTCCTTCCATCCGCTTGGGGTTTCATTGCGTTGCTGCCTGGTGTACCAAGAGGCAGTCAGCCGTGTGTTTCCTCTTCCTGGCAAACCTCTATCCTTTTTCTCGTTAGGCAAGTTCGTAAGTCCCGTTAGATGCTGCTTAGTAGCGCTGCAATCAATGGCGGACCACCCGGACGCCATTGAACAAACTGGCGACCACGGCGATGATGCCCATCGTCGTTCGCCAGTTGATATTTCCGATGCAGTTACCGGCCTGGATCTGCTTTTCTCCAGCTTCGCGCAAGTCGATAACCATGGAAAGGCGCTTGTTGTTGCGCCGCCCGTCGATATTCCATTCGAACCCATAGATGAGCCTTTGTGTCCCTCCCCTACAGAGCCAGTGTTGGAGCAAGACAGCTCCAACCCTTCTGTTGAAGAAACTGCGGCGGTACCAGTGGCTAAGAAGATCGCCAGGTACACGCAGTCAACGCTGACGTGGGGCAAGAAGGTAGGTAACGCAGGAGCAACACCGACTTCGCCTGCCGACCAACGATCGACGCCCGCCACCGCAGGCACGCAGTTGTCACCATCAACTCCTAGGCCTTCTAAATCGTGGCAGCGGGGGAGCCTCAAAGACGCCCGCCTTGAAGACCTGATCACGATGTCTCTCCTCGAGTATGCGCCCAACTACGATGAGGTGGTGCAGATCTGGCGCAGCTACAAGAAGCGCCACCCACTTGGCAATGTGGCGGCACCTTCAGCAAGAGAGGGGGAGGGCAGTGGTGGCAAGGGAAAGGAGGCAGTTGAGGAGGAGTTGGAAGCACCGCGGGCTAAGGGAAGTGATGATGACGATGACAATGACAAGCAGGCCTCATCTGATGATGATTATTGAACTCGCCCATAGAAATGCTATGCTTCATGCTGTTAGAGACTAAGGACGGAGTCTATGAAGATTAGGAGCCGAAATATCTCAAAATCGTTGGGCCTAGTTTCTGGACAGAAAAGTCGAGTTCACAAGAACCGCCGTCGACAAAAAGTTCACGGTCAAAACTTCACCAAACTCAGATATGTTGTAGCCCTATTCCGTGGCTACAATTCCCAATTTGAATCGTATCAAGACGTGAAGTAAATCTCGACTTATCAATTTCGGCGCACAGGGGGGTATGCTGCCATGAGAACTTAACTCAATGATAAGAGTCTCACAATTTCACAATTACTAAACAAGAGAGTTAGAGTAGCAATAAACCAGGTGGGATGGGATGAGGAGGACGAGAGGGAATGTCCCAAGAGAGTCCCCAACCAAGGAAACCCCATGCCACACAATTCCCCTCTCCATAGGCAACCCCACTTTCACTTTTGTCACTTTCCCAACCCATGCCATCCACCTTGCCCAACTTGGCCACACTTGCGAACCTGGTTTGGCTCCTCCCAACCACTTGGCAGCATCTACAGTGATGAAGAATTTCCCAACCCCCAAAAGTCTGTACCCCATATTGAGTCACTTCACAACTTCCCAAAGTCGTCGCATCACAAACAAATCTTTGAACGATCATAACTTCCTCGTTCTTGCTTCGATCGCGACGATTCTTGGTTCGTCGGAAAGCTCTTGAGCAGAGGAGTCACTTCAGATATCTGCTCAAGCCAAATAGCATTCACACATATTCAGGAAATCCAAACCACATCAAACACAAATTCTTGCACACGCTCACACCATGCATGCAATGCACAAACATGTGATGGGAGGCAGACGGACGTGAATGCAAGTGATAGCATCACATAACACATGCCTTGCCTAGCTACCTAGCTAGCTAGCTAGACTATGGTTTAGATTAGAGAGTAGAAGGCTGAACCCTAGTGTTTTCTAACTATTATAGAGACTTTTAATAACACCAGGCTTTGTTTGTGGGGAATACTGATGCATCAGACTTTTTTTTTGGCAACACTGAACTTTCATTCTTTTTTTTTTTGGGACACTGTCGATCAGGGATGCTACACAGAGGGACCCTGATGCACTTACGTGCCTAAAAGTGAATATGAGGGCCTGGGAACCATACCGTAGGGAAGAAAACGGATTGTTGAAATAGGTTTTACAAGCATTACACTGCACCCTGTACCGTAGTTCCGTCAATTGGCCGTATAACTGCACAGCTATCGGTCACGACACGAGAATAACGAATGGATGTAACCGCGTGTTGTGTGCACGAGCGCTTCGCTGGCGACTCTCTGGACATTCACGGGCGATCTGCGAGACAAGGAAATACGAGATGTGGTAACAAGGGACGGATGAACAAATTGTAAGTCGAAATATCCGCGGTTCAGTGAGGCTTGCTGCGATCAAGTGAGATCAATTGAGGTTCCGAGCGTTTAGATCCGCTGCTTGTCGAAACGAAACTGTTTGACGCAAATGGCAACCCAGCAGCAGCTTGACATTCTACCCACAGATACCCCAAGCATGGCGGAACGCAGCCACGACACACACAGCTCATTTCATACCGTTCGTGAAATTCGCGCACTCACAAGGGCGTGTTACGTACCCCTGCTTTTCGTGGCTGGTCGGGGCGACCGATCAGCTGTCTGAGCAACCGAAGAACATCGTACAATACCAAGGTGGGGTATTTTACCACCGCTTTATACGTAAGTTTTTCCAAATTCCAGATTGCCCGGTTGGGTCGACCGTCACAAGCTGACGACGTATGTAACACGCTCCATCGCGAGTCGAATATCCTCTACTTTTTTTTTTTTTGCCCGACCATGTCTAGGCTGGCCTAGGGCCCCGAAACCACGCCCTCCAAGAGCGGACGGGGTATATGAAGTTTGGAGACAGAATCTTCTTTGCTATCTTTTCCTACTTCCCTAATGCTTTCCTGCTTGAACCTGACCTAGTGGGTTTTTGTCAGCCCTTCGTAGGACGTGCCAGCGGGTTGTGCTGACACACAATAGGCAATCTCATAGTCCCTTCATCCCAAAATATTGTTCGACGAAATCTCTATCCCTAGGACCCAACAGGTTACCCCAAGGAGGGATACCCCAAGTTCCAATCAAGGATACCTGCGGAGACCTCGGCACGCATTCGTTCATTTTCCCGAGATAACCAAACAAGTGACGTAACCCAAGCGTGAACCCATCGAAACCACTCCCAGCCTTTTGGAACAAAGCACACGCAAGCCGCTTCCGCGCTGTGAAAAACATAGCCAAGGTGCCTTGTTCTGCTTCTCTCCTGATTCGCTAGGGAGGACGAGTGATGTGAGCCTGCCCCGAAACACGGAAGGATCCGCACATGTGCATGAAGTGCACGTGGCGCTCTTCATTCGCGAGCGCCGATGACCGATGATGCTCGCAGCCCTCCCACGCCCTTGCTGGCTTGGCATAAGGCCCAGACAAGCGCAGCCACGTGACCCGGCGGAAGAAAAACGCTCGAACGAGCGCTTCCAGCCCCAAAATGCGGAAGGATCCGCACATGTGCAGGAAGTGCAGCGGGCGCTCTTCATTTGCGAGCGCCGATGACCAATGATGCTTGCAACCCTACCACGCCCTTGCTGGCTTGGCAATAGGCCCAGACAAGCGCATCCACGTGACCCGGTGGAAGAAAAACACTTTGAACGAGCGCTTCGAGCCCCAAAATGCTGAAGGATCCGCACATGTGCAGGAAGTGCAGCAGGCGCTCTTCATTCACGAGCGCCGATGACCGAAGATGCTCGCAACCCTCCCACGCCCTTGCTGGCTTGGCAATAGGCCCAGATAAGCGCAGCCACGTGACTCGGCGGAAGAAAACCGCTCAGAACGAGCGCTTCTAGCCCCAAAACGCGGAAGGATCCGCGCATGTGCTGGAAGTGTAGCGGACGCTCTTCATTCGCGAGCGCCGATGACCGATGATGCTCTCACACCTCACCCGCCCTTGCTGGCTTGGCAATAGGCCTAGAAAAGCGCAGCCATGTGACCCGGCGGAAGAAAAACGCTCGGAACGAGCGCTTCCAGCCCCAAAACGCGGAAGGATCCGCACATGTGCAGGAAGTGCAGCGGGCGCTCTTCATTCGCGAGTGTTGATGACCGATGATGCTCGCAACCCTCTCATGCCTTTGCTGGCTTGGCAATAGGCCCAGACAAGTGCAGCCACAAACGCTCGGAATGAGCGCTTGCAGGCCCAAAACGTGGAAGGATCCGCACATGTGCAGGAAGTGCAGCGGGCGCTCTTCATTCTCGATCGCCGATGACTGATGATGCTCGCAACTTTCCCACGCCCGTGCTGGCTTGGCAATAGGTCCAGACAAGCGCAGCCACGTGACCCGGTGGAAGAAGAACGCTCGGAACGAGCGCTTCCAGCCCCAAAACGCTCGGAAGGATCCGCACATGTGCAGGAAGTGCAGCGGGCGCTCTTCATTCGCGAGCGCCGATGACCGAAGATGCTCGCAACCCTCCCACGCCCTTGCTGGCTTAACAGTAGGCCCAAACAAGCGTAGACACGTGACCCGGCGGAAGAAAAACGTTCGGAACGAGCGCTTCCAGCCCCAAAATGCAGAAGGATCCGCACATGTGCAGGAAGTGCAGCGGGTGCTCTTCATTTGCGAGCGCCGATGACACATGATGCTCCCAACCCTCTCACGCCCTTGCTGGCTTGGCAAAAGGCCCAAACAAGCGCAGACACGTGACCCGGCGGAAGAAAAACCTTCGGAACGAGCGCTTCCAGCCCCAAAACGCGGAAGGATCCGCACATGTGCAGGAAGTGCAGCGGGCGCTCTTCATTCGCGATCGCTGATGACCGATGATGCTCGCAACCCTCCCACGCCCTTACTGGCTTGGCAATAGGCCCAGAAAAGTGCAGCCACAAACGCCCGGAACGAGCGCTTCCAGCCCAAAAACGCGGAAGGATCCGCACATGTGCAGGAAGTGCAGCTTTCTTGATGTCAAGCTGCATCAGGTTGAGGTCGAGGACGGCAACGATGCTGAGGAAGATCCTCAGCGTGACGTAGCTGCTCACCGGCGAGTACGTCTCGTCGTAGTCGGCGCCGTACACCTGCGTGAAGCCCTTCACGACCAGCCTCGCTTTCTCGCGCTCGACGGTGTCGTCGATGCGGTACAGTCGTCAGCACCCACCGGTTCTTCATGATGTTCACCCCGCGTGGGTGTTCGACCAACTCCCAAGTGCCCATGCCGATGAGGTTGCGGATCTCTTCTTCCATGGTGGCCTTCACCGCCTCGCCCTTCTAGCTCGCCAACGCCTCCTTCACCGTCATCGTGGCGATGTCCCAGCGGTGTTCGGGGTCGGCATGCACGTCAGGGTCGAGCTCCGGTAGTTCTTCATCCTCCTCCGCGTCGTCGTACAACAGGTCGTCGTCGACCTCGTCGTACACCGTGGTGAAGGCAGCTGGCGGTAGGCAGGCGTGGAAGCTCAGCCGTTCTGGCGGTCGTCGAGTTCGACCTGTGCGTCGCAGCTCAGGCTTCGTGATCGGCACCTCCACCACGTCGCTGTCGGTGGACTCCTCACCTGCCGACCGCTCCCCTTCCTCGTCGACGTCCTCGTCGTCGACCAGCTGCTTCGACCCTTCGACCGGCTGCTCTCCTCCTGCTGACTTCGACAGCTCCCCTGGCGACCGCCCCGTCTGCTGCTCCCCTGTCGACTGCACCTCTGCTCCTGCCTCCTGTTCGACCGGCTCCCCTGTTTGCTGATCCCCTGTCGTCGACGGCTTCCTGTCCTGGTCGACGAGCTGGGCGCCTTGTCGACCGCCGGCGATGCCACTGGCCGGCGCCACAGGCGACGCCTCAAGGCTCCCCTCATAGCCGGCGGCCGAGACAGGCGTCGACGCAGGCCGATCTGCGACGGGGGAGGGAGGAGCAAGAACAGGGGGAGGTGGAAAAACCTCCACAACATCCTCATCAGCAGGCTCGTCGACTTCGGCGAGTAGTGGAACCGTCGCCGTCGAGGTGTCTGTCGGCGGGTGTGCCTGCGTCCGCCCCGACGCCGGCCCATACTTCGCCTTCCACACCTCCAGCGACGGCGTCTCGTAGAAGATCACCTCGATCAACGTGACCACCTTGTGGTCAGTCAGGTCGAGCACCTCCCAGCCCTTGCTCTCCGGCGACACACCCAGGTGAAGCCCCCAGCTTCCCACAGCGCTGCTGCTCGGGAATCATGAATTGCACCATGCAGCCCCACACCCGCGCCAACGTGAGGTCGGGCTTCTTCCCGGTCAGCAGCTGGTACGGCGTCATCCCCGGCGGCGTCGTCGACCGCTCCAAGCAGTTGCGCACCCAGACCGCTTGTCGTAGAGCGAGATGCCACCAGTGGTGCTGCACGCCCATGTGCAGCATCATCGTCCGCACGGACTCGACGACCGTGCGCATCTCCCGCTCAACCATGCCGTTCTGCTGCGGAGTATAGGGGCACGTCAGGTCGTGGACGATGCCCTTCCCGTCGACGAAGTTGGTGAAATCCTTTCCCAGGAACTCCCCTCCTCGGTCAGAGTGGAGCGACAGGACCGACTTATTCGTCTGCCGTTCCACCAGCACCAGCCACTTCTGGAACTCTCGCAGCAAGTCGCTCTTCTTAGCGACCGGCATTGCCCATACGAACCAAGTATGGCGATCCTTCAGCAGCAGGAAGTACAAGCTGCCATCCTTGGCAGCCATCCGAAATGGCCCGCACAAGTCAATGTGCATGACAGCCAGTGCCTCCTCGGTGTCCGAGCCCTTGTTGGGGAAGGTGTGCCGCGCCAGCTTTCCTCCGACGCACGAGACACACGGCGGGTCTGCTCTGGTCGACGGCGTGATGTCGAGCCCAATAGCAACTTCATGCTTCGCCGAGCTCTTGATCGTGTCGACACCGACGTGCGCGAGCCTCGCATGCAACCGGTCAGGGGTCGACTTCGTCGCCGAGACGATCGTCCACGGAGCTACTACCTCGGTCGACGGCAATTGCGTCGAGCAGGGGCGAAGGTTGGTGCAGAGGACTCGTCCAGTGTAGCGTGCTCGATCGAGCACCTCCCCGGTCGCGGCGACGAGCTGCATCTCTTCACCGTCGCCCTGCAGCTGCAATCCGCTCTCCTTCAGTTGGCCAGCTGACAGCAGGTTCGCCTGGACGCACGAAACTTAAAGCACCTCGGGGATGAGGACCTGCTTCCCGGCCTCCCCTTGTAGAGTGATGGTTCCACGACCCTCGACAGGCTGCAATGCCCCATTGAATCCGCGCACGTGCTTCACACCGTCGCTCGGCGCCATGTCGACGAAGACCGCCTTTGTCCCCATCAGGTGGTTGGAGCACCTGCTGTCGAGCCACACCGCCATCGGGTTGGCATGCACAGCTGCCGCCACCGCCTTGAAGTCCTCCCCAGCTTACGGTGCCAGCGAGACCGTCGGCTCCACCACGCCGACCATTGAGCACGACGCCTCCCCGTCGCCTCGGCCCTTGCCGACATCCTTCGTCGACGACGTCTTCTTCGACGTCTGCTTCTCCTTGCGCGGCTTTGCACCTCGACGGGGGCGACGGCTGGTCGACCGGCCACGGCCTCCCTTGGTGTCGTCCTCGTCGATGTCATCGCGGTCGGGGCAATCGTAGGAAAGGTGGTCGGGATCGTGGCAGATCCAGCACTCCCGCCGTCGACCACCACCTCCACGGCCCTTGTCCCGCGTCGACCTCTTCTCGACTGCCCACCTCCGCTACCACCTAAGCTCGGCTTCCCGCGCTGCCCTTGCTGCTGATTCAGCTTCGTCGTGGCAGCGTAGTTTGCCTGCGGAAGGAGCTCCATGGGATGTTCGGCCTCCTGCATCGCCTCACCTTGAAGGATGTAGCTGGTGATGGAGTCCTCGTCGAGGGACTCACGCGTGCCGGGCACCATCATCATCCTCTTCATGAGGTTGTAGCTGCGCGGCAAGCCCTTGACGATGTGGGTGATGTAGGACACTGTCGAGTATTCGGCGCCCGCCATCCTCATCTGAGCCAGGATCCGTCTAGCACGGTTGCAGTAGTCCATCGCCGACTCCTGCTCGCCCATCCGAATGTGTGTCATCTTCTCCTCCAGCTGTCTGATGTACAGGTCATCCCTGACCTGGTACGTCGACAGGATGAAGTGCCATGCCTGGTGACCAGCATCTAGTCGCTCTCGACAGCTCCTGAGTGCTAGCTGCACTACTGGCGAGCAGCACCTCGAGATGACCATGAAGGTGAGCAAGTGAGCAGCACGAAACTCCCCGCGCAGCTCGACATCGTCCACGGGCGGAATTGGCACAGTGCCGTCGGCGAAGCCCTTCAGCCCGGCGACCTCCAGCTGAGGTTCTATCGACTCCCTCCAGGTGATGAGGTCCCGTCGACCTTGCAGCGGTGCGACGGTGATCCAGTCTGGCGAGAACCTGAAGTAGCCATACGTCGGTGCAATCCCGCCCGCCGTCACATGCGTCGTCGCCGAGAGCCCTCCACCGCTTCGTAGAGGAGAGCGACGTCGACCATCGACGTCGGCACGCGAGCTGCCTGCAGCCGCAGTCGACCGCTGCACTCGCGCCTGAATCCCGTCGACGCCACCGTCGACCTTGATCACCCCTCTCTGCTTCGTGCCTTCGCTGCCGCTGACTCGTGCACCGCCGTCGACCTCGTCGTCGACGCCACCTTCGTTTCGTACCGGTCGAGGAGATACAGGACGGGAAGGGTGTTCCGTCGTCCACTGCGCCCGGATGCCCAACTCAGCGATCGCCCAGGGGATTGACCCGTACTCGCCATCCTCATGGCGTTTCCTCGCATCAGCCAAACGTGCCTCCAAGGTGTCCGCTACGCCCACATTAGCTACAAAATCAACCATGGCGACTAACGCTGCTGCCGGCCTACGAACAACTTAGTAGGTGCAAAAGTCGGCTCGTATCTGAAGGTCGCGTGTTCGATCCACGCTGACCGCACCATGTGGAGATTCACTCTACAACTGTAGTGAGCTAGACTACGGGGGTTGGCACGAACTACTAGGAGTGATCGTAGCTTTGCTTAGTTCCTTAGTGTTTGCACATACATGGGGGAAATCGGCAAGGGTTTCACTAGGCAAAGTTGGAATTACAGAATGATTGAACAAGCAACGACAGAATTGACTAGATCAGGCACCTAGCAACCCTACAGCTAGCCTGGTCGACCGCCAGCACAGCTTGGTCGACCGCCAGCACAGCTTGGTCGACCGCATGCCAGCGTTGCGTAGAGGAGCCGCGCCAGCACTGCGGAAAGGCGACCTGCCAACAGAGCAGGTCGACGGCGTGCCAACGTTGCAGCAGAGCGGCTGTCCAGCGTTGCCCCGTAGAACACAGCCGTGCGCACGCTCACAGGTGCGCGCAGACGATTAGCCCGACTTGCATTGCTGTGCATCTGTCGGCTGTTGTCTGCGCCTGACGAGCCACATCGACTTCGGGATACCAGCCCGAAGTCGCCTTCGCCATCGCGACCTCGACGACGTTCGCGTGCCTCCGCAGAACTCGTCGAACAGGTTACCCGGTCGACCTGGTCGACCACCAGTGCCTCTGGTCGACCACTGGGTCCCTCTGGTCGACCACCAGGTCCCTCTGGTCGACCAGAGCTCCCGTCGAGCTACCCCCTGGTCGACGGACCCCTTCCGTCAACCAGAACTGGCAGATGATGTCGCCGAGCTCCCCTCGTCGACCGCTGCTCAGTTGTCAGGTCGACGGACTGCTCCGTTGACCTCCTGGTCGAACTGCCCCTCCTGGTCGACGGCCCACCCGTCGCCCAAACCAGTCACTTGCAGCTGTCGAGCTCCCTGGTCGACAGCAACACCATGTCAGAATGTGTTTGCTGTCTAGCCTGCAGTAGGGTACTCTGTAGTGAGTACAACCCAATTTAGGGTTTGCTATTTGTATCCCAACTCTTGCTAGTGCAACCCTCTTCTTCCATTTCTCTTTCATGTACCCTAAAACCTAGCTATGGCTCCTAAGTTCTAGCTAAGATTCTGACATGCTATCAGAACGAGTACGCTCTTGGCCTGTGGGCCCACCTGCTTCCGCTGCTATCCTGTCTGTAGCGCGCCCCGTGGCGCGCGACGTTTTTTCTTCCCGCCACGCGCTCGGGGCGCATGGCGGTGTTCTGCTCGTCGCGCCGCCCTGCTGGTCGCGTTCTGCTCTGCCCTGCCCGTGGCGCCGCCCTGCTAGCCGCGCACCGCCCTGCCCTGAACATCGCGGCGCCCTGGGGGCCTGCACGCGCCCCCCCCCCTCCCGCCGCCCGTCGTGGCGCCTCGGGGGCCCGCGCGTCAGCCCCTCCCGTCGCCCCGTCGCGGCGCCCTGGGGGCTCGCGCGCGGCCCCCTCTTCCCGTCGCCCGTCGTGGCGCCCCGGGGGCCCGCGCGTCAGCCCTTCACGTCGCCCCGTCGCGGCGCCCTGGGGGCCCGCGCGCGGCCCCCTCCCTTCGCCCGTCGTGGCGCCCCGGGGGCCCGCGCGTCAGCCCCTCCCGTTGCCCCGTTGCGGCGCCCTGGGGGCCCGCGCGCGGTCCCCTCTCGTCGCCCGTCGAGGCGCCCTCGGGGGCCCGCGCGGCCCCCCCTCCCGTCGCCCGTCGAGGCGCCCTCGGGGGCCCGCGCGCCCCCCCCTCCCGTCGCCCGTCGTGGCGCCCTCGGGGGCCCGCGCGCGCCCTTCCTCCCCGTCGCCCGTCGAGGCGCCCTCGGGGGCCCGCGCGTCTCCCCCTCCCGTCGCCCGTCGAGGCGCTCTCGGGGGCCCGCGCGTCGCCCCCTCCCGTCGCCCGTCGCGGCGCCCTGGGGGCCCGCACGCCGCCCCAACTGCTGCCCGCATTTCTTCCCCACGCCGCCTGCGTTTGGGGTGTGGGGGTGGCGGGTATGGGGGTGGCGGGTATGTGAGCCGTCCTCAGCTCCTCCTCCTCCTCCGTCTCCCACTGCTGCAGCTGCCGCTGAGGGGGGTGGGTGTGTGGGAGCCGAGGGAGTGGCGTTAGGGGGGTGACGTGGGAGTGGAGCTAGGGGTGCAGCAAGGGGTGTGTGAAAGGGGGGTGGGACAGTTGGGGGAGGTTGAGCGGAGGCTGCCGTCTTGTAGTCCGCAGCACCTGATGTCCGGGGCTCTGCCGCTGGTAGCCCAGAGAGCCTGCTGCATCAGTCGCCCGTGGGTCCGTTGCTCCTGACGCTCAGAGTTAGCCAGTTACTCCTGTAGTCCGGGGCCCTTGCTCCGGTAGCCGCCGTGTGCGCCGCTCCTGTTGCCCGTGTGTCTGCAGCTTCAGCCGTCGCCTCCTATCTCCTCTCCTCTCACAGTCCAGCCTCCTCCTCTTCACTTGCCCTTTGTGAATGCCTCTAGCTTTGCTTGTACTGGTGAACCTGCTCTATGACTGCTTGCTGTGCTGATTACACCCCACTTTGACTATGGGGGTGTGTCAGAATGTATTTGCTGTCTAGCCTGCAGTGGGGTACTTTGTATTGAGTACAACCCAATTTAGGGTTTGCTATTTGTATCCCAACTCTTGCTAGTGCAACCCTCTTCTTCCATTTCTCTTTCATGTACCCTAAAACCTAGCTATGGCTCCTAAGTTCTAGCTAGGATTATGACACACCACAGCGGTCACCTGCAGCTCGACCAAGCCTGTCGAGCAGCTCTCCCATTGTGAACGGTCGGCTGCTACTCCCGTACATCCGACCAAGTCGTCGGCGTTGCCCAAGCGAGGGCGAGGCCAACACTCCACTCCCGTTAACAGATTCAGCCAATGAAAAAATTCCTTAGCCAAAAAATTGAACACCATGTGTGTCGTGAAAAAACAATAACTAAGTACTGCGGCTCCCAGAGACAGATGTGGAGCTGTGTGGGGATGGGGGTGTTTTGGCAATCCCAACTCTGCTGTTAAATAAACAAAGTGCTGATACTCGCAGAGACTGTAGAGCGTGCCCTGCGAGTCACAGCACTGGTCCTCAGAAAAATCACCCTGCCATAGATCAAGTTAGGCTAAAAATACCCTGCCACTACCCTGATTTGGAAGAGTGCCCTAAAACGAAAAGAGAGCGCTCCAGCCTAGTGCCTAGTCAATTCCTTGGCTGGTCCCACCATCGGGGAGCTTGCGTGACTTTTTGTCATCAACAGGTGAAGTCAAGCTAAACCAAGCTGACGTGGCTTCGCTTGACAATTTCGACTGGACTCGGAAAAGTGTGGTGCCTTGATTCCCCACCATCTTGCTTTCTTGATTCGAATTCAGGGCGGGTCCAATTCGTGACAGCTCAGGTCCTATTTGTCACGGTAACCATATTTTATTGGGTTGTCCACGTCAAATGACGCGTTTGAAATGTACACAGAGGCGCATGCCGCATCCCGTTTGCGGATCGCGTTATTTTCGAAGGAAATGTAGTTTGTCGCCTATTCTGTAACAGCAAAATTCGCAAGAGTAGTCAAGAATCAAAGTTGTCGTTTAGGATCTGGTTACCCACTACGAAGCTTACCGAGATCTCGCAAAATACTGTAATGTGTTGGAGATTGGTTTTGTTTGGGCAGGACGGCATATCCGTGTGGTGCCCCGAGAATTATGAACGCATTTGGGTCGAACCTTACTGTGTCCGAACAGTTGCGATTTCAGAACGGAAAACTCTGAGCCGCCCTCATACACATCTCACAAAGGCCAACCCTTCTTGCTGGCAGTCGTTCACATCTCTAGTAGAAGTACTGCCATCCTTAGACAGGTAACTCAACATTCTTTCAGACCTTCAAATCAACATGGAAAGACGCGTCGGCAAAAATCTTCGTGGCACTTCCAGTGGCGGCAAAAATGCCGCGGGAGCGGCATCATCGTGGTTACCAGTTTTGTTCGCCGCGGTACTTCTGGGAGCGCCTCAGACTGAAGCACCAGTTCCTGACCAGGGCGCACCGCACGGCCCCTTGACACAACCCCACGGATGTCACAAGAAATGCAGGAGGCTTTTAATGGGGTACTATATTGCCTATCCACAGGACACGAGGGCGTCGGGACCTCTATTCATGCACGGGAACTACAACTATGAGCGCTACGTTCTGGACCTTCCGGGCGATACCGTCGTATCTTCCACGCCTACATCCTGGGTAATTGTGCACCTACCACTAGGATCCGCCGTCTCGTATTGCATTCCTACTGATTTTCGCAATGTTGCGGATTCTTCCATGACTTTGAGCAACCGCTCGGCGCGTTCTTTTATGCGCAGCTTCTGTTAAAACTTGGCGCTGTAAATTCCCCTCTATTCGTGGCAGCCGGAAACTCCAGCAACATCGGAATGCTGTCAGCGCTGTGCCGAGCAGGTTGGCTGCGTGTTCTGGCACCTGAAACCCCCAATGAACGGCCAGCCGTAAGCATTGCCACTGACTTAGTGAAAAAAGTGTGGCTCCAGATTGCAGCCGCGAGGTTGGAGTATCCCCACGCATCAAGCTTTATATTTGCACATCACTACAATGTCCGTTCATATCACGTTCTTGCTCATTCTTGGCCGAGTCAACCGCTGTTCCCACCCGATTTTCCATCCTTTCACCATGTAACTCGTCAACGCCTTTGTTTTCCCTCTCAAAACTAACTTATAACCGTCTCACTTCCCCCCTCCTCTCCTGCGGCTAACTCTCTTATCCCCTCCCCATGACCCTTAGTAGTGCCCAATGCACGATGCTGAGCTCATTGGCAGGCGTCACCGTGACGAACTGGGACCTGGACATTTCACCAACGTTCCTGGGCGGACGTGTCAGAACATTATATAGCTTATGCTGTTGTGTAGGCTATAGTGGGGTATCCCATAGGGGGTACAACCCAATTAGGGTTTCCTATTTGTACTCACTTCATTTCATAGTTCACCCATTCTCGTTCCTCATTTCCACATGGAATCAGAGCAGGTCCCCTCCTAGGGACTGCTTCTAGGGCCCACCGAAGCGCGCCCCGAGGCGCGTTTTCCTTTTTTTAGCGACCCTCCGTGTCGCCCCTTGCGGCCCCGCCGCCCTCCCTTCGCGGCCCCGCCGCCCTACTAACGCGGCGCCGCCGCCCTTCCTTCGCGGCCCCGCCGCCCTGCTCGCGCGGCCCAGCCGCCCTCTGCTTCGCGGCCCCGCTGCCCTGCTCACGCGGCCCCGCCGCCCTCTGCTACGCGGCCCCGCCGCCCTGCTACAGCGGCCCCGCCGCCCTCACGTCGCGGCCCGCCCGCCCTCTGCTTCGCGGCCCCGCCGCCCTGCTCACGCGGCCCCGCCGCCCTGCTCACGCGGCCCCGCCGCTCTCTGCTAAGCGGCCCCGCCGCCCCACTACAGCGGCCCCGCCGCCCTCACGTCGCGGCCCGCCCGCCACCCTACCTGCGGCCCGCCCGCCGCCCTACCTGCGGCCCGCCCGCCACCCTACCTGCGGCCCGCCCGCCGCCCTACCTGCGGCCCGCCCGCCGCCCTACCTGCGGCCCGCCCGCCGCCCTACTTGCGGCCCTACCGCCGCCCTCCCTGCGGCCCGCCCGCCGCCCTACTTGCGGCCCTACCGCCGCCCTACCTGCGGCCCGCCCGCCGCCCTCCTTGCGGCCCTACCGCCGCCCAACCTGCGGCCCTACCGCCGCCCTACCTGCGGGAGCCGCCTAGCAGCAGAACCGCCGGGAGCCAAGCCGCCTTGCCGCCGAGCCGCCCGGGAGCCGAGCCGCCCTGCAGCCGAGCCGCCCGGGAGCCGAGCCGCCCTGCCGCCGAGCCGCCCGGGAGCCGAGCCGCACTGCCGCCGAGCCGCCCAACAGCCGAGCCGCCCAGCAGCCGAGCCGCCCTGCCGCCGAGCCGCTGAGCAGCCGAGCCGCCCTACTGCCGAGCCGCCCGACCTGCCCTGTCCGGTGAGCACAGCCCCACTGTCACTGCGTGCCCTTCCCCTACTGCTTGCACTGCTCGTCTGTCGTCGTCATGGCTACCCCTAGTGTCCTCGCTTTTGACGCTGAGGGTCGAGCCATTGACTTTGAGGTCTGGGTCGACGACCTGCAGCTGTTCTTACAGTGCGATAGGGCGGACGGTCTTTCCCTCTTTGACCTCACCTCTGGCGCCTCTCCTGCCCCTGCTACTGATGCTGACCCCACTGTTCGCTCTCAGTGGGCCACCCGCGATGCTGCTGCACGTCTTGCTGTGCGTCGCCACCTGCCTACCACTGAGCGCGCGCACTTTAGTCAGTACAAGAGTGCTCAGACCTTGTACGACGCTGTAGTTGCGCGCTACTCTTCCCCTGCCACTGCTGCCCTGAGCCGCCTCATGCTACCGTACCTCTTTCCTGACCTTACTGCCTTTCCCACTGTCGCTGACCTCATTACGCACCTCCGCACTAGTGACACTCGCTACCGCGCCGCCCTTCCTGCTGAGTTCTGCGCCAAGAACCCCCCCCCCCCATGTACATCACTCTCTATTACATAGTCACACGCCTCCCTGACTCCCTTCGCGTAGTCAGGGACCACTACCTCTCGGTCTGTCCCACCACTCTCACTGTCGACCTCCTCGAGAAGTCCCTCCTGGCGGCGGAGAAGAGCATCGTCGCTGTAGGAGCCTCTCGTGGTGACCCTCGCACCCCCATCTTTGAGGGGTGTTCTCCTTCCCCCCTGCTGCCCTCTGTTGCCTCTGCTGCTGCTGCCGACCTGCTTGGTCTTGAGTCGGTCTGCGCGGCGTCTGCCCCTAGCGGGAGACGCCGCCCTGGCAGGGGCAAGGGGGGCAAGGGCGCGGGTGGAGCTGGCGGGGGCGGTGGAGGAGGCGGTGGAGGCGGAGGAGGGAGTGGGGGTGGCGGTGGGAGTGGTGGCGGGGGCGGTGGTGGCGGTGGCAGCAGCGGAGGAGGAGGCGGTGGTGGCGGCAGCGGTGGGAGCGGAGGCAGCGGTGGTGGTGGAGGTGGAGGCAGCGGTGGCGGAGGGGGTGGAGCTGGTCGGGGTGGTGCCCCGCTGCGTAGCGGCCCTGGTGGTGGCCAGCGTCAGCAGCAGCAGCAGCAGCAGCGTTCGCGGGACATCCCCCCGCCCCAGCAGCTCCGTGAGTGGTACACGCAGCGTCAGCGGGGTGGGGGTTTTGGTCCGTGCACCTACGTCCTTCGTTCCGGTGACCGAGCGGGTGAGCAGTGTGGGGGTGCGCACCCCACTCAGCGCTGCTTTGGCCGCCTGACGGACGCTTGGCGTCAGCAGTTCCCCGAGGCTAGTGAGATTCCCCGTTGGGGAGAGCTGTCTAGGGCTGGCGTAGCTGTCTTTGATCTTGACTTTGATGCTATCCTTGCTGCCATGTATGCTGTGACTATTAGTGAGGAGGGTGACTGTTACCAGTGTTTCCCGCCCGACCCGGGCATTGGTACTGCTGCGCCAGGTACTTCTGCGGCTGCTGCTCTAGGTGCCAGTGCGTCTGCACTCTCAGGTACTGGTGAGGCTGCGCTCTCAGGTACTGCGTCGGCTTCGGCCTCCCTCACCTTCACACTTGACTCAGGGGCTTCTCGCTCCTTCTTTCGAGACCGCACCACACTCACGCCGCTTGGCCGGCCGGTTGCAGTCTCCCTGGCTGACCCCTCTGGGGGTCCTGTCCTCTCTCACTTCTCCACTGTCCTCCCGTGTCCGGCTGCCCCCTCGGGCACCTTGTCTGGTCTGTACCTCCCCTCGTTCTCGACGAACTTGGTGAGTGGTGCTGACCTGCAGGATGCGGGGGTTCACCAGTTTACTCCTGCGAGTCAGCGGGTGACCCACTGCTCGGATGCCCGCACAGGCCGACACCTGGCCACGTTCTCGCGTCGGCCAGGGTCGAGTCTCTACACACTGACCACTGCGTCTCCTCCTGTCCCTGCGTCTGGCCAGGTAGCTGCGTCGGGTCAGGTGTTTGCTGCTGCGTCCAGGTCTGGTCCTGAGTCTGCCCCCTGCTTGTGTCGCCGCCTGTCTCACGAGACTCTCCTGTGGCACCACCGTCTTGGCCACCCCTCCTTGCTTCGTCTTCGGGGCATGGCTTCCCGTGTCCTTGTCTCTGGTCTTCCCCGGTCTCTCCCTCCCCTTCCTTCGGGACCCGGACCTTCTTGTGTCCCCTGTGTCGAGGGGCGGCTCCGGGCTGCCCCTCACTCCTCCCAGTTTCCCCCGACAGTGGCTCCTCTGCAGACGCTTCACATGGACGTGTGGGGCCCCGCCCGCGTCCGTGGGCAGGGTCACGAGCGCTACTTCCTGCTGGTGGTTGACGACTACTCGCGTTACACCACAGTCTTCCCCTTGCGCAGCAAGGGTGATGTCACTGAGGTGTTGATCGACTGGATCCGCGCAGCTCGTCTCCAGCTCAGGAGGAGCTTCGGCTCGGACTTTCCTGTTCTGCGTCTGCACTCTGACCGAGGTGGAGAGTTCTCCTCTGGCCTTCTGCGAGCCTACTGTCGTGCACGAGGCATCCGCCAGACCTTTACGCTTCCGGACTCTCCACAGCAAAATGGGATTGCTGAGCGCCGCATTGGCATGGTCATGGACGTCGCTCGTACGTCCATGATGCATGCGGCTGCCCCCCATTTTCTGTGGCCGTTTGCGGTTCGGTACGCGGCGCATCAGATCAACCTTCACCCCAGGGTCTCCCGGCCGGAGACCTCTCCAGCTCTGCTGTGGACGGGGAAGGTCGGCGATGCGTCTGCGTTCCGTGTCTGGGGATCTCGGGCGTTTGTCCGTGACTTGTCTGCGGACAAGCTGTCCCCTCGTGCTGCTCCCTGTGTCTTCCTCGGCTTCCCCCCTGACGCTCCAGGGTGGCAGTTCTACCACCCCTCCTCTCGTCGTGTTCTGTCCTCCCAGGACGTCACGTTCGACGAGTCAGTCCCCTTCTACCGCCTCTTCCCCTACCGCACTCCTTCCCTCCCCCCGCCACCGCACTTCCTTGTGCCAGGTCCCCCCCCGGTAGACCCCCTTCCCCCTCAGGGTCCTGCCCCTTCAGGTGTGTCCCAGGTAGACGCAGTCGAGCCGGTCGAGGTTGCTGGTGACTCTGGTCCTGCTGCGGGTGCTGAGCCTGGGGGTGCTGAGTCTGGGGGTGCTGAGCCTGGGGGTACTGCGACTGGGGGTGCTGAGCCTGGGGGTGCGGAGTCTGGGGGTACTGAGCCGTGGGGTGCTGCTACTGGGGGTGCTGAGCCAGGGGGTGCTGCGTCTGGAGGTGCTGAGCCTGGAGCTGCGGAGACTGCGGCCACTGGACCTCCCCTTGTGGCGTCTGGCGGTGCGGGACCTGGCGGTTCTCCGGGTGCTTCGCCTCGGCGGGAGCCCCTCTCTCCACAGGAGCTGCGTGAGTGGTTTGCCCGGCGCTGGAGGCGTGCTGCTGGAGCTGGAGGTTCTTCGGCTACTGAGGGTGCTGGTGCCGCGGGTCCCGGAGGTGCTGGAGCTGGAGCTGCTGAGGGTGTTGGCGCTGAGGCTACTGCTGTCGGTCCTGGAGGCGGTCCTGCTGGGGGTGCTACTGGTGCTGCTGGAGGTCCTGGAGCTGGAGGTGCTGCTGGCGCTGGTGCTCCCGCTTGGGGTACTGGTGCTGTCCCTGCTGTGTCTGGAGTCGCCTCGCGGCCTAGACCGTACTTCGTTCCGCTCCTTCAGCAGGTTCTTGGTCTCCCGCCTTCTACTGGTCCTCCTCCTCCCTTAGAGTGTCCACAGCCTGTCCTGTCACAGTTCCAGTTACAGCCGGCCTCCCCACTGCCCGCTCCTTCTCCCTACACTGGTCCTACTGGAGGTCTTGCTGAGCGTCGTGAGCCTGCGTCTCGTCCTGCGTCGCCTGTCCGTGCTGCTCGCACTAGTGGTCGTGGTTCGCGTCAGCGTCCTCCTCCTATCCCTGGCACGCACCGGATGTCTCTGCGTCCGTCCACTGCTCCTCTGCGTGCCCCTTTGCCTTCTCCTCCTGAGTCCTCTCTTCCTGCTCTTCCTGACCCGGAGTCGGACTCTCTTCGTGCTGCCAGTCCTGCTGTCACACGTCTCCTTGCTACTGTCGTCACTGACCCCTCTTTTGAGTCCACTGCTGCGTCTGCACTTGTTGCTGAGCTCGTCGACTTTGCTGCTCGCTGTCGTCTAGACTACGCTGCCGGTCTTGTTGCTGAGTCTGCGTCTGTCTGTCCTCCGTCCGTCGGGGGTGAGTGTGCTCTTGGCACGGACGTCCTTGAGGACAGGCAGGAGGAGTTCCGGTGTCTGGCTGCTGCTTCACCTCATCTCGCGTCCGTACTACTTGCCCCTGAGGGAGACCCGGATGCACTAGACATCCCGACTCCGCGCTCTTACGCGGAGGCGGTAGAGGGTCCCTACTCCTCTCAGTGGCAGGCAGCTATGGATGCAGAGATGGCGTCCTGGAAGTCCACAGGCACCTACGTTGACGCGGTTCCCCCTCCTGGGGCGAACATCGTCAGTGGCATGTGGATCTTCAGGGTGAAGCGGCCGCCGGGCTCTCCACCTGTCTTCAAGGCGCGGTACGTCGCTCGTGGCTTCAGTCAGCGGCAGGGAGTTGACTACTTTCAGACCTTCTCTCCCACCCCGAAGATGACCACTCTTCGGGTGCTGCTGCACATAGCCGCTCAGCGCGACTACGAGCTCCACTCTCTTGACTTCAGTACTGCTTTCTTGCAGGGTAGCCTGCACGAGGAGATCTGGCTGCGCCGTCCACCTGGCTTCACTGGGACTTTTCCTCCTGGCACCCAGTGGAGCCTCCGACGGCCAGTCTACGGTCTCCGCCAGGCACCGCGTGAGTGGCACGACACACTGAGGACTACGCTTGCGGCTCTTGGGTTTGCTCCCTCTACTGCTGACCCGTCGTTGTTTCTGCGCACCGACACTTCTTTGCCGCCGTTCTACGTCCTCGTGTACGTCGACGACTTGGTCTTTGCCACAGCTGACACTGCTGGACTAGCCTACGTGAAGTCCGAGCTGCAGAAGAGACACACGTGCACAGACCTGGGTGAACTGCGCAGCTACCTTGGCTTGCAGATCACTCGGGACAGAGCACGCCGCACCATTACCTTGACTCAGTCACACATGGTGCAGCAGGTCCTTCAGCGCTTCGGCTTCATGTACTCCTCGCCTCAGGCCACTCCTCTGTCTACTCGCCACTCGCTCTCAGCTCTGCCTTCGGATGAGTCCGTAGAGTCGAGTGGCCCGTACCCAGAGCTTGTTGGCTGCCTCATGTACTTGATGACCTGCACACGACCTGACCTTGCATACCCTCTTAGCATTCTTGCACGCTATGTTGCTCCTGGGAGACACCGACCAGAGCACATGGCTGCAGCGAAGAGGGTGTTGCGCTACTTGTGCAGTACGTCGGGCATGGGGCTAGTGCTTGGAGGGCGGAGTCCAGTGGTCCTCACTGGGCACGCGGACGCTTCTTGGGCAGACGACCAGGCTACACAGCGGTCGTCGCAGGGTTACACCTTCAGTCTTGGTTCCGGCTCTGTCTCGTGGCGGGCTACTCGCTCGTCCTCTGTTCTCAGCTCCAGTTGTGAGGCTGAGATCTACGCCGGGGCCATGGCTGCACAGGAGCTTTGCTGGCTCACCTACCTGCTGACTGACCTTGGAGAGCCGCCTCGTTCTCCTCCAGTGCTGTACGTAGACAACAAGGCCATGCTGGCCTTGTGTCGAGAGCAGCGCTTGGAGCACAGAACGAAGCACATTGCTCTCCGTTACTTTCTTGCTCGTGAGCTGCAGCAGCGTGGTCAGTTGCGACTTGCTTACGTGGCCTCTGAGGCCAACACTGCTGATGTGTTCACCAAGGCACTTGCGCCTTGTGACCATCAGCGCTTCTGCACCCAGCTGGGTCTTGTACCTGTCTTGCCTCACTTGCTCTCTTCTTGACCTTGCTTGTACTGTTACATATATATACCTGCTCTTGCTTGTCTAGCTCTATATATATATGTGTACTCCTGCATGTGAACTGGCCTTGTGGCCTTGTCGTTTTGCTCGGACTGTGTGGTGACTTTGTGATCCACCCTGAGCTTGCTCTGCTTTGCTTGACTGGTCTTGTGACCCCTTGTTCTCCCCCACTTTGCCTATGGGGGTGTGTCAGAACATTATATAGCTTATGCTGTTGTGTAGGCTATAGTGGGGTATCCCATAGGGGGTACAACCCAATTAGGGTTTCCTATTTGTACTCACTTCATTTCATAGTTCACCCATTCTCGTTCCTCATTTCCACAGGACGGTGCGACCCCCGTGCCTTCACGGATGACGATCCGCATTTCCGGGGCGCAGACGGCACCCGCTACGACTTCAATGGCCTTCTCGACCGCTCCTTCTGCTTGGTTTCCGATCGTCGAATCCACATCAACATGGGAATCAAGGGTTACCAGCCCATCGCGAATCTCCCCGGCACGGCGACATCATTGGATGAAGAGTCGATCGCTGCAGCGCTGGAAGCAGCTTCCAAAGAGAAGAAGCCACGTCATATCAGGCAGCTTGAGCAGGAGAGGCTGAGCGTGGAGGAACTGGGCGAGCTGGAGAGAATGCGGGCCAATGGGAGCCTGCTGTTGACTGATGAGGTGGTGGCAGCGCTTGAGCGGGAGATGGGTCGTCGCAGCAGCAAGAGTGGATGGGAAGAGGAACAGCATTCGATTCAGTATGCTAAGCACGAGCTGAAGGCGAGGCTTCTTAGAGCGAAGCCGATTCGCAGCTGGATCAGGTAGTGTTACGCTGTGCTTGCTGTAATCCAGTGTTTTTTTCGCTACATGTGTTAACTGTGCGGTGTTTAGCAGCAGTTTTCCCTGGTGGTTTGAAGTCATTACGAGCCCCATGTTCTGCACTCCCCTTCGTTTTTTGTGCCTGCCAGGGAGCTCCACGTGATCTGGCGCGATTCGACTGGCGTGCAACATTCGGCATTTTTTAAGGCTCGAGATGGCAAGGAGCAAGGGAGGGGCAGCAGCGGGTTCATCGACCGACTGGAGCTCGATGGCTTGCCAGTGTACCCGCCTCTATCCACAGGCTCTTTCATCGCTGCCAGCGGCGGGTTCAAGCTGCTTCTGGCGGAAACACGGAGCTGCAAGGGGAAGGATGCGGACGAATTTCATCTCACGATCGACGGTGTGGTGGAGATGGGCATCACGGCACGTTTGGCACATCCGCTCATGCAGACGGCTACGGAGGCCCAGGCACATTTCAATGTGTACATCGCCCGGCTCAATGTGAGCAACGATTATTTGTTTTGTTTCGTTTTGATTTGTTTTGTTTTGTTTTTCCTTGTTTGTTTCTTTGTTTTACTGTGCTGCACTCGGCCACGTGTTGCCACGATAACCATCCATGGCTTTAGTAACCTTTGGCCGTTGTCTCAGGCCATCATCTTTCATTCAACCATCTCCCTCCTCTCCCCACCCTCTTGCCCCCTCTTCCATCCTCCCCTCTGCAGCACACGAATGGCATTCACGGCGTGCTGGGTCAGACCTTCCGAGCCGAGGAATCCCGCAAGGTGCGCTCGCTGCGGTACCGCCTGCTGACTCGCCTGCTGCGCGAGCCGGTGGAGGTGGAGAGCGAGAGCGGCAGGGGATTCCTGGATGGGCGCACGGAGGACTACATCACCTCGGATATCCGCTCTACGGATTGCATGTTCGCCGCTGCGTGGCGCAGGGGCGAACACGAGAACAGCGACGGAAGCGACTTTATGTAACAGGGATTGTGACATGGTGCTTCAGTGTCTACCATATATTTGGGGTAGTTTTAGAAACTGCTATCACCTTTTCCTCTGGTCATTTATGCATAGATGAAATAATACTGAATTGTACAGCTATAATGGCTATAGTGGCATGCAAAAAGTTTTGAGGTTTTCAGGTGATTTGAAATGTTGAACTCTCATATCCCTAGAGTTTTGAATGAACACAACCAAAATAAGTTCATGTGTGTTTGTGGATTGAGTTCCACATGTTATTCCTATGCTTCTGAATATAAAAGGCGTTTGATTTTTACTTTAAGATCTGCACTCATCAATAAGTGGTTTCCACCTCACAAGTTTATTGCTCATCAGCCACTCAAACTTCCTTTCGGATCACTCTCTCCTCGTCCTTCATGTGTCATTAGCCACCACTGACGTTGCCAATGCAATTTGGCGCAGAGCAACAACTTCTCTTAACATAATTGGATCCGCATATGCCAAGAACCTTGACGGCCTCTCTTCCAGCAAGCCACTATCGAATCACGCTCCAGCACCTCTCCGTCCTCTAGCAGCATTACCCTGTGGTCCACCATGAAGTGCAGGTGGCACCACAGTGTCCATTGAAGTGCTCACATTCGGTGTAACTTTGTTCAACACAAGCACATGTGAGAGCATGCAAGGCACTGCAGCTGCCTCAAACCACACTCTAGTACCTTCCCTCAGCTCAGATCGAGCTGATATGGCAATGCCCTCACAGCATACTTGCTTAAGAACTTCCACAACTCCACACCCCCTCACATTCCTCCTCCATTTCCCTTCCCCTAGACTTGCGCCCCATTCTAACTCCCGTGCTCCCCTGACACGGCACTGTGGAGAGTAAGGCTGTACCAGATATTGCAGGAGAATACCACTAGTTCTTGTGACACTAGGGAGAGACCCGAATTGTCACGACGTGATCACTAACCTTCATGCACTTGAAATATTCCATACAGTACCATGGTTAGTGTTGTCTTTTTGCAGCCTGTGCAGGCAAACATCCCATTTAGTTACCTACTTAGATCAAGAAGGTTAGAATTCCCAGCATGAAGAGCAACTCCAAGAGGTACCTCACCACCAACCCCCCTGCTCTCTATCACCTCAGGCAAGCGGCAAGTTTTGCCCACATATGCAGCTTCGATGGGTACAGTGGCGTACGGGGATCTTAAGAGCAAAGAAAGAGAATTTCTGCATGCGAGAGACATGCCGCATGGTGGAGAATGGCATACTGCTAGAGTGGCAAAAGTGGTTCGCTGCTAAAGGTGGGTGTGAGGCAGGTGAACAAGGTTACAAGCTCCCCAGGGCTGGTGGAGTGAAGTGCTGCAGCAGAGATGCGCAGATCCTTGTGGGCACCAGCCCAGTGCACACCTGGTGGTGGCATGAGTGGGGAGGAGGAAAGGGGTAGAGGGTGGAAGGGTTGGGAATAGAAGAGTATGTTGTCGCAGGGCATGAGGGTGTGGGGCGAGGCAGGATTGGTGGTGCGAGGCACGACGGGGTGGGTCAATGCGGGTCGGGTGGAGACAATTCAGTCGAAATGTCTTGAGTAGATGAGCACCACCAGCTGTGTGTGCACCTGGTGCAGCTGTGTGTGCACCTGAGAGTGGGGAAGGGAGGGGAATGAGGGTATGAGGCAGGTTGGAATGGAGTGTTTGGAGGTGTGAGATAAGGACGGGGGAAGTCAAGAGGGTTTGGGGCGAGCTAGGAGGGGTTTTGGAGGGCCGGGGATGCAAAATGACACGTATGGGAGGAGAGGCAAGTGCAATACACTCCAATGTCTTTCATCCAATACATGCGCAAACGTGAAAGGAGTGATAGTAGATGCTGTGATAATACTGGTAAGCTCTTTACGACTCCCTACTTTGCATCAGCAGCAGCCCTGCTAGCTGTAACCCTAGTGGCCGTCCAGGCAGCAAAACTGCCAGTAGCAAGGATGCGTTTGCATGAATTTTGCGAACTGTGTCATGGGAGCATGTGAGGGCGAAATTAGTTGGGGTGTTGGCGTTTGCAGTTCGGTTGTGGGGGAGAGCTTGAAGGACGAGAGAGAGGAGAGGGAAGAGTCGTGCTATGAGGAGGGATGGGATGGGGGGAGTGAAGAGGATAACTGTGAGAGAGGAAGAGGTGGAGAAGAGTGAGCAGTGGAGGAATGGTGGAGAGAAGGGAGTTTGAGGAATGGTGGAGAGAAGGGAGATTGAGGAAGAGTGAGAGACCAATGAGAAAGAGTGAGAGGCCTCGGTAAGTTCTCAGAGAATAGGGAAGGAGAAAGCACTGATGAAGATCACTGGGGCAAAGCCTACTATACGCACCCATCAAACACATCCACTGGTGAATCTAACGGAGCACTGACACGATCGCGAGCAGAAGGTCAAGTGGAGACTCCTTTGCAGCCATGGCGAACGTTATGGGAGCTTCTCGGGCTACTCCGCTGGGGCGATTGAAGGGTGCGCTGGGGGGGTAGAAGGGTGCGCAGGCAAGAGTTGAGAATGAGGCACGAGGGATGCTGATTCAGGCTGCAGCGACTGCTGCGAAGATGGTAGTTGAGGCAGTTGCGGAAGCGGCTGAAACAGCGCCTGCGACTGACCGCCATGGCCCTCTGTAAAAATGGCTTTGGCAGAGCCGCTTTGCACAACCTCATGACGTGGGGAGTTCCAACCCTTGCCCATCTTCGGCGCGAGCCGTCATCATTATCAGTGGACCAGACGTGGGAGTGGAACTACAGCCACAGGGTATCAAGGAGGAAGAAGACGACAAAGAAGTGCCAGTGCCCAGTCAGGTCAATTAGCCAAGATGGCTCGGCACGAGCGGTCAGAGGATACTGTAGGGCCACCCCGACCCTCAAACACCGGGACGTGCGCCGCCAAACCCAGGGGCATGAGCGCAGAGGGAGGGTTGAGGAGGAGATTCACGCAATGGGCGGAGCCAAGGGGGATGTGTTGGTGGAGTACTGAGAAAAAAAAGGAGAGATTTGGAACTTGGCTAGAAGGAAACAAGAGGATGAAAGTGTCAGCTGGATGTGACCACGGCCTTTCTCTACAGAGTAATAGAGGAAGAGGTCTATATGGGACAGCCACCCAGGCAAGAAGATGGTACAGGGAGGGTGTGCAAGCTGAACAAGGCTATCTATGGCCTAAAGCAAGGACCATGGTTCTAGTACGAGAAGTTATCCACCGCCCTAGTGGGATGGGGTTCAGGCCAAGCCTCTGCGATGAGAGCTTGGTTCTTTCCTGGTGTATGTCGATATCATACTCATATTTAGCAGCATGGACGAAATAAAAAAAATGGTTTTATCTTGAAGTGTGTCAGAAAGGCATTTTCTCAAGGTTTTGGCGTTCGTCACACCCTCCAAAGTGTGAAAGTGTTATCTCGAAGGAGAAAAAACGACTTTATACACGGAAGACTGCTACAAAAAATACATGAAGTCACAGCTAACGCCTTCCAGGAGGCAGGTTCAATGGATGGACTCGCTTGAGACCCACTTCCACTGTGACATTGTCAACAAGGCGGGACTCAACAACAAGGCAGCTGCTCTTTGCCGACCCTGTCACATTGCAAGGATTAAAATTGAAGGGATGAATCCTTGGCGCAAAGGGTTATTCATGGACGGGTGCTCTGTGGACCATGAAATTGGACTTGCGGAGAAGTAGAATTTGCTACAGTGGGAGAAATATCCCGTACAAAAAGGCTCAGGGAAAATATCGGTTCTTAACTATGCCTCGATTAGTCAAATCCTAGGAGGAGTTCCATGACATAGCGGACACATGACATTTTGGAAGCCATAAAACCCTTTCGGATGGTAGTGGATGTGCAGCGGTTTGTCACTTCATGCGACACCTCCTTGCAGACGAAGAGAAGCAAGCAAAAGAAGACGACAACACTTAGACCGTAACCCATACCAAAGCAGCCATGTCAAGTTGTAAGCATGGATTTTATCAATGGACTATCATCGACCACACATGGACACGACGCTGTCCTTGTGGTGATTGATAGGTTCTCAAATATGGAACACTTCATTCCCGCCAATGCCACTCCCGCGACTAAGGTCACCATTCGGCCTTCCTTTGACTGCATCGCCATCACAAACAGCATTCCTCTGACACTCGTCTGCGATAGAGGTCCTAAGCTTGCCATGTCTTCGGCAAACCACCCACAGACAGACGGCCAAACTGAACGGTTGAACCAAGTAGTAGAGCAGTTGTTAACGGGAGTGAAGTGTTGGCCCCGCCCTCGTTTGGGCAACGCCGACGACTTGGTCGGATATACGGGTGAAGCAGCCGGCCGTTCACCGTGGGAGAGCTGCTCGACGGGATTCGTCGAGCTGCAGGGAACCGCTGTGGTGCTGCTGTCGACCAGGGAGCTCGACAACTGCAGCTGACTGGGCTAGGCGACGAGTGGGCCGTCGACCAGGGGGTAGCTCGACGGGAGCTATGGTCGACCAGAGGCACCTGGTGGTCGACCAGAGGCACTGGTGGTCGACCAGAGCACCTGGTGGTCGACCAGGTCAACTAGGTAACCTGCTCGGCGAGTTCTGCGGTGGCACGCAAACGTCGCCGAGGTTGCAATGGCGAAGGCGACTTTGGGCTGGTATCCCGAAGTCGATGTGGCTCGTCAGGCGCAGACAACAGCCGACGGATGCACAACGATGCAAGTCAGGCCAATCGTCTGCGCGCACCTCGGCTCTTGGGGTTTGTAGGAGCTGGGAGTCATTCCCAACTCGTAACTCTTCCTAACTCTTCCTATCTTGTGTTCTAAGACAGTAGTGGCTGCCGTAGTGCCGTTCGTTCAAACCAACGCTGTATCGTCAATACTTGGTGAAATCGTGCGATTTAAATTGCCTATTGTAGGCGCCGTTAAGACGCTCCAGATCCAAGTTAAATCAGGTCATTTGAAGCTGTGACCATATCGCTATGAACGTTTAAAGCCGCTGTGCAGAAATCCGACTGTGCACTATATCTTTCGTTTTAGGCACACTAGAGCCTACTGTGACTATAACAGCGAGCGTGCGCACTGCTGTGCTCTACGGGTGCAACGCTGGACAGCCGCTCTGCTGCAGCGTTGGCAGGCAGTCGACCTGCTGCGTTGGCAGGTCGCTCTTCTGCAGTGCTGGCGCGGCTCCTCTACGCAACGCTGGCAGGCGGTCGACCATGCTGTGCTGGCGGTCGACCATGCTGTGCTGGCGGTCGACCATGCTAGCTGCAGAGTTGCTAGGTGTGTGATGTAGTCATTTCTGTCATTGCTTGTTCAACCATTCTACAATTTTCGACTTTTCTAGTGGAAACTCTTGCCGATTTCTCCCGTGAATGCGCAAGCACTAAGGAACTAAGCAAAGCTACGATCACTCCTAGTATTTCGTGCCAACCCCCGTAGTCTAGCTCACTACCGTTGTAGAGTGACTCTTCGTGTGAAAGAACAAGGAATGAATGCACTAGGAAACAGGTGGGTACAAGTAGGATGACCTAAAAGTGTTGTACCCCATATTGTCTACCCCACTACAGCCTACACAGACTATAGCATATAAGTCTGACACACCCCCATAGGCAAAGTGGGGGAGAACAAGGGGTCACAAGACCAGTCAAGCAAAGCAAAGCAAGCTCAGGGTGGATCACAACGTCACCACACATTCCGAGCACAGGTTCAAGGCCACAAGGCCAGTTCACATGCAGGATCATATATATAAAGGTAAACAAGCAAGTGCAGGTATATGTAGAATACAGTACAAGCAAGGTCAAGAAGTAAGCAAGTGAGGCCAAGTAGGCACAAGACCTAGCATCGTACAAAAGCGCTGATGATCACAAGGCTGAAGTGCCTTGGTAAAGATATCAGCAGTGTTGGCCTGAGAGGCCACGTAAGCAAGGCGTAGCTGACCACGCTGCTGTAGCTCACGAGCAAGGAAGTAGCGAAGAGCAATGTGCTTCGTTCTGTGCTCCAGTCTGTGCTCCCGACACAAGGCCAACATGGCCTTGTTGTCTACGTACAGAACTGGAGGAGAACGAGGCGGCTCTCCTAGGTCAGTCAGCAGGTAGGTGAGCCAGCGTAGCTCCTGTGTAGCCATGGCCCCCGCGTAGATCTCAGCCTCACAGCTGGAGCCGAGAACAGAAGACGAGCGGGTAGACCGCCACGAAACAGAGCCAGAGCCAAGGCTGAAGGTGTAACCCTGTGACGACCGCTGCGTAGCCTGGTCGTCAGCCCAAGAAGCGTCTGCGTGACCTGTGAGGACCACTGAACGCCGCCCTCCAAGCACTAGCCCCATGCCCGACGTACTTCACAAGTAGCGCAACACCCTCTTCGCTGCAGCCATGTGCTCTGGTCGGTGTCTCCCAGGAGCAACATAGCGTGCCAAGATGCTAAGAGGGTATGCAAGGTCAGGTCGAGTGCAGGTCATCAGGTACATGAGGCAGCCAACAAGCTCTGGGTACGGGCCACTCGGCTCTACGGACTCATCCGAAGGCAGAGCTGAGAGCGAGTGGCGGGTAGACAGAGGAGTGGCCTGAGGCGAGGAGTACGTGAAGTCGAAGCGCTGAAGGATCTGCTGCACCATGTGTGACTGAGTCAGGGTAATGGTGCGCTGTGCTCTGTCCCGGGTGATCTGCAAGCCAAGGTAGCTGCGCAGTTCACCCAAGTCTGTGCACGTGTGTCTCTTCTGCAGCTCGGACTTCACGTGGGCGAGTCCAGCAGTGTCAGCAGTGGCAAAGACCAAGTCGTCGACGTACACGAGGATGTAGAACGGCGGCAAAGAGGTGTCGGTGCGCAGAAACAGCGACGGGTCGGCAGTAGAAGGAGCAAACCCAAGAGCCGCAAGTGTAGTCCTCAGTGTGTCGTGCCACTCACGAAGCGCCTGGCGGAGACTGTAGACTGGCCGCCGGAGGCTCCACTGGGTACCAGGGGGGAACGACCCAGTGAAGCCAGGTGGGCGGCGCAGCCAGATCTCCTCGTGCAGGCTGCCCTGCAAGAAAGCTGTGCTGAAGTCAAGAGAGTGAAGCTCGTAGTCGCGCTGAGCGGCTACGTGCAGCAGCACCCGAAGAGTGGTCATCTTCGGGGTGGGAGAGAAGGTCTGAAAGTAGTCAACTCCCTGCCGCTGAGTGAAGCCTCGAGCCACGTAACGCGCCTTGAAGACAGGCGGAGAACCCGGCGGCCGCTTCACCCTGTAAATCCACATGCCACTGACGATGTTCGCCCCAGGTGGGGGAACCTCGTCGACGTAGGTGCCTGTGGACTTCCAGGAAGCCATCTCTGCGTCCATGGCTGACTGCCACTGTGAGGAGTAGGGACCCTCGATCGCCTCAGCGTACGATCGAGGAGTCGGGATGTCTGGTGCATCCGGGTCTCCCTCAGGGGCAATCAGCATGGACACGAGATGAGGCAAAGCAGCAGCAAAACACTGGAACTCCTCCTGCCTGTCCTCAAGGACGTTCGTGCCAAGAGCACACTCACCCCCGACGGACGGAGGACAGACAGACTCAGACTCAACAACAAGACTAGCAGCGTATTCTAGACGACAGTGAGCAGCGAAGTCGACAAGCTCAGCAACTAAGGCAGACGCAGCAGTGGACTCAAAGGAAGGGTCAGTGACAACAGTAGCCAGGAGACGCGTGATAGTAGGACAGGCAGCACGAAGAGAGTCCGACTCCGGGTCAGCAAGAGCAGGAAGAGAGGACCCAGGAGGAGACGGCAAAGGGACACGCTGCGGAGCAGTGGAAGGACGCAGTGCCATCTGGTGCGTGCCCGGGACCGCAGGAGGACGCTGACGCGGAACACGACGACTAGTGCGAGTAGTACGAACAGGCGACGCAGGACGAGACGCAGGCGCACGACGCTCAGCAAGACCTCCAGTAGGACTAGTGTAGGGAGAAGGAGCAGGCAGTGGGGAGGCGGGCTGTAACTGTGACTGCAACTGGTCAGGCTGTGGACACTCTAAGGGAGGAGGAGGACCAGTAGAAAGCGGGAGACCAAGAACCTGCTAAAGGAGCGGAACGAAGTACGGCCGCGGCCGCGCAGCGACTCCAGAAACAGCAGGGACAGCGCTAGGACTCCCAGCGGCAGCACCAGCGCCCGCAGCACCTCCAGCTCCAGCAGCGCCAACTCCAGCACCCTCAGAAGCACCAACGCCAGCAGCACCGCCAGCTCCAACACCAGCAGCACCTCCGGCTCCAGCAGCGCCTACGCCAGCACCCTCAGAAGCACCAGCGCCAGCAGCACCGCCAGCTCCAACACCAGCAGCACCTCCACCTCCAGTAGCGCCAACTCCAGCACCCGCAGAAGCACCAGCGCCAGCAGCACCTCCAGTGCCAACACCAGCAGGACCGCCAGCTCCAGCACCGCCAGCAGCTCCAGTGCCAGGAGCACCTCCAGGCCCAGCAGCTCCTGTACCCACAGCACCACCAGCAGCTCCAGTACCTCCAGCAGCACCTCCAGCAGGACGAACGCCAGCAGCTCTAGCAGCACCCCGGAGGCCGCGACAGTACCGAGAGTACCAGTCACGTAGCTGCTGGGAAGAGAGAGCTCCCCTAGGCGCAGCACCCCCAGGCTCAGGACCTCCAGAACCCGCACCCCCAGGGACAGCACCCCCAGGCTCAGGACCTCCAGAACCCGCACCCCCAGGGACAGCACCCCCAGGCTCAGCACCCCCAGTCTCCGCACCCCCAGGCTCAGCACCCCCAGTCTCCGCACCCCCAGGCTCAGCACGCTCAGTACCTCGCGCAGGACCAGAGTCGACAGCTACCTCGACAGGCTCAACCGGGTCTACCTGGGAAACACCTGAGGGAGCAGGGACCTGGGGAGGCAAGGGGTCTACCAAGGCAGCACCTGGCGTGAGGAAGAGCGGCGGAGGGGTGAGCGGGGCAGTGCGGTAGGGGAAGAGCCGGTAGAAGGGGACCGACTCGTCAAAGGTGACGTCCTGGGACGACTGAAACACGGCGCGAGGTGGGGTGGTAAAACTGCCAACCAGGCGCGTCTGGGGGGAAGCCAAGGAAGACGCAGGGAACAGCACGGGGGGACAGCTTGTCCGCAGACAAGTCGCGGACAAAAGCCCGAGATCCCCAGACACGAAACGCAGACGCATCGCCAACCTTCCCCGTCCACCTCAGAGTAGGGGAGGTCTCCGGCAAGGAGACCCGGGGCTGAAGGTTGATCTGATGCGCCGCGTACTGAACCGCGAACGGCCACAGAAAATGGGGAGCAGCCGCATGGATCATGGACGTGCGAGCGACGTCCATGACCATGCCAATGCGGCGCTCAGCAATCCCATTTTGCTGTGGAGAGGCCGGAAGCGTGAACGTCTGGCGGATGCCCTGTGCACGACAGAAGGCTCGCAGAAGGTCAGAGGAAAACTCACCGCCTCTGTCGGAGTGCAGACGCAAGACAGGAAAGTCCGAGCCGAAACTCTCTCTGAGCTGGAGACGAGCTGCGCGGATCCAGTCGATCAACACCTCAGTGACATCACCCTTGCTGCGCAAGGGGAAGACTGCGGTGAAACGCGAGTAGTCGTCAACCACCAGCAGGAAGTAACGCTCGTGACCCTGTCCACGGACGCGGGCTGGGCCCCACACGTCCATGTGAAGCGTCTGCAGCGGAGCCTCTGTCGGAGGAAACTCGGAGGAGTGAGGAGCGGCGCGCTGCCGCCCCTCGACGCAGGGAACGCAGGTGGGGCCAGGCCCTGGAGGAAGAGAAGGGAGGGACCGGGGGAGACCCGAGACAAGGAAACGAGAGGCCATGCCTCGGAGACGAGGCAGGGAGGGGTGACCAAGGCGGTGGTGCCAGAGGAGAGTCTGGTGAGACAGGAGACGACACGAGCAGGGGGCAGACTCAGGGTCAGACCTGGACGCTGCAGCAAAGACCTGACTCGACGCAGCTACCTGAGGAGACTCAGCAGTCAGCGTGTACAGGCTCGACCCCGGCTGACGGGTAAACGTGGCCAAGTGTCGGCCCGTCCTAGCACACGTACAGTGGGTCACTCGCTGACGTGCAGGGGTGAACTGGTCAACCCCTGCGTCCTGTAGGTCAGCACCACTCACCAAGTTCGTAGAGAACGAGGGGAGGTAAAGACCCGACAGAGAGCCAGAAGGGGCCGCCGGACACGGTAAGACAGTGGAGAAGTGGGCAAGGACGGGACCCCCAGAGGGGTCTGCCAGGGAGACTGCAACCGGCCGACTAAGCGGCGTGAGTGTGGTGCGGTCTCGAAAGAAGGAGCGGGAAGCACCCGAGTCAAGGGTGAAGGTGCGTAACACCTGAGACGACGTGGTACCTGAGAGAGCAGACTCACCAGCACCTGGGGCAGCAGACTCACCAGCACCTGGGGAAGCAGACTCACCAGCACCTGGGGCAGCAGACTCACCAGCACCTGGAGGAGCAGACGCACTAGCACCTAGAGCAGCAACCTCACCAGCACCTAGAGCAGCAGCCTCAATGCCCGGGTCAGGCGGAACACACAGGTAACAGTCACCCACATCACTAGTAGGCAATGCATACATGGCAGTAAGGATAGCATCATAGTCAAGAGCGTAGATATCTACCCTCTGGCAGCTCCACCCAGTCGGGGAGCTCAGCGGCGTCGCCAAACTCCGTACGCCAGACGTCGCTCAGACGGGCGAAGCAGCGGGACTCGGCGTGACCAAGCGTCCCGCAGGGCTGACCAGTCCGAGCACCAGTGCGAATGACGTACGGACAGCGGGCAGAACTCCGTGACCCTCCACGCTGAGCGTACCACTCACGAAGCTGCTGGGGCGAAAGGACCGCGGGCGGACTACGCTGCAGCTGCACCTGGCCACTACAAGTAGCTCCCGAACTCCTCACGCCAGAACGACTCCCACTACGGCCACCCCGACAACCCCAAGTAGCGTACCACTCACGAAGCTGCTGGGGCGTGAGGGACTCACGCGGACGTCGCTGGAGCTGCATCTGGCCACCGCCAGGAGCAGGAGGAGCAGTGGTAGCCACAGTAGCAGCAGTAGAAGCAGTAGCAGTAGTCGTAGCGCGGCCACCCCTACAACCCCAACTAGCGTACCACTCACGAAGCTGTTGGGGGGTGAGGGACTCACGCGGACGGCGCTGGAGCTGCATCTGGCCACGCCAGAAGCAGCAGTAGCAGTAGAAAGAGCAGTAGCAGCAAGAGCAGCAGTAACAGCAGTACGGGCAGGGCAGTGCTCACCAGTGGCGAGAAGGGCAGGCGTACGACGGCGGCAACGGCGAGGCCGCTACCACTGTAGGGCGAGGGCTCCGCGGCTGCTGCAGGGGCGGCTGCTCCAGGGGCGGCTCCTGCAGGGGCGGCTGCTCCAGGGGCGGCTGCTGCAGTGGCGGCTGCTCTAGGGGCGGCTGCTGCAGTGGCGGCTGCTCCAGGGGCGGCTGCTGCAGGGGCGGCTGCTCCAGGGGCGGCTGCTGCAGTGGCGGCTGCTCCAGGGGCGGCTGCTGCAGTGGCGGCTGCTCCAGGGGCGGCTGCTGCAGTGGCGGCTGCTCCAGGGGCGGCTGCTGCAGGGGTGGCTGCTCCAGGGGCGGCTGCTGCAGTGGCGGCTGCTCCAGGGGCGGCTGCTGCAGTGGCGGCTGCTCCAGGGGCGGCTGCTGCAGGGGCGGCTGCTCCAGGGGCGGCTGCTGCAGTGGCGGCTGCTCCAGGGGCGGCTGCTGCAGTGGCGGCTGCTCCAGGGGCGGCTGCTGCAATGGCGGCTGCTCCAGGGGCGGCTAAGGGGCCGCGAGGGGCCGTGAGAGGGGCCGCGAGGGAGCGGCTAAGGGGCCGCGAGGGGCCGTGAGTGGGGCCGCGAGGGAGCGGCTAAGGGGCCGCGAGGGGCCGTGAGAGGGGCCGCGAGGGAGCGGCTAAGGGGCCACTAAGGGCGGGGGACGCGGGGCGCGACTCGGGCAGGGGTGAAGTGCGCTCCGGGCAGGAAAAAAAAAACTTTCGAATTTTCGGTGGGCCCTAGGAAACGTTCCCACTAGGGAACCTGCTCTGATACCATGTGAAAGAACAAGGAATGAATGCTCTAGGAAACAGGTGGGTACAAGTAGGATGACCTAAAAGTGTTGTACCCCATATTGTCTACCCCACTACAGCCTACACAGACTATAGCATATAAGTCTGACACTTCGCAGCAGTTACTGTGTACTCCTTGCAACGATGACACTAGCCATTGTGATCAGTAATTACCAATACTGGAGTTTGCCTACAACAAAGCAACTCACGCGGCCCCAGCAAAATCCCCTTTCCTCCTATGTTCAGACATCATCCAATTACACCACAGCAGCCAACCATACCGGCCCACGTCCAAGCCTCTCATGATTTTATCACCACCATGCAGCAACTATGGGAGAAGACCCAACGATGCCTCACCACGATGAAGAACTCCCAAATACAACTTACTTACCACCATCAACACAACCATATGCTTACAGCCAGAAACCAGGTTCTTCTCGACACTCGCAACTTGGACCTCTCCCATGTGCCGTCCACACTTTGGCCGTGCTTCTATGGACCTTTCCTTGTTGAGGAAGATGTGATACCTGTTACTTTCGACTTGTGCTTACCTATTACGTGGAAGACTCGCAATGCTTTTCATGTACAGCTCCTGAAGCTCTACAAGGACCCAAACCAGCAGTACCAAGGACGACATCTACTATCGCCTTCACCTGTTCTCATGCAAGGTGAGCCACAGTATGAAGTGGAGCGTGTTCTTGCACACCACCACTTACGCCACGACACGCTCGAGCTCCTGATTTTCTTGAAAGGCTATTACAATTCAGAAGACACTTGGATGATAGAAGGTGCCAAGGGCAACGTATGCCGTGCTCTCAAGGATTATCTTTGTTGGGTGCAAAATACTATTTTTGCACTGCAACCAGCCGCATGCATAATGTCATGCATTTTGTGTGTGTTCTGTGTGCATTCGTTTTTGCATTTCGTTTCGTGTGTTGTTGCTATGGGATCATGATCGGTCGTGACGGATCATGACGACTCATGTTCGTTCATGTCGGCTCATGTACGTTCATGTATTTCATGGACGAACATGCGTGTTCATGAAAGTTCTGTGTTTCATGAATGTTCTATGTTTCATGAATATCGAGCTATTTCCATGAGCGCTGTTGTGAGTGTCGGGTGTGTTTGGTTGGGGCTCGATTGTTTGACGAGCCCCGTTGACCATTTCGCGCTGGTCAACTAAAAAAGTGCTCGAAGTCAGGACCCGCGCGTGGGGTCCTGACACACGCGTGTGGCCCGTCAGAACGTGCGCGTGTGTCGTCACTGTTTTGATCGTGCACAGTGCGCACGATCGCTACAGGACGGAGCGAATGATCGCTCCGTCACGTGCAGGACAACGCACGATCGCGTCAGGGATCGTCTCGTCCTGCACGACCGAGAAATATCTCGGTCGTGATGAGGGGCATGTGGGGCACGTGGGGCACTCGGGATTCTACAGTTGACTGGCGGGATTTCGCGCTGACTTGGCGTGCAGGAAAATTCGCCAGAAAGTCGCGCTGCTTTGCGTCATTATTTCAACAGAGGTACAAAACGGTAAAGTCCGTTTGTAACCGAAGAAAACGGTAAACCCACACGAGTGTTCATGATTTGTACACGGGCGATCATGAATGTTCATGAGGGGAGTCAGCAGGAGAATTTGGCAGCAGTGCAGGTTGAAGACTGTTATTTTACAGGGGCAAATCAAGCCAAATTCTGAAGCAGTTTTACAACCGTTTTCCAATGACAGCAAAGCGAAGACCTGGACGACAGTTAGACAACTGCCATGTGTGTTTCCTTTGTGTACCTCGGACCTCTCTTATATGTGTGCTTGTATTTGCATTCATCAACCATGCTTTCATGATTTCAAGCATACAATCTACTACTACGTATTGACGAGAGTAGATACACAACGAAGTGCTGCCGAAACTCTGCTCAACCAGAACACTCACTCCACAAGCCAAGCTTGGCATAACTACTCACTTGGTTCACAAGTGATGTTAAGTGTTGCCTAGTTTATGTCTGTGGTACTGAGTTAATCGCTTCCGCACAGTACTTAGAGTTAACAATCTTGTCAAGCAGTGTATTTCTCATTCCACCCAGATTTCAAGGGCGGACATGTGAGAGTACGTTGTATGTTATGTCCTAATTTCTCTTTTTTTTTTTTTTTTTTTTTTCACACACCACTTTTCCTATTCGTCTATTTGATTATTTCTTATTATAGTAATATGTGCCCGATAGATTGCATGTGCGCTGATTCTACAGGTTGTCTCTCATAACTTTGCGTACACATGAATTTGCACCAAATGATCTTATTAGTATCGGAAGGACCTGTTCCCATCAGTTCTAGAACATGATTTCATAATAGTAACATCCTGGTTACGTGCCTTGTACCTATACCTAGACCTGTAGTCTGTACCCAATATTGATTCAATCCAATCAAGTATAGTCTCGATCCTCTCACAGAAGCCTCCTACAAGAAGCTTTGGTACCATGATTAGTATGGCGAAGATTTGAAATATCCGTCTATTAAAGCAATTTCACCGTTCTTCGAGGTTGTCGAGAGGAAAGTCAACGAGTTAATGTAAGCTATATTTTCACTATTGTGACCAATCTACGGGCATCCTCTGCCAGCCTTCAATTTCGTTGTGTAGGCTTCCATCTTGTACAATGAGTAGTTTTTTTTAATTTTCATTGAAGCTTGCCCCCACAGTGCTTAAACTTTATCCTCTTTGTACAAGACCACAACTCTCCTGCGATCCGTCTTCTATCAGAAGTTCGACGTTATCATGGACTCCAAAAAACCTCCGTCCTCCTCTTCACAAGTTGGATAAGCATCAATAGCCCATACAGTTCTCGGTGTCAAAGTATGCATATATTTGTACGTGTACACTTAGGTAGGCTAGGTTAGGTTTTTGCTATACAGGTAAGGTTTTGCTATTTGTACCCCCCGTATATGTCCTCGTTATTCACTGTTTCTCATTTCAACATGAATTATGAGTAGGCTTAGAATCTGCGCTTCCGCCGCGTTCGGCTCGCTTAATGAAAAAATCATATCATATTAAACATAGAGATAGCGAAAGTAGTTAGATTACATTATGTAATGTAACATAGTTCTTAGTCTAGACCCTTGTCGTGGGTGGTTTCCACACCTTTCGAGTCTGGAGACTATGCAGCAGTATTCCAACTCCCTAGAACTTGGCTCTTGGGGTTTGTATAGGCTGAGAGCTATTCCCAACTCAAACTTCTTCCTAATTTGTCTCATAAGACTTTAGTTGCTGCTCGACCACCGTTCGCTCAAACCACCCTAATGTCGTCAAATCTTAACCAAAACGAGTGATTGTACTTGCTGATTGTAGACGACATAATGTCGCTCCAGATACAATGTATAGCACATCATTTGATGGAGCAACCAGTCCTCTATGAACGTTTGAGGTCGCTATGCAGAAATCCGACAGTGCACTCGATCTTTAGTTTTAGGCACATTTGAGCCTATTCTGACTATAACAAGTGGTATAAGTAGCTTCGACAATATATGGACCTCAGAAAAATGGGGGGGAGATGTGTTGAATCCAGCGGAGAAGCCCAAGCTCAAGGCCAACCCCGTGATCCCCCCATGCTTCTCGTGCAACCAAGTCTTGGCCCTTCTAGAACCATTATTGTTTTGGGCTTGACAAGTTCAATGGTGACAATTTTACTCAGTCGTCCTTCAAAACATAGAATAGATTCGAACATTAGGATCTGCTAGAGGTGATGGAAAGAATTGAGAAGCACCCCAAGAACCACCTGGAGAAGAGCCTTTGGGTGCGGAAGAGCGCACAAGGCTATCTCCTACTTCGGCAAGCATTGGGGAGCAGCCAGATCCGTCACACCAAGCCTTTTCAGCGTGAAACAGAGAAGAGACCCAAGGTATGGGTTGCTATCGAGGGTGTACATGCTTCTACACCAGCAGCGGTAGTGGTGGTGCTGGAGCGGCAAATGGTGACACTACGAATGCAAGAAGACGATCTGGTTAAAGAAGGGGAGCAAAAATTCTTCGACCCTTTCACTCGGCTTCACGGAGCTGATCTAAACTACAGTGAGCTTCTAAAGGAGACTAAACTGCCGGATCTCCTCCCTCATTTATGGTCCTCACTGATCATCATCCTGAATCGCGAGTTGCCCCGCCTCTCGCTTGAAGACATAAAGCGAGCGATACTTAAAAAATACTCCCCTCGCCGTGAGTTGGCGGGTCCCGATGGTGCCGGGGCAGCAAGCATCGGCCGAGGATTTAGCAGGGGACGAGGAGGAGGAAGGTTTAGCAGAAGCAACTTCAATGTAGACTGAGGGAATGGCGGATATGGCAACGACAACACAATTTGCAGACACAGACGATTCTGCGGAGAATGCAATTCTACGGGAGAGTTTGACTAGCGTGGGATGCACTGACAGCGTTTTGTCAGTGATTCTTGAGAGAGTGTTAGAATGCCTTGGTAGAATTCAAGCATAGCTTGACTAGGAAAAATTGGTTGAACAATGTTATGTTACAAGCAATGAGAACCAAATATCAAAGACAGCGAGCCCTAGAGAAACATTCATCGACAAGCACGCACCTTTGCCTACTCAGCAACGGCAAGTGAAACGACAAGCATATACATGTTCCACCTAAATTGGTAGTTGCTAAGGTTTTACAACATTGACAGTTGTGTACGTTTTTACTTTTAGAAACAACGTGTTTCATGTTCAGTTTCCTTACTGATTCAAATTCTCCTGGGGAGTACAATTTCCGAGAGCATTTGATTGGTCGAAAATTGTTGTTTTGCGATTGGTCGAAATTTGCGCACATTGCAATTTTCGGAGACAAGTAAATTTGGTTGACTAGAAATGCTCTTCTCGACCACGCATTCGTCGAGCACAATTCTGTGGACTAGCGATCCGTCAAAACGCCAATTTCACCAAATAAGTCAACCAGCGACCAGCGTCTTCAACGTCGAAATATTCTCGTCGACCAGGGCCTCATCGACGGGTACTTTCGACGACCAGCGAAAACACTTCTATGTCGACGAGTTAACCTCGTCGACAGACGCTTTGTCGTACACATATAAGAGTCCCAGAGGCTGTCGCATACAGATAAATGTCTCCGATGTGGCCGATGACCACGACACGAAGTCAGCTGCACACCGTTGTTCTCCGGGAAGCATGGTCAACTTCGACGAAACGAGGGGGGGGGGCTTTCTCTTTAACACTCCCCTGCCCAGCTCAAGGTTGGGCACACACGCACGCAAGGCCCACCCGAAGACCTACGTAATAGAGTACAACGGGGATACTTCGACGGCGTTGTCGGAAACTCACCGACCTCCCTCTGTCTCTCTTGCCTCGCTGCTATGTCCATGCCCTTCCCCTTTGCTCCCTTCCCATGAGGCTCTCCGTGTGGTGTTCTTCACTACTCTCATCTCATGCTCAATCGTCTGATCCCTTCTCTTCTCCCTCTCTTTGTCTCCTGTTGACTGCCCCTCAAAGCACTCCCTTCCCCTTCATGTCCCTTGTCTTCGCTTCCTGCTATTACACGTGATGAACTCTCTCTGTCACATAGTTTCTCACACCAGGCTTGCCATATCTCCTTAAAGTCACTGCTTGCTTTCGTTCACTACAAGGCTATCGCGTTAAAGGGAAACATACAAGCATTGAGGAACATACACCAAGAATCTCCCTATTCTACCAGCACTGCCGCCTCCTAACGCCGTCCCATCAACTCCTAGCCTAGTCGCTAGCAAATAATACTGCCTTCGATGAGGCTTGCGCCCGTGATGCCTCTTGCCATCCCTCCCGCCTCTAGCTACTTTGCCTCCAGCTGGCACTGTGCAGATCCAACTGGCTTCTTGGTGTGAACCTGCGAACAAAAGGGAAACAAACATCCATGCACGCCAACACCCATCCAATTACAGTCTTGCACCTCCGTTTCCCACTGTCACTGCCGAGTGCCGTAATGTTTCAGTCCACCCTTCCATGCTTACGTAAGTCCCGACCCACCCATACCCCGTGCAATTCCTCCACCCCTCGCATCAGCATGCGCCAGTCCCTCCTTCCACTCTTCTCTGGAAACGTCACCTGACCCTTCATATTTCATCCTCGCTTGCCGCTTCACTCACTATATACAATATGTACATTCTATACACCCCTTTGCGCTCTCTTGCTCCCCTTTACATTCATACAAATGTGGCAGCTGTCAGAAACTCACCCACCTCCCTTTGTCTCTCTTGCCTCGCTGCTGTGCTCATGCCACTTCCCTTTTAATCCCTTCCTATGAGGCTCTCCGTGTGGTCTTCTTCACTACTCCCCTCTCATGCTCAATCGCCTAATCCCTTCTCTTCCCCCCCACTTTGTCTCCTAATGACTGCCCCTCAGGTCACTCCCTTCCTCGTCTCGTCCCTCGTCTTTGCTTCCTGATATTTTCTGTGATGAACTGCCCCCTCCCATGACCAGTCGCCGTCGTCCTTGTTCTGGTCATGGGACCTGCGTATGCTTTAGCCTTCTTACCCCTGTCCGCCACTGCCACATTGGTCACATTGGTCACACACTTGCCTTTCTCATCTTCCAACACCAGTACCGGACTCCCTCACTTCTTTCACGGTCCAACGCTGCTGAGACACGCCCACGTCCAACCCATCTCGCTTCGCTCTCCTCACATAAAACTCCTGCCCTTCCTCCACGTTTGGAGATTTCCCTTGCATTTTCCGCAGCCGCCTCCGCTTGTAGCGATGGATATCCCGTAGTTGGGCCACCTTCAAGCTATCCATTGCAGCAACTTTTTCAGGTACACTGCTCTGGCGTCTGCCAACGCCATGCACTTCTCTTCCGTCCCTGCCGCCACAGCAGGCATGGTGCATCTATTGGCAGAATCGGTTGCTTCCCAGAGAGCAGGTAGTAGAGTGACACGTCCTTGAGCGACGCCTGCTTGCTGAACCTGTAACCGGCCATGACCCATCCCAATTTTCCGTCCCAATCTCCTTTGTGAGCTTCCCCATACACCCTCAGGCCCTTCTTCACCGTCTGTACCGGCCTCTCCATCAGGCCATCTGCCTGTGGGTGGTACCGAGAGGTGGTGCTATGCTGGATGCTGTTGGAGGCCAATAGCTCAGCAAATTCCTCTTGCAACTCTGTCCCCTGGTCCGTCAGCATCTCTCCACACGCCCCGAACCTTGTCAGTACCATTTCCTCGAGCGCCTCGCCTCTGACTTCGTCATCAATGCCTTTGCCTCCACCCATTTGCTGACGTGCTCGATCATGAGCATGATATACTTCCTTCCCTTCCTGGATACTGGCAGCTCTCTACGATATCCAATGACCAGCGGTAACCCAGTTAAACAGTGTCTAGCTGCTGAAGCCTGGCTCTTTACCAGAGTCACCTTATTCCTACAGCAGAGCTCACACTTCTCCACCCATTCCTTTACCTCCTTCCTCAAGCCTGCCCACCACCATGCTGCGTGTGCACCGGCCCGTAGTGACACAACTTGCAGTGCACCTGTTTTATAATATCATCTCGCTCAGCAGGTGCCAGCACCCTCTTCCAACCATCCTTCGTCTGCAGCTGCACATGCCCCTGAAAACACATGTAGTGCTGCCCCCTTTCTCTTGCTCTTGACCCTGCCCCTTTCATCTCTGTTGTCTCTCCTTTGATCAATGTGAGCATCTCTGCGTCTTGCCAGATGTCGGCCGCCCCTTGCTTCTGTTCTTCTCCTGCCCCCTTCTCACTAACCATTGATTTCACATTACTGAGGGCAGTTCCTGCTCTGGGCCTGGCTCTCTCTGCTCTCTTGGTGGGTTCTGGGCGAGCCCATCCACGTGTTACATGGTCTTGCGTGGTCAGTGCTTCACCGTGAAGTCATACTCCTGCAATTGCATGGCACACGTGGCGTTCAAGCCGGCTAGAGTCTGATTCTGCATCAACCACAGTAACGGCTGGTGGTCTATCACTAGCGTGGAAGTGTCTTCCCTGCAGCTATACCCTAAAGTGACACACTGCCTATACTGCAGCCAGCCCCACTCCCTCATAGGACGAGTGGTTGGACTCAGCTGGGTTGCAAGTCTTGTTGGCGAAGGCCACTACTTTCTCCTCCCCCTTTTCAATCTGACTCAACACCACCGGCGCTCGCAAATAAAGAGCGCCCGCTGCACTTCCTCCACATGTGCGGATCCTTGCGCGTTTTGAAGCTGGAAGCGCTCGTTCCAAGCGTTTTTCTTCCACCGAGTCACGTTGCTGCGCTTGTCTGGGCCTATTGCCAAGCCAACAAGGGCATGGGAGGGTTGCGAGCATCATTAGTCATCGGCGCTCGCGAATGAAGAGCGCTCGCTGCACTTCCTGCACATGTGTGGATACCTTCCGCGTTTTGAGGCTAGAAGTGCTCGTTACAAGCGTTTTTCTTCCACCAGATCATGTCGCTGCGCTTGTCTGGGCCTATTGCCAAGCCAGCAAGGGCGTGGGAGGGTTGCGAGCATCATTGGTCATCGGCGCTCGCGAATGAAGAGCGCCCGCTGCACTTCCTGCACATGTGCGGATCCTTCCACGTTTTGAGGCCAGAAGCGCTCGTTACGGGCGTTTTAATTCACCGGGTCACGTGGCTGCGCTTGTCTGGGCCTATTGCCAAGCCAGCAAGGGCGTGGGAGGGTTGCGAGCATCATTGGTCATCGGCGCTCGCGAATGAAGGGCGCCCGCTGCTCTTCCTGCACATGTGGGGATCCTTCCGCGTTTTGAGGCTAGAAGCACTCGTTCCGAGCGTTTTCTTCCACCGCGTTACGTGGCTGCACTTGTCTGGGCCTATTGCCAAGCCAACAAGGGCGTAGGAGGGTTGCGAGCATCATTGGTCATTGGCGCTCGCGAATGAAGAGCGCCTGCTGCACTTCCTGCACATGTGCGGATCCTTGCGCGTTTTGAGTCTAAAAGCGCTCGTTCCGAGCGGTTTCTTCCACCGGGTCACATGGCTGCGCTTGTCTGGGCCAATTGCCAAGCCAGCAAGGGCATGGGTAGGTTGCGAGCATCATTGGTCATCGGCGCTCGCGAATGAAGAGCGCTCGTTGCACTTCCTGTACATGTGCGGACCCCTTCCGCGTTATGAGGCTAGAAGCGCTCGTTCCGAGCGTTTTCTTCCATCAGGTCACGTGACTACGCTTGTCGGGGCCTATTGCCAAGCCATCACGGGCGTGGGAGGGTTGTGAGCATCAATGGTCATCGGCGCTCGCGAATGAAGAGCGCTCGTTGCACTTCCTGTACATGTGTGGATCCCTTCCGAGTTATGAGGCTAGAAGCGCTCGTTCCGAGCGTTTTCTTCCACCGCGTCACGTGGCTGCGCTTGTCTGGGCCTATTGCCAAGCCAGCAAGAGCGTGGGGGGTTTGCGAGCATCATTGGTCATCGGCGCTCGCGAATAAAGAGCGCCCGCTGCACTTCCGGCACATGTGCGGATCCTTGCGCGTTTTGAGGCTGGAAGCGCTCGTTACGAGCGTTTTTATCCACCGGATCACGTGGCTGCGCATTTCTGGGCCTATTTCCAAGCCAACAAGGGCATGGGAGGGTTGCGAGCATCATTGGTCATTGGCGTTCGCGAATGAAGAGCGCCCGCTGCACTTCCTGCACGTGTGCGGATCCTTGCACATTTGGAGGCTGGAAGCGCTCGTTCAGAGCTTTTTTCTTCCACCGGGTCACGTGGCTGCACTTGTCTAGGCCTATTGCCAAGCCAGCAAGGGCGTGGAAGGGTCGCGAGCATCATTGGTTATCGGCGCTCTCGAATGAAGAGCGCCCGCTGCACTTTCTGCAAATATGCGGATCCTCGTGCGTTTTGAGGCTGGAAGCGCTCGTTCTGAGCGTTTTTATTCCATTGGGTCACGTTGCTGCGCTTGTCTGGGCCTATTGCCAAGCCAGCAAGGGCGTGGGAGTGTTGCGAGCATCATTGGTCATCGGCACTCGCGAATGAAGAGCGCCCGCTGCACTTTCTGCAAATGTGCGGATCCTTCCGCGTATTGAGGCTAGAAGCGCCCGTTCAAGGTGTTTTTCTTCCACCGGGTCCCGTTGATGCACTTGTCTGGGCCTATTGCCAAGCCAGCAAGGGCAAGGGAGGGTTTCGAGCATTATTGGTCATCGGCGCTCACAAATGAAGAGCGCCCACTGCAATTCCTCCACAAGTGCGGATCCTTGCGCGTTTTGAGGCTGGAATCGCTCGTTCCGAGCATTTTTGTTCCACCGGGTCACGTGGCTGCACTTGTCTGGGCCTATTGCCAAGCCAGCAAGGGCGTGGGAGGGTTGCGAGCATCATTGGTTATTGGCGCTCGCGAATGAAGAGCGCCTGCTGCACTTCCTGCACATGTGCGGATCCTTCCATGTTTTGAGGCTGAAAGCGCTCGTTCCGAGCGTTTTTCTTCCACCGGAGCACTTGTCTGCGCTTGTCTGGGCCTATTGCCAAGCCAGCAAGGGCGTGGGAGGGTTGCGAGCATCATTGGTTATCGGCGCTCGCGAATGAAGAGAGCCCGCTGCACTTCCTGCACATGTGCGGATCCTTGCGCGTTTTGAGGCTAGAAGCGCTCGTTCCGAGCATTTTTCTTCCACAGGGTCACATGGCTGTGCTTGCCTAGCCAGCAAGGGAGTGAGAGGGTTGCAAGCATCATTGGCCATTGGCGCTCGCGAATGAAGAGCGCCCGCTGCACTTCCTCCATATGTGCAGATCCTTGCGCGTTTTGAGGCTGGAAGCGCTCGTTCCGAGCGTTTTTCTTCCACCGGGTCACGTGACTGCGCTTGTTTGGGCCTATTGCCAAGCCAGCAAGGGCGTGGGAGGGTTGCAAGCATCATTGGCCATCGGCGCTCGCGAATGAAGAGTGCCCGCTGCACTTCCTCCACATGTGCGGATCCTTGCGCATTTTGAGGCTGGAAGCGCTCGTTCCGAGCGTTTTTCTTCCACCGAGTCACGTAGATGCGCTTATCCGGGCCTATTGCCAAGCCAGCAAGGGCGTAGAAGGGTTGCGAGCATCATTTGTTATCGGCGCTCGCGAATGAAGTGAGCCCGCAGCATGTCCTGCACATGTGCGGATCCTTGCGCGTTTTGAGGCTAGAATCACTCGTTCCGAGCGTTTTTTTCCACCGGATCACGTGGCTGCACTTGTCTGGGCCTATTGCCAAGCCAGCAAGGGCGTGGGAGGGTTGCAAGCATCATTGGCCATCGACGCTCGCGAATGAAGAGTGCCCGCTGCACTTCCTCCACATGTGCGGATCCTTGCGCATTTTGAGGCTGGAAGCGCTCGTTCCGAGCGTTTTTCTTCCACCGAGTCATGTAGATGCGCTTATCTGGGCCTATTGCCAATCCAGCAAGGGCGTGGGAGGGTTGCGAGCATCATTTGTTATCGGCGCTCGCGAATGAAGTGAGCCCGCAGCATGTCCTACACATGTGCGGATCCTTGCGCGTTTTGAGGCTGGAATCGCTCGTTCCGAGCATTTTTCTTCCACCGGATCACGTGGCTGCACTTGTCTAGGCCTATTGCCAAGCCAGCAAGGGCGTGGGAGGGTTGCAAGCATCATTGGCCATCGGCACTCGCGAATAAAGAGCGTCCGCTGAACTTCCTGCACATGTGCGGATCCTTGCGCGTTTTGAGGCTGGAAGCGCTTGTTCCGTGCGTATTTCTTCCACCGGGTCACGTGGCTGCACTTGTCTGTGTTATGTGATGCTATCACTTGCATTCACGTCCGTCTGCCTCCCATCACATATTCGTGCGTTGCATGCGTGTACACCCTTGAGAGCAGCCCATGCCTTTGGTCCCTTCTCTGGTTCACGCTGGAAAGGCTTGATGTGACGGATCTGGCTGCTCCCCAACGCTTGCCCTAGTAGGAGGTAGCCTTGTGCGCTCTTCCGCACCCACGGGCTCTTCTCCGGGTCGTTCTCGGGGCGCTTCTCCGTTCCTTCCATCACCTCCAGCAGGTCATAGTGATCAAACACGTTCTCCATTCTGAAGGACCACTCAGCAAAGTTGTCACCGTTGAACTTGTCAAGGCCAAACACTCTAGGCTCGTCCCTAGATGGGCCAACACTTGGTTGCACGGGCGCCATGGCTGAGTCACGGGGTTGGCCTTGAGCTTGGGCTTCTCCACTGCCACCAGCACCTCTGCCACCCCTTTCCTCAGGTCCAGCAATTGTCGAAACTGCTCCAAGGGGCTCTGATACCACTTGTTATAGTCACAGTAGGCTCCAATGTGCCTAAAACGAAAGATAGAGTGCACAGTCGGATTTCTGCACAGCGGCTTCAAACGTTCATAGCGTTCTGGTCACGACTTCAAATGACCTGATTCAACTTGGATCTGGAGCGTCTTACTGTCTCCTACAATAGGGAATTTAGATCGCACGATTTCACCAAGTATTGACGATACAGCGTCAGTTTGAACGAACGGCACTATTGCAGCCACTATAGTCTTAGAACACAAGATAGGAAGAGTTAGGAAGAGTTACGAGTTGGGAATGACTCCCAGCTCCTACAAACCCCAAGAGCCGAGATACAGTGATGTGGAACAGTGCTACACTGTCCCCAACCACGAAGGGTCTCGAAACTACCCTTCACTAGGGCCTACACCAAGTGAAATGTTACACTACACAAAGTAATGTAACTATCTTCAATATCTTGAGGTGTACCCTTTTGGCGAGCTTCGAAATCACTTGAGGCTTGACACCAAGGCTCGGGCTCTTCATCACAAAATCATCCTTGATTTCTTGATGGGTCTTCTGCACACACCTGCGACACGCCGAACGTTCGACACAGGACAAAATAGAAACCGCGCACGACAAAATAGAAACCGCGCGAGAGACACAAACGACCGCGTAACACGCGTCTAGCGATAACTCGCTATTGACTCGACACACACACTCGACATCATGACTCAACATTCACACACAATTATAAGCATGAAATATATATTATCCCATGCCCTCATACCATTCCATACACACACACATGCACGCACACGGACAACAAGCCGAATGCAAACCGTAGGGTTGCACCAACAAACTCCCCCTCGGATTGTTGGCCTTAGGATATGTTGCTCTTTCAGTTCAGACCCATCCCAGCCAGCTTGCAACACTTCCAATGCTGCTGCTCCACCAGCCTCTTAGTCATCATGTCAGCCGGCTGCCCCGTGGTCTTCACGTACCGCAACTCAACTTCACCCGCGGTCACCATGCTCCTCGTCCAATGCCACTTCACCCTCATGTGCTTCGTGAGTCCATGCAACACAGGGTTCTTAGCAAGAGCAATGGCACCCTGGCTGTCACAGTACAGTGGGGTAGGTCCTTGCTGCTCCTCCCCCAATTCAGCCAACAAACGCCGCTTCCACACAATCTCCCGTACGGCACGGAAGAGTGCCATGTACTCGGACTCCACCGAGCTCAAAGCTTGGTCAACCTGCTTCTTGCTCTCCCAAGCAGTTGGGCCTCCACAAACACAGCATATCAAGCCTCCCACACTTGTCATGTCCTCTGGTTCCGATGCATATGAAGCATCCGAGTAGGCGGTGAGGAACAAACGCCCGGGTTCAACACCATCCGCGCCCTTTTGGCGCCTTTGTGCCGCCGCCGAGTATTGCAGCCCAACGGTCGGTGTTTGGCCAAGATACTTGGCCACCCTCATTCCAGCTGCTACCTGCTCCTCATTAGGGCATTGCACAACCCTAGCCAGCTGCCCGGTAGCAAACGCGACGTCCGGTCGGGTGTTTACCGCCGCATACATGAGGCTGCCCACCAACGAGTGAAAACGGCGCCTCTCCTCTTCTCCAACGCTCTCCTCCTCTGGCCCCTTCACACACTTGAACCCAGAAGGAAAGGGAGTAGCCACATGACCTTCACTCTGGCCGAAGTTGGTGGCCAACGTCTCCAGGTACTTCCGTTGGTGCACTCGCATGCTCCGCTTCTCCACGTCTCGTTCGATGTGGAGCCCAAGGTAGAAGTTCACGTCACCAAGGGACTTGCACTTGAACTTTTCTTGCAGCTTCAGCATCACCTCCTTCACAAGGTCAGAAGAGGGTGAGAAGATCAGGATGTCGTCCACGTACACCACCATGAAGCTCCTCTGCTCCCCCTCGCCAAGCATGAACAAGGAGTGATCGGCCGTTGAGGGAGTGAAGCCGATCCCCTCCTACACTTCGCGCAGCTTCATGTACCATTGCCTAGGGGCCTGCTTCAGCCCATAGAGGGCCTTCTTCAGCTTCCACACTCTGCCACTACCATCATCAAACCCCTCTGGCTGCGCCATAAAAATCTCCTCCTCAAGGATGCCGTTAAGGAATGCCGTTATGATGTCCATTTGTTTTACTACCCATCCTTTGATGGCGGCTCCCGCGAATAGGGTTCGCAGCGTCGTCGGCTTCACCACAGGGGCAAACAGCTCCTTGAAGTCCACCTTCTCCTTCTGCTGGTACCCCTTGGCTACAAGCCTAGACTTGTAGCGCTCGATCTTGCCGTCGGCATCCGACTTGATTTTGAAGAGCCACTTGGACGTTATCGCCGTACGCCCCTCCGGTAGCTCCACCAATTCAAACGTGTCATTCTCCTCAATACTCTTCAGCTCACTCTCCATGGCCTTCTTCCACTCCTCAGCATCACTACTCTCCAAAGCCTCCTTGAGAGTTGCTGGTTCTCCCGGCATCTCCACCGGAGAGAAGAACGCGAAGGCACACTCCTCGTAGTCACTCTCCTCGTCGTCTCCGACCATCATTGCCGCTCCGGCCAGGGCTGTCTTGCCCTGCTTTCCCGGCGCATCATAGGTCAGCCTATTAAGGGGTTGAACTCTCCTCTTCCCCCTTCCTTCCTCCTCAGCTGCAGGGACTTGAAGGCCTTGGCGTTGCTGCGGTGTGGCTCGAATCCGTGGAGCACTCGTAGTACGGGAAGGGAGTGACGGTGCACGCTCGCTCACTTGCTGCACCTCCTCCTCTTCTTCCTCTGCATCATTGGCCTCCTCTCCCCCATTCACAAGGGAGGATTTCCTCGTGGTTGTGCTGCCGCTGCTCAGCTCCAAAGGCAGCTCCACATGCTCCAAACCGGAACTCTTCACCTCCCCAAACCGCACGCCTATCTTCGCCTCATTCTCCGCCTTCCAATCCTTGTACATGAAGTTCTCCATGAACTTGCAGTCCCTGCTCACCAAGAACTTCTTGGTGAATGGGTCCCAAAGAAGCCATCCCTTGCTGTTTTGAGCCATGCCCAAGTGCACGGCCCACACCGCCTTGGCACCAAGCTTGTTGTGCCGAAGATGCTTAGGCACGAGCGCCATGCACATGCACCCGAACACCCGAAGCATATCCACCTTTGGCTTCCTTCCTAGCCACTCCACATAGGGCACCCATTTGTCTGCTCCCACATGAGTCAAGGCTCTGTTCTTGGCCACACACGCGCTCCGCACCGCATCAGGCCAGAAATAGTCGGGTAGCCCGGCTTCAATGAGAAACCCGCGTGCCGCCTCCGTGATTGTGCGGTTCGCTCGCTCGGCGATGCCGTTCATTGCAGGGGAGTATGGCATGGTGAGGGAGTGCCGAATACCATTCTTCTTCAGCCACAACCCAAACTCCTTGCTCAGGAACTCTCCCCCTCGATCGGTGCGGATTGACTTGACTAGACGGTCTTGTTGCCGCTCCACCATCGGGAACCAATCCGTCTTCAACGTTTCAGCCACGTCGCTCTTCTTGGCCAGCACATACACCCAAGTCATGCGGGTGTAGACGTCGACAATGGTGAGAAAATACTCAGCTCCAGCAGCTCCAAGCTTCAGGGGGCCCACCACGTCCATCACCACCTCATCAAGCGGTGCCTTAGCCGTCGCCTCCGAACTAGAGAACGGGAATCGGGTGAACTTGGCTTGCATGCACGTCGGGCAGCCAAGTACCTCATTGGGCTCCCCCTTCACACGTATGTCAGCAACCATCTCATTCTTCACTAGCTGCTGCAAGATGGGCAGGGCCACATGCCCCATGCGCCGATGCAAGGTGAGCCAATCACACTCCCCCGTAGCCGAAGTCGGATTGGAGAATGCCGCGCTCGCAATAGCGCCCCACATACTCTCTCTGTAGTCCTCCTCCGCTGCTGCCTCGGGGTTCTCCTCACCCTTTTGCTGCTCCTTGGTTGCTGCACCACTCTCCTTAGGTTCACTGAACTTGCTGGTCCCTCCAGGTTTGCTCTTCTTGAGCTCATTCTCCTTAGCGCGACCGTTCGCGCCATCGTCGCTACCAACCGCTCCATCCTTGGTGCTGATGCTTGCTGCCACTTGCCTCTCCTTAGGCATAGGGACCACTGGGATCTGCCACATCTCGTTGTAGACATCCCTGTCCTCATGAAGGTCCCAAAGAATTCGATCGCCAAGCCTTGCGGTGTAGGTCTTGGCTCCCTTCGAGTTCGTGTCCATGCCGGCCTTTGCCAACCGCCGCACGGAAATCAGGTTTGCAGCAAGGCTGGGCACCCAAAGCACGTTCTTGAGGCCCACCATATTCCCATCAGCACCCTTGAACATGGCCTTCCCCATGCCTTTCACCTCTGCTCGCTGCCCCAAAGCCGATGTGACATGCTTCACCGGTGACGGCTCGAGTTCGGTGAGCAAGTCCGGGCGAGGTGTCATGCTATAGGTAGCGCCACTATCAATCACCCAATAGTCCAGGGGGTGTAGGGTCACCTTCCCCACAGCTGCTGGCTCCTCAAAGCCTTTATCCTTCTCTGGACCAGCCGGTGCTTGCGTCGACACAAAGTAGAATAGACCCGGGTATCGATCGTCGCTCGGGTCCATGTCGTTGTCTCCGCTCTTCATGTTTGCAGCTCCGCCACCGCGACCGCCACGGCCTCCACGGCCTCGTCCTCTCCCTCCTCCTGCTCCTCTACCCTCTTGGCCTTGAGCAGGGGTCCAACCATCAGGGAGTTTGTAGCAGTCGCGCCACATGTGTCCGCTCTTGTGGCAATAGTGACACTCGCCGTCGAATCGGCCGCGACCGCGTCCGTAGCTCTTGTCGTCGCTGCCGTAACCGCCACTCCCGCGGCCTCCGCCGAAGTTGCTGCCACCAAACCTTCCTCCCCCTCATCCTCTGCCTCTTCCTCGACCATATCCACGGCCGATGCTCGCTGCCCCAGCGCCATCCGCACTCGCCAACTCACGGCGGCGGAAATCCTCTTGAAGGATAGCTCGCTTCACGTCTTCAAGCGAGAGGCGGGGCAAGTCGCGATTAAGGTTGATGATGAGCGAGGACCATGACTCAGGGAGTAGGGCCAGCAACTTGGTCTTCTTTTGGAGCTCACTATAGTTCAAATCAGCTCCCTCAAGCCGCGTCAACAAGTCGAAGAATTTCTGCACCCCTTCTTCAACCGCTTCATCCTCTTCAATTCGTAGTGTCGCCATTTGCCGTTCCAACACCACAGCTACCGCCGCTGTTGCAGGAGCGTGTACACCCTTGAGAGCAGCCCATGCCTTTGGTCCCTTCTCTGGTTCACGCTGGAAAGGCTTGATGTGACGGATCTGGCTGCTCCCCAACGCTTGCCCTAGTAGGAGGTAGCCTTGTGCGCTCTTCCGCACCCACGGGCTCTTCTCCGGGTCGTTCTCGGGGCGCTTCTCCGTTCCTTCCATCACCTCCAGCAGGTCATAGTGATCAAACACGTTCTCCATTCTGAAGGACCACTCAGCAAAGTTGTCACCGTTGAACTTGTCAAGGCCAAACACTCTAGGCTCGTCCCTAGATGGGCCAACACTTGGTTGCACGGGCGCCATGGCTGAGTCACGGGGTTGGCCTTGAGCTTGGGCTTCTCCACTGCCACCAGCACCTCTGCCACCCCTTTCCTCAGGTCCAGCAATTGTCGAAACTGCTCCAAGGGGCTCTGATACCACTTGTTATAGTCACAGTAGGCTCCAATGTGCCTAAAACGAAAGATAGAGTGCACAGTCGGATTTCTGCACAGCGACTTCAAACGTTCATAGCGTTCTGGTCACGACTTCAAATGACCTGATTCAACTTGGATCTGGAGCGTCTTATTGTCGCCTACAATAGGCAATTTAGATTGCACGATTTCACCAAGTATTGACGACACAGCATCAGTTTGAACGAACGGCACTATGGCAGCCACTATAGTCTTAGAACACAAGATAGGAAGAGTTAGGAAGAGTTACGAGTTGGGAATGACTCCCAGCTCCTACAAACCCCAAGAGCCGAGGTACAGTGATGTGGAACAGTGCTACACTGTCCCCAACCACGAAGGGTCTCGAAACTACCCTTCACTAGGGCCTACACCAAGTGAAATGTTACACTACACAAAGTAATGTAACTATCTTCAATATCTTGAGGTGTACCCTTTTGGCGAGCTTCGAAATCACTTGAGGCTTGACACCAAGGCTCGGGCTCTTCATCACAAACTCATCCTTGATTTCTTGATGGGTCTGCTGCACACACCTGCGACACGCCGAACGTTCGACACAGGACAAAATAGAAACCGCGCACGACAAAATAGAAACCGCGCGAGAGACACAAACGACCGCGTAACACGCGTCTAGCGATAACTCGCTATTGACTCGACACACACACTCGACATCATGACTCAACATTCACACACAATTGTAAGCATGAAATATATATTATCCCATGCCCTCATACCATTCCATACACACACACATGCACGCACACGGACAACAAGCCGAGTGCAAACCGTAGGGTTGCACCAACACTTATGGGGTTTCCTTGGTTGGGGACTCCTTGGGGACCTTCCCTCTTGTCCTCCTCTTCCCTCCCACCTGGTTAATTGCTACTCTTACTTCCTTGTGTGAAAAATTGTGTGAACTTTGTGATTGAGTTAAGATTCTACGGCAGCATACCCCCTAGTGCGCCGAAACTGATACCTCGAGAAACACTTCACCATATCGTACGATTCAAATTGGGAATTGTAGCCAGAGACTAGGGCTACAACATATCTGAGTTTGGTGAAGTTTTGTTCGTGAACTTTTCGTCGACGGTGTTTCATGTGAACTCGACTTTTCTGTCCAGAAACTAGGCCCAACGATTTTGAGATATTTCGGCTCCTAATCTTCATAGACTCCGTCCTTAGTCTCTAACAGTCTGGGCCTATTGCCAAGCTAGCAAGGGCGTGGGAGTGTTGCGAGCATCATTGGTCATCGGCGCTCGCGAATGAAGAGCGCCCGCTGCACTTTCTGCAAATGTGCGGATCCTTCCGCGTATTGAGGCTAGAAGCGCTCGCTCCAAGCGTTTTTCTTCCACCGGGTCCCGTGGATGCGCTTGTCTGGGCCTATTGCCAAGCCAGCAAGGGCTTGGGAGGGTTGCGAGCATTATTGGTCATCGGCGCTCACAAATGAAGAGCGCCCACTGCAATTCCTCCACAAGTGCGGATCCTTGCGCGTTTTGAGGCTGGAATCGCTCGTTCCGAGCATTTTTGTTCCACCGGGTCACGTGGCTGCACTTGTCTGGGCCTATTGCCAAGCCAGCAAGGGCGTGGGAGGGTTGCGAGCATCATTGGTTATCGGCGCTCGCGAATGAAGAGCGCCTGCTGCACTTCCTGCACATGTGCGGATCCTTCCATGTTTTGAGGCTGAAAGCGCTCGTTCCGAGCGTTTTTCTTCCACTGGGTCACTTGTCTGCGCTTGTCTGGGCCTATTGCCAAGCCAGCAAGGGCGTGGGAGGGTTGCGAGCATCATTGGTTATCGGCGCTCGCGAATGAAGAGAGCCCGCTGCACGTCCTGCATATGTACGGATCCTTGCGCGTTTTGAGGATGGAAGTGCTCGTTTCGAGCTAATTTCTTCCACCGGGTCACGTGGCTGCGCATGTCTGGGCCTATTACCAAGCCAGCAAGGGCGTGGGAGGTTTGCAAGCATCATTGGCTATCGGCGCTCGCGAATAAAGAGAGCCCGCTGCACGTCCTGCACATGTGCGGATCCTTGCGCGTTTTGAGGCTGGAAGCGCTCGTTCCGATCGTTTTTCTTCCACCGGGTCACATGGCTGCGCTTGTCTGGGCCTTTTGCCAAGCCAGAAAGGGCGTGGGAGGGTTGCAAGCATCATTGGCCATCGGCGCTCGCGAATGAAGAGCACTCGCTGCACTTCCTGCACATGTGCGGATCCTTGCGCGCTTGGAGGATGGAAGCGCTCGTTCCGAGCGTTTTTCTTCCACCGGGTCATGTGGCTGCGCTTGTCTGGGCCTATTGCCAAGCCAACAAGGGCGTGGGAGGGTTGCAAGCATCATTGGCCATCGGCGCTTGCGAATGAAGAGCGCCCGCTGCATTTCCTGCACATGTGCGGATCCTTGTGCGTTTTGAGGCAGGAAGCATTCGTTACGAGCGTTTTTCTTGCACCGGGTCACGAGGATGCACTTGTCTGGGCCTATTGCCAAGCCAGCAAGGGCGTGGGAGGGTTGCGAGCATCATTGGTTATCAGCGCTCGCGAATGAAGAGAGCCCGCTGCACTTCATGCACATGTGCGGATCCTTGCGTGTTTTGAGGCTGGAATCGCTCGTTCCGAGCGTTTTTCTTCCACCTGGTCACGTGGCTGCGCTTTTCTGGGCCTATTGCCAAGCCAGCAAGGGCGTGGGAGTGTTGCAAGCATCATTGGTCATCGGCGCTCGCGAATGAAGAGCGCCCGCTTCACTTTCTGCTAATGTGCGGATCCTTCCGCGTTTTGAGGCTGGAATCGCTCGTTCCGAGCGTTTTTCTTCCACAGGATAACGTGGCTGCACTTGTATGGGCCTATTGCCAAGCCAGCAAGGGCGTGGGAGGATTGCGAGCATCATTGGTTATCGGCGCTCGCGAATGAAGAGCGCCCGCTGCACTTCCTGCACATGTGCGGATCCTTGCGCGTTTTGAGGCTGGAAGCTCTCGTTCCAAGCGTTTTTCTTCCACCAGGTCACGTGGCTGCGCTTGTCTGGGCCTATTGCCAAGCCAGCAAGGCCGTGGGAGGGTTGCAAGCATCATTGGCCATCGGCGCTCGCGAATGAAGAGCGCTCGCGAATGAAGATTGCCCGCTGCACTTCCTCCACATGTGCGGATCCTTGCGCATTTTGAGGCTGGAAGCGCTCGTTCCGAGCGTTTTTCTTCCACCGAGTCACGTAGATGCGCTTGTCTGGGCCTATTGCCAAGCCAGCAAGGGCGTGGGAGGGTTGCAAGCATCATTGGTTATCGGCGCTCGCGAATGAAGTGAGCCCGCTGCACTTCCTGCACATGTGCGGATCCTTGCGCGTTTTGAGGCTGGAAGCGCTCGTTCCGAGCGTTTTTCTTCCACCAGGTAACGTTGCTGCACTTGTCTGGGCCTATTGCCAAGCCAGCAAGGGCGTGGGAGGGTTGCGAGCATCATTGGCCATCGGCGCTCGCGAATGAAGAGCGTCCGCTGCATTTCCTCCACATGTGCGAATCCTTGCGCGTTTTGAGGCTGGAAGCGCCCGTTCCGAGCGTTTTTCTTATCTAGGCCTATTGCCAAGCCAGCAAGGGCGTGAGAGGTTTGCAAGCATCATTGATTATCGGCGCTCGCGAATGAAGAGCGTCCGCTGCACCTCCTCCACATGTGCGGATCCTTACGCGTCTTGAGGCTGGAAGCGCTCGTTCCGAGCGTTTTTCTTCCACCTGGTCACGTGGCTGCGCTTTTCTGGGCCTATTGCCAAGCCAGCAAGGGCGTGGGAGTGTTGCGAGCATAATTGGTCATCGGCGCTCGCGAATGAAGAGCGCCCGCTGCACTTCATGCACATGTGCGGATCGTTGCGCGTTTGGTGGATGGAAGCGCTCGTTGCAAGCGATTTTCCTCCACCGGGTCACGTGGTTGCGCTCGTCTGGGCCTATTGCCAATCCAGCAAGGGCGTGGGAGGGTTGCAAGCATCATTGGCCATCGCCGCTCGCGAATGAAGAGCGCCCGCTGCACTTCCTCCACATGTGCGGATCCTTGCGCGTTTTGAGGCTGGAAGCGCTCGTTACGAGCGTTTTTCTTCCACCGGGTCACGTGGATGCGCTTGTCTGGGCCTATTGCCAAGCCAGCAAGGGCGTGGGAGGGTTGCGAGCATCATTGGTTATTGGCGCTCGCGAATGAAGAGAGCCGCTGCACTTCCTGCGCATGTGCGGATCCTTGCGCGTTTTGAGGCTGGAAGCGCTCGTTCCAAGCGTTTTTCTCTACCGGATCAAGTGGCTGCGCATTTCTGGGCCTATTGCCAAGCCAGCAAGGGCATGGGAGGGTTGCGACCATCATTGGTCATTGTCGTTTGCGAATGAAGAGCGCCCGCTGCACTTCCTCCACATGTGCGGATCCTTGCGCGTTTTGAGGCAGGAAGCGCTCGTTACGAGCATTTTTCTTCCACCGGGTCACGTGGATGCGCTTGTCTGGGCCTATTGCCAAGCCAGCAAGGGCGTGGGAGGGTTGCGAGCATCATTGGTTATCGGCGCTCGCGAATGAAGAGCGCCCGCTGCACTTCCTCCACATGTGCGGATCCTTGCGCGTTTTGAGGCTGGAAGCGCTCGTTACGAGCGTTTTTCTTCCACCGGGTCACGTCGATGCGCTTGTCTGGGCCTATTGCCAAGCCAGCAAGGGCGTGGGAGGGTTGCGAGCATCACTGGTTATCGGCGCTCGCGAATGAAGAGCGCCCGCTGCACTTCCTCCACATGTGCGGATCCTTGCGTGTTTTGAGTTTGGAAGCGCTCGTTCCGAGCGTTTTTCTTCCATCAGGTCATGTTGCTGCGCTTGTCTGGGCCTATTGCCAAGCCAGCAAGGGCGTGGGAGGGTTGCAAGCATCATTGGCCATCGGCGCTCGCGAATGAAGAGCGCCCGCTGCACTTCCTGCACATGTGCGGATCCTTGCGCGTTTTGAGGCTGGAAGCGCTCGTTCCGAGCGTTTTTCTTCCACCGGGTCACGTGGCTGCGCTTGTCTGGGCGTATTGCCAAGCCAGCAAGGGCATGGGATGGTTGCAAGCATCATTGGCCATCGGCGTTCGCGAATGAAGAGCGCGTGCTGCACTTCCTGCACATGTGCGGATCCTTGCGCGTTTGGAGGCTGGAAGCGCTCGTTTCGAGCGTTTTTTTTCCATCGGGTCACGTGGCTCCGCTTGTCTTGGCCTATTGCCAAGCCAGCAAGGGCGTGGGAGGGTTGCGAGCATCATTGGCCATCAGCGCTCTCGAATGAAGAGCGCCCGCTGCACTTCTTGCACATGTTCGGATCCTTCCGCGTTTTGAGACTAGAAGCACTCGTTCCGAGCGTTTTTCTTCCACCTGGTCACGTGGCTGCGATTGTCTTGGACTATTGCCAAGCCAGCAAGGGCGTGGGAGGGTTGCGAGCATCATTGGCTATCGGCGCTCTCGAATGAAGAGCCCCCGCTGCACTTCCGGCACATGTGCGGATCCTTCTGCGTTTTGAGGCTAGAAGCGCTCGTTACGAGCGTTTTTCTTCCACCGAGTCACATGGCTGCGCTTGTGTGGGCCTATTGCCAAGCCAACAAGGGCGTGGGAGGGTTGTGAGCATCATTGGCCATTGGCGCTCTCGAATGAAGAGCGCCCGCTGCACTTCCTGCACATGTGCGGATCCTTGCGCGTTTTGATGCTGGATGCGCCCGTTCCGAGCGTTTTTCTTCCACCGGGTCACGTGGCTGCGCTTGTCTGGGCCTATTGCAAAGCCAGCAAGGGCATGGGAGGGTTGCGAGCATCATCAGTCATCGGCGCTCGCAAATTAAGAGCGCCCGCTGCACTTCCTGCACATGTGCGGATGCTTCCGCGTTTTGGGGTTGGAAGCGCTCGTTACGAGCGTTTTTCTTCCGCCGGGTCACGTAGCTGCGCTTTTCTGGGCCTATTGCCAACCCAGCAAGGGCGTGGGAGGGTTGCGAGCATCGTCGGTCATCGGCGCTCGCGAATGAAAAGCGCTCGCTGCACTTCCTGCACATGTGCGGATCCTTGCGCGTTTTGAGGCTAGAAGCGCTCGTTCCGAGCATTTTTCTTCCACAGGGTCACATGGCTGCGCTTGCCAAGCCAGCAAGGGCGTGAGAGGGTTGCAAGCATCATTGGCCATCGGCGCTCGCGAATGAAGAGTGCCCGCTGCACTTCCTGCATATGTGCGGATCCTTTTGCGTTTTAGGGCTGGAAGCGCTCTTTCCGAGCGTTTTTCTTCCGCCAGGTCACGTGGCTGCGCTTTTCCGGTCCTATTGCCAAGCCAGCAAGGGCGTGGGAGGGTTGCGAGCATCATCGGTCATCGGCGCTCACGAATGAAAAGCGCTCGCTACACTTCCTACACATGTGCGGATCCTTCCGCATTTTTGGGCTGGAAGCGCTCGTTCCGAGCGTTTTTCTTCCGCCAGCATCACGTGGCTGCGCTTGTGTGGGCCTATTGCCAAGCTAGCAAGGGCGTGGTAGGGTTGCGAGCATCATCGGTTATTGGCGCTCGCGAATGAAGAGCGCCCTCTGCACTTCCTCCACATTCGCGGAGCCTGCCGCGTTTTGGGGCCGGAAGCGCTCATTCCGAGCGTTTTTCTTCCATCAGGTCAAGTGGCTGCGCATGTCTGGGCCTATTGCTAAGCCAGCAAGGGCGTGGGAGGGTTGATTGCATCATCAGTCATCGGTGCTCGTGAATAAAGAGCGCCCGCTGCACTTTCTGCACATGTGTGGATCCGTCCGCGTTTTGGGGCTGGAAGCGCTCGTTCCGAGCGGTTTTCTTCCGCCGGTGGCACGTGGCTGCGCTTGTCTGGGCCTATTGCCAAGCCAGCAAGGGCATGGGAGGGTTGCGAGCATCATTGGTCATTGTCGTTCGCGAATGATGAGCGCCCGCTGCACTTCCTGCACATGTGCGGATCCTTGCACGTTTTGAGGCTAGAAGCGCTCCTTCCGAGCGTTTTTCTTCCACCGGGTCACATGGCTGCGCTTGCCAAGCCAGCAAGGGCATGAGAGGGTTGCAAGCATCATTGGCCATCGGCGCTCGCGAATGAAAAGCGCCCGCTGCACTTCCTCCACATGTGCGGATCATTGCGCGTTTTGAGGCTGGAAGCGCTCGTTATGAGCGTTTTTCTTCCACCGGGTCACGTGGATGCGCTTTTCTGGGCCTATTGCCAATCCAGCCAGGACGTGGGAGGGTTGTGAGCATCATTGGTCATCGGCGCTCGCAAATGAAGAGCGCCCGCTGCACTTTCTCCACAAGTGCGGATCGCACGTTCCGAGCGTTTTTGTTCCACCGGGTCACGTGGCTGCACTTGTCTGGGCCAATTGCCAAGCCAGCAAGGGCGTGGGAGGGTTGCGAGAATCATTGTTTATCGGTGCTCGCCAATGAAGAGCGCCCGCTGCACTTCCTGCACATGTGCGGATCCTTCCTGGTTTTGAGTCTGAAAGCGCTCGTTACGAGCGTTTTTCTTCCATCGGGTCACTTGTCTGCGCTTGTCTGGGAATATTGCCAAGCCAGCAAGGGCGTGGGAGGGTTGCAAGAATAATTGGTTATCGGCGCTCACGAATGAAGAGCGCCCGCTGCACTTCCTGCACATGTGCGGATCCTTGCGCGATTTGAGGCTGGAAGTGCTCGTTCCAAGCGTTTTTCTTCCACCGGGTCAGGTTGCTGTGCTTGTCGGGGCCTATTGCCAAGCCAGCAAGGGCGTGGAAGGGTTGTGAGCATCATTGGCCGTCGGCGCTCACGAATGAAGAGAGCCCACTGCACTTCCTGCACATGTGCGGATCCTTGCGCGTTTTGAGGCTGGAAGCGCTCGTTCCGAGCGATTTTCTTTCACCGGGTAACGTTGCTGCGCTTGTCTGGGCCTATTGCCAAGCCAGCAAGGGCGTGGGAGGGTTGCAAGCATCATTGGCCATGGCGCTCGCGAATGAAAAGCGTCCGCTGCACTTCCTCCACATGTGCGAATCCTTGCGCGTTTTGAGGCTGGAAGCGCTCGTTCCGAGCGTTTTCTTCCACCGAGTCACGTGGATGCTCTTGTCTGGACCTATTGCCAAGCCAGCAAGGGCGTGTGAGGGTTGCGAGCATCATTAGTCATCGGCGCTCGCGAATGAAGAGCGCCCGCTGCACTTCCTGCACATGTGCGGATCCCTGCGCGTTTTGAGGCTAGAAGCGCTCGTTCGGAGGGTTTTTCTTCCACCAGGTCTCGTGGCTGCGCTTGTCTGGGCCTATTGCCAAGCCAGCAAGGGCGTGGGAGGGTTGCAAGCATCATTGGCCATCGGCGCTCGCGAATGAAGAGCGCTCGCTGCACTTCCTCCACATGTGTGTATCCTTGCGCGATTTGAGTCTGGAAGCGCTCGTTCCGAGCGTTTTTCTTCCACCGGGTCACGTGGATGCGCTTGTTTGGGCCTATTGCCAAGCCAGCAAGGGCGTGGGAGGGTTGCGAGCATCATTGGTTATCGGCGCTCGCGAATGAAGAGAGCCCGCTGCACTTCCTGCACATGTGCGGATCCTGCGCGTTTTGAGGCTGGAAGCGCTCGTTTCGAGCGTTTTTCTTCCACCAGGTCATGTGGCTGCGCTTGTGTGGGCCTATTGCCAAGCCAGCAAGGGCGTGGGAGGGTTGTGAGCATCATTGGCCATCGGCTCTCTCGAATGAAGAGCGCCCGCTGCACTTCCTGCACATGTGCGGATCCTTGCGCGTCTTGATGCTGGAAGCGCCCGTTCCGAGCGTTTTTCTTCCACCGGGTCACGTGGCTGCGCTTGTCTGGGCCTATTGCAAAGCCAGCAAGGGCATGGGACGGTTGCGAGCATCATTGGTCATTGGCGTTCGCGAATGGAGTGCACCCGCTGCACTTCCTGCACATGTGCGGATCCTTGCGCGTTTGGAGGCTGGAAGCGCTCGTTCCGAGCGTTTTTCTTCCACCAGGTCATGTGGCTGCGCTTGTGTGGGCCTATTGCCAAGCCAGCAAGGGCGTGGGAGGGTTGTGAGCATCATTGGCCATCGGCTCTCTCGAATGAAGAGCGCCCGCTGCACTTCCTCCACATGTGCGGATCCTTGCGCGTCTTGATGCTGGAAGCGCCCGTTCCGAGCGTTTTTCTTCCACCGGGTCACGTGGCTGCGCTTGTCTGGGCCTATTGCCAAGCCAGCAAGGGCATGGGAGGGTTGCGAACATCATCAGTCATCGGCGCTCGCAAATGAAGAGCGCCCGCTGCACTTCCTGCACATGTGCGGATTCTTCAGCGTTTTGGGGTTAGAAGCGCTCGTTAAGAGCGTTTTTCTTCCGCCGGGTCACGTGGCTGCGCTTTTCTGGGCCTATTGCCAACCCAGCAAGGGCGTGGGAGGGTTGCGAGCATCTTCGGTCATCGGCGCTCGCGAATGAAGAGCGCCCACTGCACTTCCTGCACATGTGCGGATCCATTTGCGTTTTGGGGCTGGAAGCGCTCTTTCCGAGCGTTATTCTTCAGCCGGGTCACGTGGCTGCGCTTGTCTGGGTCTATTGCTAAGCCAGCAAGGGCGTGGGAGGGTTGCCAGCATCATCAGTACTCGGCTCTTGCGAATGAAGAGCGCACGCTGCACTTTCTGCACATGTGTGGATCCTTCCGCGTTTTGGGGCTAGAAGCGCTCGTTCCGAGCGTTTTTCTTCTGCCGGCGGCACATGGTTGCGCTTGTCTGGGCCTATTGCCAAGCCAGCAAGGGCGTAGGAGGGTTGCGAGCATCATCGATCATCGGCGCTCGCGTATGAAGAGCGCCCGCTGCACTTCCTGCACATGTGCCGATCCTTCCGCGTTTTGAGGCTGGAAGCTCGATCCGATCGTATTTCTTCCGTCTGGTCATGTGGCTGCGCTTCTCTGGGCCTATTGCCAAGCCAGGAAGGGCGTGGGAGGGTTGCGAGCATCATCGGTCATTGACGCTTGCGAATAAAGAGCGCCTACTGCACTTCCTACACATGCGCGGATCCTTCCGCATTTTGGGGCTGGAAGCGCTTCTTCTGAGCGTTTTTCTTCCGCCGGCGGCACGTGGCTGCACTTGTCTGGGCCTATTGCCAAGCCAGCAAGGGCGTGGGAGGGTTGCGAGCATCATCGGTCGTCGGCGCTCGCGAATAAAGAGCACTTGCTGCACTTCCTGCACATGTTCGGATCCTTCCACGTTTTGGGGCTGGATGCGCTCGTTCCGATCGTTTTTCTTCCGTCTCGTCATGTGGCTGCGCTTGTCCGGGCCTATTGCCAAGTTAGCAAGGGCGTGGGAGGGTTGCGAGCATCATCGGTTATTGACGCTCGCGAATAAAGAGCGCCTGCTGCACTTCCTGCACATGAGCGGATCCTTTCGCGTTTTGGGGCTGGAAGCGCTCGTTCCGGGCGTTTTTCTCCCATCGGCGGCACGCGGCTGCGCTTTTCTGGGCTTATTGCCAAGCCAGCAAGGGCGTAGGAGGGTTGCGAGCATCATCGGTCATCGGCGCTTGCGTATGAAGAGCGCCCGCTACACTTCCTGCGCATGTGCGGATCCTTCCGCGTTTTGGGGCTGGAAGCGATCGTTTTTCTTCCATCTGGTCACGTGGCTGCGCTTATCTGGGCCTATTGCCAAGCCAGCAAGGGCGTGGGAGGGTTGCGAGCATCATCGGTTATTGACGCTCGCGAATGAAGAGCGCCCGCTACACTTCCTGCACATGTGCGGATCGTTGCGCGTTTGGTGGAGAAAAGCGCTCGTTGCAAGCGTTTTTCTTCCACCGGGTCACGTGGTTGCTCTTGTCTGGGCCTATTGCCGATCCAGCAAGGGCGTGGGAGGGTTGCAAGCATCATTGGCCATCGGCGCTCGCGAATGAAGAGCACCCGCTGCACTTCCTCCACATGTGCGGATCCTTGCGCGTTTTGAGACTAGAAGCACTCGTTCCAAGCGTTTTTCTCCACCGGACCAAGTGGCTGCGCATTTCTGGGCTTATTTCCAAGCTAGCAAGGGCATGGGAGGGTTGCGAGCATCATTGGTCATTGTCGTTCGCGAATGAAGAGCGCCCGCTGCACTTCCTGCACATGTGCGGATCCGTGCGCGTTTTGAGGCTAGAAGCGCTCCTTCCAAGCGTTTTTCTTCCACCGGGTCAAATCGCTGCGCTTGCCAAGCCAGCAAGGGCGTGAGAGGGTTGCAAGCATCATTGGCCATCGGCGCTTGCGAATGAAGAGCGCCCGCTGCACTTCCTCCACATGTGCGGATCCTTGCGCGTTTTGAGGATGGAAGCGCTCGTTCCGAGCGTTTTCTTCCACCGAGTCACGTGGATGCACTTGCCTGGGCCTATTGCCAAGCCAGCAATGGCGTGGGAGGGTTGCAAGCATCATTGGCCATCGGCGCTCGCGAATGAAGAGCGCCCGCTGCTTTTCCTGCACATGTGCTATCTCTTGCGCGTTTTTAGGCTAGAAGCGCTCATTCCGAGCGTTTTTCTTCCACCGAGTCTCGTGGCTGCGCTTGTCTGGGCCTATTGCCAAGCCAGCAAGGGCGTGGGAGGGTTGCAAGCATCATTTACCGTCGGCGCTCGCGAATGAAGAGCGCCCGCTGCACTTCCTGCACATGTGCGGATGCTTGCGCGATTTGAGGCTGGAAGCGCTCGTTCCGAGCGTTTTTCTTCCACCGGGTCACGTCGATGCGCTTGTCTGGGCCTATTGCCAAGCCAGCAAGGGCGTGGGAGGGTTTCGAGCATCATTGGTTATCGGCGCTCGCGAATGAAGAGAGTCCGCTGCACTTCCTGCACATGTGCGGATCCTTGCGCGTTTTGAGGCTGGAAGCGCTCGTTCCGAGCGTTTTTCTTCCACCGGGTCACGTGGCTGCGCTTGTGTGGGCCTATTGCCAAGCCAACAAGGGCGTGGGAGGGTTGTGAGCATCATTGGCCATCGGCGCTCTCGAATGAAGAGCGCCCGCTGCACTTCCTGTACATGTGCGGATCCTTGCGCGTTTGATGCTGGAAGCGCCCGTTACGAGCGTTTTTCTTCCACCAGGTCACGTGGCTGCGCTTGTCTGGGCCTATTGCCAAGCCAGCAAGGGCATGGGAGGGTTGCGAGCATCATCAGTCATCGGCGCTCGCGAATGAAGAGTGCCCGCTGCACTTCCTGCATATGTGCGGATCCTTTTGCGTTTTGGGGTTGGAAGCGCTCTTTCCGAGCGTTTTTCTTCCACCGGGTTACGTGGCTGCGCTTTTCTGGGCCTATAGCCAAGCCAGCAAGGGCGTGGGAGGGTTGCGAGCATCATCGGTCATCGGCGCTCGCGAATGAAAAGCGCTCGCTGCACTTCCTACACATGTGCGGATCCTTCCGCATTTTTGGGCTAGAAGCGCTCGTTCCGAGCGTTTTTCTTCCGCCGGCGGCACGTGGCTGCGCTTGTGTGGGCCTATTGCCAAGCTAGCAAGGGCGTTGTAGGGTTGCGAGCATCATCGGTTATTGGCGCTTGCGAATGAAGAGCGCCCTCTGCACTTCCTCCACATTCGCGGATCCTTCCGCGTTTTGGGTCTGGAAGCGCTCATTCCGAGCGTTTTTCTTCCGTCGGGTCACGTGGCTGCGCATGTCTGGGCCTGTTGCTAAGCCAGCAAGGGCGTGGGAGGGTTGCCAGCATCATCAGTCATCGGTGCTCGCGAATGAAGAGCGCCCGCTGCACTTTCTGCACATGTGTGGATCCTTCCGTGTTTTGGGGCTGGAAGCTTTCGTTCCGAGCGTTTTTCTTCCGCCGGCTGCACGTGGCTGCGCTTGTCTTGGCCTATTGCCAAGCCAGCAAGGGCATGGGAGGGTTGAGAGCATCATTGGTCATTGTCGTTCGCGAATGAAGAGCGCCCGCTACACTTCCTGCACATGTGCGGATCCTTGCGCGTTTTGAGGCTGGAAGCGCTCGTTACGAGCGATTTTCTTCCACCGGGTCACGTGGATGCGCTTGTCTGGGCCTATTGCCAAGCCAGCAAGGGCGTGGGAGGGTTGTGAGCATCATTGGTCATCGGCGCTTGCAAATGAAGAGCGCCCAATCCACTTTCTGCAAATGTGCGGATCCTTGCGCGTTTTGAGGCTAGAAGCGCTCGTTCCGAGCGTTTTTCTTCCACCGGGTCACGTCGCTGCACTTGTCTGGGCCTATTGCCAAGCCAGCAAGGGCGTGGGAGGGTTGCGAGCATTATTGGTCATCGGTGCTCACAAATGAAGAGCGCCCGCTGCACTTCCTCCACAAGTGCGGATCCTTGCGCGTTTTGAGGCTGGAATCGCTCGTTCCGAGCGTTTTTGTTCCACCGGGTCACGTGGCTGCACTTGTCTGGGCCTACTGCCAAGCCAGCAAGGGCGTAGGAGGGTTGCGAGCATCATTGGTCATCGGCGCTCGCGAATGAAGAGCGCCCGCTGCACTTCTTGCACATGTGCCGATCCTTCCAGGTTTTGAGTTTGAAAGCGCTCGTTCCGAGCGTTTTTCTTCCACTGGGTCACTTGTCTGCGCTTGTCTGGGCCTATTGCCAAGCAAGCAAGGGCGTGGGAGGGTTGCGAGCATCATTGGTTATCGGCGCTCGCGAATGAAGAGCGCCCGCTGCACTTCCTGCACATGTGCGGATCCTTGCGCGTTTTGAGGCTGGAAGCGCTCGTTCCGAGCGTTTTTCTTCCACCGGGTCACGTTGCTGCGCTTGTCTGGGCCTATTGCAAAGCCAGCAAGGGCATGGGACGGTTGCGAGCATCATTGGTCATTGGCGTTCGCGAATGGAGTGCGCTCGCTGCACTTCCTGCACATGTGCGGATCCTTGCGCGTTTGGAGGCTGGAAGCGTTCGTTTCGAGCGTTTTCCTTCCACCGGGTTACGTGGCTGCGCTTGTCTGGGCCTATTGCCAAGCCAGCAAGGGCGTGGGAGGGTTGCGAGCATCATTGGCCATCAGCGCTCTCGAATGAAGAGCGCCCGCTGCACTTCTTGCACATGTTCGAATCCTTCCGTGTTTTGAGACTAGAAGCGCTCTTTCCGAGCGTTTTTCTTCCACTTGGTCACGTGGCTGCGATTGTCTTGGCCTATTGCCAAGCCAGCAAGGGCGTGGGAGGGCTGCGAGCATCATTGGCTATCGGCGCTCTCGAATGAAGAGCGCCCGCTGCACTTCCTGCACATGTGCGGATCCTTCCGCGTTTTGAGGCTAGAAGCGCTCGTTCCAAGCGTTGTTCTTCCACCGGGTCACGTGGCTGCGCTTGTGTGGGCCTTTTGCCAAGCCAGCAAGGGCGTGGGAGGGTTGTGAGCATCATTGGCCATCGGCGCTCTCGAATGAAGAGCGCCCGCTGCACTTCATGCACATGTGCGGATCCTTGCGCGTTTTGATGCTGGAAGCGCCAGTTCCGAGCGTTTTTCTTCCACCGGGTCACGTCGCTGCGCTTGTCTGGGCCTATTGCCAAGCCAACAAGGGCATGGGAGGGTTGCGAGCATCATCAGTCATCGGCGCTCGCAAATGAAGAGCGCCCGCTGCACTTCCTGCATATGTGCGGATGCTTCAGCGTTTTGGGGTTGGAAGCGTTTGTTAAGAGCGTTTTTCTTCCGCCGGGTCACGTGGCTGCGCTTTTCTGGGCCTATTGCCAACCCAGCAAGGGCGTGGGAGGGTTGCGAGCATCATTGGTCATCGGCGCTCGCGAATGAAGAGCGCCCGCTGCACTTCCTGCACATGTGCGGATCCTTTTGCGTTTTGGGGGCTGGAAGCGCTCTTTCCGAGCGTTATTCTTCCGCCGGGTCACGTGGCTGCGCTTGTCTGGGTCTATTGCTAAGCCAGCAAGGGCGTGGGAGGGTTGCCAGCATCATCAGTAATCGGCTCTCGTGAATGAAGAGCGCACGCTGCACTTTCTGCACATGTGTGGATCCTTCCGGGTTTTGGGGCTGGAAGCGCTCGTTCCGAGCGTTGTTCTTCCGCCGGCGGCACATGGTTGCGCTTGTCTGGGCCTATTGCCAAGCCAGCAAGGGCGTAGGAGGGTTGCGAGCATCATCGGTCATCGGCGCTCGCGTATGAAGAGCGACCGCTGCACTTCCTGCACATGTGCGGATCCTTGCGCGTTTTGAGGATGAAAACGCTCGTTCCGAGCGTTATTCTTCCACCGGGTCACGTGGATGCGCTTGTCTGGGCCTATTGCCAAGCCAGCAAGGGCGTGGGAGGGTTGCGAGCATCATTGGTTATCGGCGCTCGCGAATGAAGAGCGCCGGCTGCACTTCCTGCACATGTGCGGATCCTTGCGCGTTTTGAGGCTGGAAGCGCTCGTTCCGAGCGTTTTTCTTCCACCAGGTCACGTGGCTGCGCTTGTCTGGGCCTATTGCCAAGCCAGCAAGGCCGTGGGAGGGTTGCGAGCATCATTGATTATTGGCGCTCGCGAATGAAGAGAGCCCGCTGCACTTCCTTTACATGTGCGGATCCTTGCGCATTTTGAGGCTGGAAGCGCTCGTTCCGAGCGTTTTTCTTCCACCGAGTCATATAGATGCGCTTGTCTAGGCCTATTGCCAAGCCAGCAAGGGCGTGGGAGGGTTGCGAGCATCATTGATTATTGGCGCTCGCGAATGAAGAGAGCCCGTTGCACTTCCTGCACATGTGCGGATCCTTGCGCGTTTTGAGGCTGGAAGCGCTTGTTCCGTGCGTTTTTCTTCCACCGGGTCACGTGGCTGCACTTGTCTGTGTTATGTGATGCTATCACTTGCATTCACGTCTGTCTGCCTCCCATCACATGTTCGTGCGTTGCATGCGTGGTGTGAGCGTGTGCAAGAATTTGTGTTTGACGTGGTTTGGTTTTTCTGAGTGTGTGTGAATGTTATTTGGCTTGAGCAGATATCTGAAGTGACTCCTCTGCTCAAGAGCTTTCCGACGAACCAAGTATCGCTTCAATCGGAGCACGAACAAGAAAGTTACGAACGTTGGAAGTTCGTATGCTTTTTTTATTTGGTTGTGGTGACTATGGGAAGTTGTGGGGTTGACTCCATAAGGGGTACAGACTTTTGGGGGTTGGGAAATTCGTCAACATCACTGTAGATGCTGCCAAGTGGTTGTGAGGTGTCAAACCAGGTTGGCAAGTGTGGCCAAGTTGGGCAAGGTGGATGGCATGGGTTGGTAAGTGACAAAAGTAAAAGTGGGGTTCCTATAGGGAAGGGAATTGGTGTGCTTATGGGGTTTCCTTGGTTGGGGACTCCTTGGGGACCTTCCCTCTCGTCCTCCTCTTCCCTCCCACCTGGTTAATTGCTACTCTTACTTCCTTGTGTGAAAAATTGTGTGAACTTTGTGATTGAGTTAAGATTCTACAACTTTGACCGTGAACTTTTTGTCGACGGCGTTTCTTGTGAACTCGACTTTTCTGTCCAGAAACTAGGCCCAACGATTTTGAGATATTTCGGCTCCTAATCTTCATAGACTCCGTCCTTAGTCTCTAACAGTCTGGGCCTATTGCCAAGCCAGCAAGGGCGTGGGAGTGTTGCAAGCATCATTGGTCATCGGCGCTCGCGAATAAAAAGCGCTTGCTGCACTTTCTGCAAATGTGCGGATCCTTCCGCGTATTGAGGCTAGAAGCGCTCGTTCCAAGCGTTTTTCTTCCACCAGGTCCCGTGGATGCGCTTGTCTGGGCCTATTGCCAAGCCAGCAAGGGCGTGGGAGGGTTGCGAGCATTAATGGTCATCGGCGCTCACAAATGAAGAGCGCCCGCTGCACTTCCTCCACATGTGCGGATACTTGCACTTTTGAGGCTGTAATCGCTCGTTCCGAGCGTTTTTCTTCCACCGGGTCACGTGGTTGCACTTGTCTGGGCCTATTGCCAAGCCAGCAAGGGCGTGGGAGGGTTGCGAGCATCATTGGTTATCGGCGCTCGCGAATGACGAGCCCCCGCTGCACTTCCTGCACATGTGCTGGTCCTTGCGCGTTTTGAGGCTGGAAGCGCTCGTTCCGAGTGTTTTTCTTCCACTGGGTCACGTCGCCGCACTTGTCTGGGCCTATTGCCAAGCCAGCAAGGGCGTGGGAGGGTTGCGAGCATTATTGGTCATCGGCGCTCACAAATGAAGAGCGCCCACTGCACTTCCTCCACAAGTGCGGATCCTTGTGTGTTTTGAGGCTGGAATCGCTCGTTCCAAGCGTTTTTGTTCCACCGGGTCACGTGGCTGCACTTGTCTGGGCCTATTGCCAAGCCAGCAAGGGCGTGGGAGTGTTGCGAGCATCATTGGTCATCGGCGCTCGCGAATGAAGAGCGTCCGCTGCACTTTCTGCAAATGTAAGGATCCTTCTGCGTTGTCAGGCTAGAATCGCTCGTTCCGAGCGTTTTTCTTCCACCGGGTCATGTCGCTGCACTTGTCTGGGCCTATTGCCAAGCCAGCAAGGGCGTGGGAGGGTTGCGAGCATTATTGGTCATTGGCGCTCACAAATGAAGAGCGCCCACTGCAATTCCTCCACAAGTGCGGATCCTTGCGCGTTTTGAGGCTGGAATCGCTCGTTCCGAGCATTTTTGTTCCACCGGGTCACGTGGCTGCACTTGTCTGGGCCTATTGCCAAGCCAGCAAGGGCATGGGAGGGTTGCGAGCATCATTGGTTATCGGCGCTCGCGAATGAAGAGCGCCTGCTGCACTTCCTGCACATGTGCGGATCCTTCCATGTTTTGCGGCTGAAAGCGCTCGTTCCGAGCATTTTTCTTCCACCAGGTCACTTGTCTGCGCTTGTCTGGGCCTATTGCCAAGCCAGCAAGGGCGTGGGAGGGTTGCGAGCATCATTGGTTATCGGCGCTCGCGAATGAAGAGAGCCCGCTGCACTTCCTGCACATGTGCGGATCCTTGCGCGTTTTGAGGCTAGAAGCGCTCGTTCCGAGCATTTTTCTTCCACAGGGTAACATGGCTGCGCTTGCCAAGCCAGCAAGGGCGTGAGAGGGTTGCAAGCATCATTGGCCATCGGCGCTCGCGAATGAAGAGCGCCCGCTGCACTTCCTCCATGTGTGCAGATCCTTGCGCGTTTTAAGGCTGGAAGCGCTAGTTCCGAGCGTTTTTCTTCCACCGGGTCACGTGGCTGCGCTTGGTTGGGCCTATTGCCAAGCCAGCAAGGGCGTGTGAGGGTTGCGAGCATCATTAGTCATCGGCGCTCGCGAATGAAGAGCGCCCGCTGCACTTCCAGCGCATGTGCGGATCCATGCGCGTTTTGAGGCTAGAAGCGTTTTTCTTCCACCGGGTCACGTGGCTGCGCTTGTCTGGGCCTATTGCAAAGCCAGCAAGGGCATGGGACGGTTGCAAGCATCATTGGTCATTGGCGTTCGCGAATGAAATGCGCCTGCTGCACTTCCTTCACATGTGCGGATCCTTGCGCGTTTGGAGGCTGGAAGCGCTCGTTTCGAGCGTTTTGCTTCCACCGGGTTACGTGGCTGCGCTTGTCTGGGCCGATTGCCAAGCCAGCAAGGGCGTGGGAGGGATGCGAGCATCATTGGCCATCAGCGCTCTCGAATGAAGAGCGCCCGCTAAACTTCTTGCACATGTTCGAATCCTTCCGCGTTTTGAGACTAGAAGCGCTCGTTCCGAGCGTTTTTCTTCCACCTGGTCACGTGGCTGCGATTGTCTCGGCCTATTGCCAAGCCAGCAAGGGCGTGGGAGGGTTGCAAGCATCATTGGCTATCGGAGCTCTCGAATGAAGAGCGCCCGCTGCACTTCGTGCACACATGCGGATCCTTCCGCGATTTGATGCTAGAAGCGCTCGTTCCAAGCGTTGTTCTTCCACCGGGTCACGTGGCTGCGCTTGTGTGGGCCTATTGCCAAGCGAGCAAGGGCGTGGGAGGGTTGTGAGCATCATTGGCCATCGTCGCTCTCGAATGAAGAGCACCCGCTGCACTTCCTGCACATGTGCGGATCCTTGCGCGTTTTGATGCTGGAAGCGCCCGTTCCGAGCGTTTTTCTTCCACCGGGTCACGTGGCTGCGCTGGTCTGGGCCTATTGCCAAGCCAGCAAGGGCATGGGAGGGTTGCAAGCATCATCAGTCATCGGCGCTCGCAAATGAAGAGCGCCTGTTGCACTTCCTGCACATGTGCGGATGCTTCTGCGTTTTGGGGTTGGAAGCGCTCGTTAAGAGCGTTTTTCTTCCGCCGGGTTACGTGGCTGCGCTTTTCTGGGCCTATTGCTAACCCAGCAAGGGCGTGGGAGGGTTGCGAGCATCTTCGGTCATCGGCGCTCGCGAATGAAGAGCGCCCGCTGCACTTCCTGCACATGTGCGGATCCTTTTGCGTTTTGGGGCTGGAAGCGCTCGTTCCGAGCGTTATTCTTCCGCCGGGTCACGTGGCTGCGCTTGTCTGGGTCTATTGCTAAGCTAGCAAGGGCGTGGGAGGGTTGTCAGAATCATCAGTAATCGGCCCTCACGAATGAAGAGCGCACGCTGCACTTTCTGCACATGTGTGGATCGTTCCGCGTTTTGGGGCTGGAAGCGCTCGTTCCGAGCGTTTTTCTTCCGCCGGCGGCACATGGTTGCGCTTGTCTGAGCCTATTGCCAAGCCAGCAAGGGCGTAGGAGGGTTGCGAGCATCATCGGTCATCGGCGCTCGCGTATGAAGAGTGCCCGCTGCACTTCCTGCACATGTGCAGATCCTTCCGCGTTTTGAGGCTGGAAGCTCGATCCGATCGTATTTCTTCCACCGGGTCACGTCGCTGCACTTCTCTAGGCCTATTGCCAAGCCAGCAAGGGCGTGGGAGGGTTGCGAGCATTATTGGTCATCGGTGCTCACAAATGTAGAGCGCCCGCTGCACTTCCTCCACAAGTGCGGATCCTTGCGCGTTTTGAGGCTGGAATCGCTGGTTCCGAGCATTTTTTGTTCCACCGGGTCACGTGGCTGCACTTGTCTGGGCCTATTCCCAAGCCAGCAAGGGCGTGGGAGGGTTGCGAGCATCATTGGTTATCGGCGCTAACGAATGAAGAGCGCCCGCTGCACTTCCTGCACATGTGCGGATCCTTGCACGTTTTGAGGCTCAAAATGCTCATTTCGAGCATTATTCTTCCACCGGGTCACGTGGATGCGCTTGTCTGGGCCTATTGCCAAGCCACCAAGGGCGTGGGAGGGTTGCAAGCATCATTGGTTATCGCCGCTCGCGAATGAAGAGCGCCCGCTGCACTTCCTGCACATGTGCGGATCCTTGCGCGTTTTGAGGCTGAAAGTGCTCGTTCCAAGCGTTTTTCTTCCACCGGGTCATGTTTTTGTGCTTGTGTGGGCCTATTGCCAAGCCAGCAAAGGCGTGGGAGGGTTGCGAGCATCATTGGCCATCGGCGCTCGTGAATGAAGAGATCCCGCTGCACTTCCTGCACATGTGCGGATCCTTGCGCGTTTTGAGGCAGGAAGCGCTCGTTCCGAGCGTTTTTCTTCCACCGGGTCACGTGGATGCGCTTGTTTGGGCCTATTGCCAAGCCAGCAAGGGCGTGGGAGGGTTGCAAGCATCATTGGTTATCGGCGCTCGCGAATGAAGAGAGCCCGCTGCACTTCCTGCACATGTGCGGATCCTTGCGCGTTTTGAGGCAGGAAGCGCTCGTTCAGAGCGTTTTTCTTCCACCGGGTCACGTGGCTGCGCTTGTCTGGGCCTTTTGCAAAGCCAGCAAGGGCATGGGACGGTTGCGAGCATCATTGATCATTGGCGTTCGCGAATGGAGTGCGCCCGCTGCACTTCCTGCACATGTGCGGATCCTTGCGCGTTTGGAGGCTGGAAGCGCTCGTTTCGAGCGTTTTTCTTCCACCGGGTTACGTGGCTGCGCTTGTCTGGGCCTATTGCCAAGCCAGCAAGGGCGTGGGAGGGTTGCGAGCATCATTGGCCATCAGCGCTCTCGAATGAAGAGCGCCCGCTAAACTTCTTGCACATGTTCGAATCCATCCGCGTTTTGAGACTAGAAGCGCTCGTTCCGAGCGTTTTTCTTCCACCTGGTCACGTGGCTGCGATTGTCTTGGCCTATTGCCAAGCCAGCAAGGGCGTGGGAGGGTTGCGAGCATCATTGGCTATCGGCGTTCTCGAATGAAGAGCGCCCGCTGCACTTCCTGCACATGTGCTGATCCTTCTGCGTTTTGAGGCTAGAAGCGCTCGTTTCAAGCGTTGTTCTTCCACCGGGTCACGTGGCTGCGCTTGTGTGGGCCTATTGCCAAGCCAGCAAGGGCGTGGGAGGGTTTTGAGCATCATTGGCCATCGGCGCTCTCGAATGAAGAGCGCCCGCTGCACTTCCTGCACATGTGCGGATCCTTGCGCGTCTTGATGCTGGAAGCGCCCGTTCCGAGCGTTTTTCTTCCACCGGGTCACGTGGCTGCGCTTGTCTGGGCCTATTGCCAAGCCAGCAAGGGCATGGGAGGGTTGCGAGCATCATCAGTCATCGGCGCTCGCAAATGAAGAGCGCCCGCTGCACTTCCTGCACATGTGCGGATGCTTCAGCGTTTTGGGGTTGGAAGCGCTCGTTAAGAGCGTTTTTCTTCCGCCAGGTCACGTGGCTGCGCTTTTCTGGGCCTATTGCCAACCCAGCAAGGGCGTGGGAGGGTTGCGAGCATCTTCGGTCATCGGCGCTCGCGAATGAAGAGCGCTCGCTGCACTTCCTGCACATGTGCGGATCCTTTTGCGTTTTGGGGCTGGAAGCGCTCTTTCCGAGCGTTATTCTTCAGCCGGGTCACGTGGCTGCGCTTGTCTGGGTCTATTGCTAAGCCAGCAAGGGCGTGGGAGGGTTGCCAGCATCATCAGTAATCGGCTCTTGCGAATGAAGAGCGCACGCTGCACTTTCTGCACATGTGTGGATCCTTCCGCGTTTTGGGGCTGGAAGCGCTCGTTCCGAGCGTTTTTCTTCCGCCGGCGGCACATGGTTGCGCTTGTCTGGGCCTATTGCCAAGCCAGCAAGGGCGTAGGAGGGTTGCGAGCATCATCGGTCATCGGCGCTCGCGTATGAAGAGGGCCCGCTGCACTTCCTGCACATGTGCGGATCCTTCCGCGTTTTGAGGCTGGAAGCTCGATCCGATCGTATTTCTTCCGTCTGGTCATGTGGCTGCGCTTGTCTGGGCCTATTGCCAAGCTAGCAAGGGCGTGGGAGGGTTGCGAGCATCATCGGTCATTGACGCTTGGGAATAAAGAGCGCCTACTGCACTTCCCACACATGCGCGGATCCTTCCGCGCTTTGGGGCTGGAAGCGCTTCTTCCGAGCGTTTTTCTTCCGCCGGCGGCAGGTGGCTGCACTTGTCTGGGCTTATTGCCAAGCCAGCAAGGGCGTGGGAGGGTTGCGAGCATCATCGGTCATCGGCGCTCGCGAATAAAGAGCACTTGCTGCACTTCCTGCACATGTGTGGATCCTTCCACGTTTTGGGGCTGGATGCGCTCGTTACGATCGTTTTTCTTCCTTCTCGTCATGTGGCTGCGCTTGTCCGGGCCAATTGCCAAGTTAGCAAGGGTGTGGGAGGGTTGCGAGCATCATCGGTTATTAACGCTCGCGAATAAAGAGCGCCTGCTGCACTTCCTGCACATGAGCGGATCCTTCCGCGTTTTGGGGCTGGAAGCGCTCGTTCCAAGCGTTTTTCTCCCGTCGGCGGCACGCGGCTGCGCTTTTCTGGGCTTATTGCCAAGCCATCAAGGGCGTAGAAGGGTTGCAAGCATCATCGGTCATCGGCGCTCGCGTATGAAGAGCGCCCGCTGCACTTCCTGCGCATGTGCGGATCCTTCCGCGTTTTGGGGCTGGAAGCGCTCGTTCCGATCATTTTTCTTCCGTCTGGTCACGTGGCTGCGCTTGTCTAGGCCTATTGCCAAGCCAGCAAGGTCGTGGGAGGGTTGCGAGCATCATCGGTCATTGTTGCTCGCGAATAAAGAGCGCCTGCTGCACTTCCTGCACATGCGCGGATCCTTCCGCGTTTTGGGGCTGGAAGCGCTTGTTCCGAGCGTTTTTTTTCCACCAGCGGCAAGTGGCTGCACTTGTCTGGGCCTATTGCCAAACCAGCAAGGGCGTGGGAGGGTTGCGAGCATCATTGGCCATTAGCGCTCTCGAATGAAGAGCGCCCGCTGCACTTCTTGCACATGTTCGGATCCTTCCGCGTTTTGAGACTAGAAGCACTCGTTCCGAGCGTTTTTCTTCCACCTGGTCATGTGGCTGCGATTGTCTTGGACTATTGCCAAGCCAGCAAGGGCGTGGGAGGGTTGCGAGCATCATTGGCTATCAGCGCTCTCGAATGAAGAGCGCCTGCTGCACTTCCTGCACATGTGCGAATCCTTCCGCGTTTTGAGGCTAGAAGCGCTCATTCCGAGCATTATTCTTCCACCGGGTCACGTGGCTGCGCTTGTGTGGGCCAATTACCAAGCCAACAAGGGCGTGGGAGGGTTGTGAGCATCATTGGCCATCGGCGCTCTCGAATGAAGAGCGCCCGCTGCACTTCCTGTACATGTGCGGATCCTTGCGCGTTTTGATGCTGGAAGCGCCCGTTCCGAGCGTTTTTCTTCCACCGGGTCACGTGGCTGCGCTTGTCTGGGCCTATTGCCAAGCCAGCAAGGGCATGGGAGGGTTGCGAGCATCATCAGTCATCGGCGCTCGCAAATTAGGAGCGCCCGCTGCACTTCCTGCACATGTGCGGATGCTTCCGCGTTTTGGGGTTGGAAGCGCTCGTTAGGAGCGTTTTTCTTCCGCCGGGTCACGTAGCTGCGCTTTTCTGGGCCTATTGCCAACCCAGCAAGGGCGTGGGAGGGTTGCGAGCATCTTCGGTCATCGGCGCTCGCGAATGAAGAGTGCCCGCTGCACTTCCTGCATATGTGCGGATCCTTTTGCGTTTTGGGGCTCGAAGCGCTCTTTCCGAGCGTTTTTCTTCCGCCGGGTCACGTGGCTGCGCTTTTCTGGGCCTTTTGCCAAGCCAGCAAGGGCGTGGGAGGGTTGCGAGCATCATCGGTCATCGGCGCTCGCGAATGAAAAGCGCTCGCTACACTTCCTACACATGTGCGGATTCTTCCGCACATTTGGGCTAGAAGCGCTCGTTCCGAGCGTTTTTCTTCCACCTGGTCACGTGGCTGCGATTGTCTCGGCCTATTGCCAAGCCAGCAAGGGCGTGGGAGGGTTGCGAGCATCTTTGGCTATCGGCGTTCTCGAATGAAGAGCGCCCGCTGCACTTCGTGCACATGTGCGGATCCTTCCGCGTTTTGAGGCTAGAAGCGCTCGTTCCAAGCGTTGTTCTTCCACCGGGTCACGTGGCTGCGCTTGTGTGGGCCTATTGCCAAGCGAGCAAGGGCGTGGGAAGGTTGTGAGCATCATTGGCCATCGGTGCTCTCGAATGAAGAGCGCCCGCTGCACTTCCTGCACATGTGCGGATCCTTGCGCGTTTTGATGCTGGAAGCACCCGTTCCGAGCGTTTTTCTTCCACCGGGTCACGTGGCTGCGCTTGTCTGGGCCTATTGCCAAGCCAGCAAGGGCATGGGAGGGTTGCGAGCATAATCAGTCATCGGCGCTCGCAAATGAAGAGCGCCTGTTGCACTTCCTGCACATGTGCGGATGCTTCTGCGTTTTGGGGTTGGAAGCGCTCGTTAAGAGCGTTTTTCTTCCGCCGGGTTACGTGGCTGCGCTTTTCTGGGCCTATTGCTAACCCAGCAAGGGCGTGGGAAGGTTGCAAGCATCTTCGGTCATCGGCGCTCGCGAATGAAGAGCGCCCGCTGCACTTCCTGCACATGTGCGGATCCTTTTGCGTTTTGGGGCTGGAAGCGCTCGTTCCGAGCGTTATTCTTCCGCCGGGTCACGTGGCTGCGCTTGTCTGGGTCTATTGCTAAGCTAGCAAGGGCGTGGGAGGGTTGTCAGATTCATCAGTAATCGGCTCTCGCGAATGAAGAGCGCACGCTGCACTTTCTGCACATGTGTGGATCCTTCAGCGTTTTGGGGCTGGAAGCGCTCGTTCCGAGCGTTTTTCTTCCGCCGGCGGCACATGGTTGCGCTTGTCTGAGCCTATTGCCAAGCCAGCAAGGGCGTAGGAGGGTTGCGAGCATCATCGGTCATCGGCGCTCGCGTATGAAGAGTGCCCGCTGCACTTCCTGCACATGTGCAGATCCTTCTGCGTTTTGAGGCTGGAAGCTCGATCCGATCGTATTTCTTCCGTCTGGTCACATGGCTGCGCTTGTCTGGGCCTATTGCCAAGCCAGCAAGGGCGTGGGAGGGTTGCGAGCATCATCGGTCATTCACGCTTGCGAATAAAGAGCGCCTGCTGCACTTTCTACACATGCGCGGATCCTTCCGCGTTTTGAGGCTAGAAGCGCTCGTTCCGAGCGTTTTTCTTCCACCGGGTCACGTAACTGCACTTGTCTGGGCCTATTGCCAAGCCAGCAAGGGCGTGGGAGGGTTGCGAGCATTATTGGTCATCGGTGCTCACAAATGTAGAGCGCCCGCTGCACTTCCTCCACAAGTGCGGATCCTTGCGCGTTTTGAGGCTGGAATCGCTGGTTCCGAGCATTTTTTGTTCCACCGGGTCACGTGGCTGCACTTTTCTGGGCCTATTGCCAACCCAGCAAGGGCGTGGGAGGGTTGCAAGCATCATTGGTTATCGGCGCTAACGAATGAAGGGCGCCCGCTGCACTTTCTGCACATGTGCGGATCCTTGCGCGTTTTGAGGCTGGAAGTGCTCGTTCCAAGCGTTTTTCTTCCACCGGGTCATGTTGTTGTGCTTGTGTGGGCCTATTGCCAAGCCAGCAAGGGCGTGGGAGGGTTGCGAGCATCATTGGCCATCGGCGCTCGCGAATGAAGAGAGCCCGCTGCACTTCCTGCACATGTGCGGATCCTTGCGCGTTTTGAGGCTGGAAGCGCTCGTTCCGAGCGATTTTCTTTCACTGGGTAACGTTGCTGCGCTTGTCTGGGCCTATTGCCAAGCCAGCAAGGGCATGGGAGGGTTGCAAGCATCATTGGCCATCGGCGCTCGTGAATGAAGAGCGTCCGCTGCACTTCCTCCACATGTGCGAATCCTTGCGCGTTTTGAGGCTGGAAGCGCTCGTTCCGAGCGTTTTCTTCCACCGAGTCACGTGGATGCTCTTGTCTGGGCCTATTGCCAAGCCAGCAAGGGCGTGTGAGGGTTGCGAGCATCATTAGTCATCGGCGCTCGCGAATGAAGAGCGCCCGCTGCACTTCCTGCACATGTGCGAATCCCTGCGTGTTTTGAGGCTAGAAGCGCTCGTTCCGAGCGATTTTCTTCCACCCGGTCTCGTGGCTGCGCTTTTCTGGGCCTATTGCCAAGCCAGCAAGGGCGTGGGAGGGTTGCAAGCATCATTGGCCATCGGCGCTCGCGAATGAAAAGCGCTCGCTGCACTTCCTCCACATGTATGTATCCTTGCGCGATTTGAGGCTGGAAGCGCTCGTTCCGAGCATTTTTCTTCCACCGGGTCACGTGGATGCGCTTGTTTGGGCCTATTTCCAAGCCAGCAAGGGCGTGGGAGGGTTGCAAGCATCATTGGTTATCGGCGCTCGCGAATGAAGAGAGCCCGCTGCACTTCCTGCACGTGTGCGGATCCTGCGCGTTTTGAGGCTGGAAGCGCTCGTTCAGAGCGTTTTTCTTCCACCGGGTCACGTGGCTGCGCTTGTCTGGGCCTATTGCAAAGCCAGCAAGGGCGTGGGAGGGTTGCGAGCATCATTGGTCATTGGCGTTCGCGAATGGAGTGCGCCCGCTGCACTTCCTGCACATGTGCGGATCCTTGCGCGTTTGGAGGCTGGAAGCGCTCGTTTCGAGTGTTTTTCTTCCACTGGGTTACGTGGCTGCGCTTGTCTGGGCCTATTGCCAAGCCAGCAAGGGCGTGGGAGGGTTGCGAGCATCATTGGCCATCAGCGCTCTCGAATGAAGAGCGCCCGCTTAACTTCTTGCACATGTTCGAATCCATCCGCGTTTTGAGACTAGAAGCGCTCGTTCCGAGCGTTTTTCTTCCAACTGGTCACGTGGCTGCGATTGTCTTGGCCTATTGCCAAGCCAGCAAGGGCATGGGAGGGTTGCGAGCATCATCAGTCATCGGCGCTCGCAAATGAAGAGCGCCCGCTCTTCCTGCACATGTGCGGGTGCTTCAGCGTTTTGGGGTTGGAAGCGCTCGTTAAGAGCGTTTTTCTTCCGCCGGGTCACGTGGCTGCGCTTTTCTGGGCCTATTGCCAACCCAGCAAGGGCGTGGGAGGGTTGCGAGCATCTTCGGTCATCGGCGCTCGCGAATGAAGAGCGCCCGCTGCACTTCCTGCACATGTGCGGATCCTTTTGCGTTTTGGGGCTGGAAGCGCTCTTTCCGAGCGTTTTTCTTCCACCGGGTCATGTCGATGCGCTTGTCTGGGCCTATTGCAAAGCCAGCAAGGGCATGGGACGGTTGCGAGCATCATTGGTCATTGGCGTTCGCGAATGAAGAGCGCCGGCTGCACTTCCTGCACATGTGCGGATCCTTGCGCGTTTGGAGGCTGGAAGCGCTCGTTTCGAGCATTTCTTTTCCATTGGGTCACGTGGCTGCGCTTGTCTTGGCCTATTGCCAAGCCAGAAAGGGCGTGGGAGGGTTGCGAGCATCATTGGCCATTAGCGCTCTCGAATGAAGAGCGCCCGCTGCACTTCTTGCACATGTTCGGATCCTTCCGCGTTTTGAGACTAGAAGCACTCGTTCCGAGCGTTTTTCTTCCACCTGGTCATGTGGCTGCGATTGTCTTGGACTATTGCCAAGCCAGCAAGGGCATGGGAGGGTTGCGAGCATCATTGGCTATCGGCGCTCTCGAATGAAGAGCGCCTGCTGCACTTCCTGCACATGTGCGAATCCTTCCGCGTTTTGAGGCTAGAAGCGCTCATTCCGAGCATTATTCTTCCACCGGGTCACGTGGCTGCGCTTGTGTGGGCCAATTACCAAGCCAACAAGGGCGTGGGAGGGTTGTGAGCATCATTGGCCATCGGCGCTCTCGAATGAAGAGCGCCCGCTGCACTTCCTGTACATGTGCGGATCCTTGCGCGTTTTGATGCTGGAAGCGCCCGTTCCGAGCGTTTTTCTTCCACCGGGTCACGTGGCTGCACTTGTCTGGGCCTATTGCCAAGCCAGCAAGGGCATGGGAGGGTTGCGAGCATCATCAGTCATCGGCGCTCGCAAATTAGGAGCGCCCGCTGCACTTCCTGCACATGTGCGGATGCTTCCGCGTTTTGGGGTTGGAAGCGCTCGTTAGGAGCGTTTTTCTTCCGCCGGGTCACGTAGCTGCGCTTTTCTGGGCCTATTGCCAACCCAGCAAGGGCGTGGGAGGGTTGCGAGCATCTTCGGTCATCGGCGCTCGCGAATGAAGAGTGCCCGCTGCACTTCCTGCATATGTGCGGATCCTTTTGCGTTTTGGGGCTCGAAGCGCTCTTTCCGAGCGTTTTTCTTCCGCCGGGTCACGTGGCTGCGCTTTTCTGGGCCTTTTGCCAAGCCAGCAAGGGCGTGGGAGGGTTGCGAGCATCATCGGTCATCGGCGCTCGCGAATGAAAAGCGCTCGCTACACTTCCTACACATGTGCGGATCCTTCCGCACATTTGGGCTAGAAGCGCTCGTTCCGAGCGTTTTTCTTCCACCTGGTCACGTGGCTGCGATTGTCTCGGCCTATTGCCAAGCCAGCAAGGGCGTGGGAGGGTTGCGAGCATCTTTGGCTATCGGAGCTCTCGAATGAAGAGCGCCCGCTGCACTTCGTGCACATGTGCGGATCCTTCCGCGTTTTGAGGCTAGAAGCGCTCGTTCCAAGCGTTGTTCTTCCACCGGGTCACGTGGCTGCGCTTGTGTGGGCCTATTGCCAAGCGAGCAAGGGCGTGGGAAGGTTGTGAGCATCATTGGCCATCGGTGCTCTCGAATGAAGAGCGCCCGCTGCACTTCCTGCACATGTGCGGATCCTTGCGTGTTTTGATGCTGGAAGCACCCGTTCCGAGCGTTTTTCTTCCACCGGGTCAAGTGGCTGCGCTTGTCTGGGCCTATTGCCAAGCCAGCAAGGGCATGGGAGGGTTGCGAGCATCATCAGTCATCGGCGCTCGCAAATGAAGAGCGCCTGTTGCACTTCCTGCACATGTGCGGATGCTTCTGCGTTTTGGGGTTGGAAGCGCTCGTTAAGAGCGTTTTTCTTCCGCCGGGTTACGTGGCTGCGCTTTTCTGGGCCTATTGCTAACCCAGCAAGGGCGTGGGAGGGTTGCGAGCATCTTCGGTCATCGGCGCTCGCGAATGAAGAGCGCCCGCTGCACTTCCTGCACATGTGCGGATCCTTTTGCGTTTTGGGGCTGGAAGCGCTCGTTCCGAGCGTTATTCTTCCGCCGGGTCACGTGGCTGCGCTTGTCTGGGTCTATTGCTAAGCTAGCAAGGGCGTGGGAGGGTTGTCAGATTCATCAGTAATCGGCTCTCGCGAATGAAGAGCGCACGCTGCACTTTCTGCACATGTGTGGATCCTTCCGCGTTTTGGGGCTGGAAGCGCTCGTTCCGAGCGTTTTTCTTCCGCCGGCGGCACATGGTTGCGCTTGTCTGAGCCTATTGCCAAGCCAGCAAGGGCGTAGGAGGGTTGCGAGCATCATCGGTCATCGGCGCTCGCGTATGAAGAGTGCCCGCTGCACTTCCTGCACATGTGCAGATCCTTCTGCGTTTTGAGGCTGGAAGCTCGATCCGATCGTATTTCTTCCGTCTGGTCACATGGCTGCGCTTGTCTGGGCCTATTGCCAAGCCAGCAAGGGCGTGGGAGGGTTGCGAGCATCATCGGTCATACGCTTGCGAATAAAGAGCGCCTGCTGCACTTTCTACACATGCGCGGATCCTTCCGCGTTTTGAGGCTAGAAGCGCTCGTTACGAGCGTTTTTCTTCCACCGGGTCACGTCGCTGCACTTGTCTGGGCCTATTGCCAAGCCAGCAAGGGCGTGGGAGGGTTGCGAGCATTATTGGTCATCGGTGCTCACAAATGTAGAGCGCCCGCTGCACTTCCTCCACAAGTGCGGATCCTTGCGCGTTTTGAGGCTGGAATCGCTGGTTCCGAGCATTTTTTGTTCCACCGGGTCACGTGGCTGCACTTGTCTGGGCCTATTGCCAACCCAGCAAGGGCATGGGAGGGTTGCGAGCATCATTGGCTATCGGCGCTCTCGAATGAAGAGCGCCTGCTGCACTTCCTGCACATGTGCGAATCCTTCCGCGTTTTGAGGCTGGAAGCGCTCATTCCGAGCATTATTCTTCCACCGGGTCACGTGGCTGCGCTTGTGTGGGCCAATTACCAAGCCAACAAGGGCGTGGGAGGGTTGTGAGCATCATTGGCCATCGGCGCTCTCGAATGAAGAGCGCCCGCTGCACTTCCTGTACATGTGCGGATCCTTGCGCGTTTTGATGCTGGAAGCGCCCGTTCCGAGCGTTTTTCTTCCACCGGGTCACGTGGCTGCACTTGTCTGGGCCTATTGCCAAGCCAGCAAGGGCATGGGAGGGTTGCGAGCATCATCAGTCATCGGCGCTCGCAAATTAGGAGCGCCCGCTGCACTTCCTGCACATGTGCGGATGCTTCCGCGTTTTGGGGTTGGAAGCGCTCGTTAGGAGCGTTTTTCTTCCGCCGGGTCACGTAGCTGCGCTTTTCTGGGCCTATTGCCAACCCAGCAAGGGCGTGGGAGGGTTGCGAGCATCTTCGGTCATCGGCGCTCGCGAATGAAGAGTGCCCGCTGCACTTCCTGCATATGTGCGGATCCTTTTGCGTTTTGGGGCTCGAAGCGCTCTTTCCGAGCGTTTTTCTTCCGCCGGGTCACGTGGCTGCGCTTTTCTGGGCCTTTTGCCAAGCCAGCAAGGGCGTGGGAGGGTTGCGAGCATCATCGGTCATCGGCGCTCGCGAATGAAAAGCGCTCGCTACACTTCCTACACATGTGCGGATCCTTCCGCACATTTGGGCTAGAAGCGCTCGTTCCGAGCGTTTTTCTTCCACCTGGTCACGTGCCTGCGATTGTGTCGGCCTATTGCCAAGCCAGCAAGGGCGTGGGAGGGTTGCGAGCATCTTTGGCTATCGGAGCTCTCGAATGAAGAGCGCCCGCTGCACTTCGTGCACATGTGCGGATCCTTCCGCGTTTTGAGGCTAGAAGCGCTCGTTCCAAGCGTTGTTCTTCCACCGGGTCACGTGGCTGCGCTTGTGTGGGCCTATTGCCAAGCGAGCAAGGGCGTGGGAAGGTTGTGAGCATCATTGGCCATCGGTGCTCTCGAATGAAGAGCGCCCGCTGCACTTCCTGCACATGTGCGGATCCTTGCGCGTTTTGATGCTGGATGCGCCCGTTCCGAGCGTTTTTCTTCCACCGGGTCACGTGGCTGCGCTTGTCTGGGCCTATTGCAAAGCCAGCAAGGGCATGGGAGGGTTGCGAGCATCATCAGTCATCGGCGCTCGCAAATGAAGAGCGCCTGTTGCACTTCCTGCACATGTGCGGATGCTTCTGCGTTTTGGGGTTGGAAGCGCTCGTTAAGAGCGTTTTTCTTCCGCCGGGTTACGTGGATGCGCTTTTCTGGGCCTATTGCTAACCCAGCAAGGGCGTGGGAGGGTTGCGAGCATCTTCGGTCATCGGCGCTCGCGAATGAAGAGCGCCCGCTGCACTTCCTGCACATGTGCGGATCCTTTTGCGTTTTGGGGCTGGAAGCGCTCGTTCCGAGCGTTATTCTTCCGCCGGGTCACGTGGCTGCGCTTGTCTGGGTCTATTGCTAAGCTAGCAAGGGCGTGGGAGGGTTGTCAGATTCATCAGTAATCGGCTCTCGCGAATGAAGAGCGCACGCTGCACTTTCTGCACATGTGTGGATCCTTCCGCGTTTTGGGGCTGGAAGCGCTCGTTCCGAGCGTTTTTCTTCCGCCGGTGGCACATGGTTGCGCTTGTCTGAGCCTATTGCCAAGCCAGCAAGGGCGTATGAGGGTTGCGAGCATCATCGGTCATCGGCGCTCGCGTATGAAGAGTGCCCGCTGCACTTCCTGCACATGTGCAGATCCTTCTGCGTTTTGAGGCTGGAAGCTCGATCCGATCGTATTTCTTCCGTCTGGTCACATGGCTGCGCTTGTCTGGGCCTATTGCCAAGCCAGCAAGGGCGTGGGAGGGTTGCGAGCATCATCGGTCATACGCTTGCGAATAAAGAGCGCCTGCTGCACTTTCTACACATGCGCGGATCCTTCCGCGTTTTGAGGCTAGAAGCGCTCGTTACGAGCGTTTTTCTTCCACCGGGTCACGTCGCTGCACTTGTCTGGGCCTATTGCCAAGCCAGCAAGGGCGTGGGAGGGTTGCGAGCATTATTGGTCATCGGTGCTCACAAATGTAGAGCGCCCGCTGCACTTCCTCCACAAGTGCGGATCCTTGCGCTTTTTGAGGCTGGAATCGCTGGTTCCGAGCATTTTTTGTTCCACCGGGTCACGTGGCTGCACTTTTCTGGGCCTATTGCCAACCCAGCAAGGGCGTGGGAGGGTTGCGAGCATCATTGGTTATCGGCGCTAACGAATGAAGGGCGCCCGCTGCACTTCCTGCACATGTGCGGATCCTTGCGCGTTTTGAGTCTCAAAACGCTCATTCCGAGCATTATTCTTCCACCGGGTCACATGGATGCGCTTCTGTGGGCCTATTGCCAAGCCACCAAGGGCGTGGGAGGGTTGCAAGCATCATTGGTTATCGCCGCTCGCGAATGAAGAGCGCCCGCTGCACTTCCTGCACATGTGCGGATCCTTGCGCGTTTTGAGGCTGGAAGTGCTCGTTCCAAGCGTTTTTCTTCCACCGGGTCATGCTGTTGTGCTTGTGTGGGCCTATTGCCAAGCCAGCAAGGGCGTGGGAGGGTTGCGAGCATCATTGGCCATCGGCGCTCGCGAATGAAGAGAGCCCGCTGCACTTCCTGCACATGTGCGGATCCTTGCGCGTTTTGAGGCTGGAAGCGCTCGTTCCGAGCGATTTTCTTTCACTGGGTAACGTTGCTGCGCTTGTCTGGGCCTATTGCCAAGCCAGCAAGGGCATGGGAGGGTTGCAAGCATCATTGGCCATCGGCGCTCGTGAATGAAGAGCGTCCGCTGCACTTCCTCCACATGTGCGAATCCTTGCGCGTTTTGAGGCTGGAAGCGCTCGTTCCGAGCGTTTTCTTCCACTGAGTCACGTGGATGCTCTTGTCTGGGCCTATTGCCAAGCCAGCAAGGGCGTGTGAGGGTTGCGAGCATCATTAGTCATCGGCGCTCGCGAATGAAGAGCGCCCGCTGCACTTCCTGCACATGTGCGAATCCCTGCGTGTTTTGAGGCTAGAAGCGCTCGTTCCGAGCGATTTTCTTCCACCCGGTCTCGTGGCTGCGCTTTTCTGGGCCTATTGCCAAGCCAGCAAGGGCGTGGGAGGGTTGCAAGCATCATTGGCCATCGGCGCTCGCGAATGAAAAGCGCTCGCTGCACTTCCTCCACATGTGTGTATCCTTGCGCGATTTGAGGCTGGTAGCGCTCGTTCCGAGCATTTTTCTTCCACCGGGTCACGTGGATGCGCTTGTTTGGGCCTATTTCCAAGCCAGCAAGGGCGTGGGAGGGTTGCAAGCATCATTGGTTATCGGCGCTCGCGAATGAAGAGAGCCCGCTGCACTTCCTGCACATGTGCGGATCCTGCGCGTTTTGAGGCTGGAAGCGCTCGTTCAGAGCGTTTTTCTTCCACCGGGTCACGTGGCTGCGCTTGTCTGGGCCTATTGCAAAGCCAGCAAGGGCATGGGACGGTTGCGAGCATCATTGGTCATTGGCGTTCGCGAATGGAGTGCGCCCGCTGCACTTCCTGCACATGTGCGGATCCTTGCGCGTTTGGAGGCTGGAAGCGCTCGTTTCGAGTGTTTTTCTTCCACCGGGTTACGTGGCTGCGCTTGTCTGGGCCTATTGCCAAGCCAGCAAGGGCGTGGGAGGGTTGCGAGCATCATTGGCCATCAGCGCTCTCGAATGAAGAGCGCCCGCTTAACTTCTTGCACATGTTCGAATCCATCCGCGTTTTGAGACTAGAAGCGCTCGTTCCGAGCGTTTTTCTTCCACCTGGTCACGTGGCTGCGATTGTCTTGGCCTATTGCCAAGCCAGCAAGGGCATGGGAGGGTTGCGAGCATCATCAGTCATCGGCGCTCGCAAATGAAGAGTGCCCGCTCTTCCTGCACATGTGCGGGTGCTTCAGCGTTTTGGGGTTGGAAGCGCTCGTTAAGAGCGTTTTTCTTCCGCCGGGTCACGTGGCTGCGCTTTTCTGGGCCTATTGCCAACCCAGCAAGGGCGTGGGAGGGTTGCGAGCATCTTCGGTCATCGGCGCTCGCGAATGAAGAGCGCCCGCTGCACTTCCTGCACATGTGCGGATCCTTTTGCGTTTTGGGGCTGGAAGCGCTCTTTCCGAGCGTTATTCTTCAGCCGGGTCACGTGGCTGCGCTTGTCTGGGTCTATTGCTAAGCCAGCAAGGGCGTGGGAGGGTTGCCAGCATCATCAGTAATCGGCTCTTGCGAATGAAGAGCGCACGCTGCACTTTCTGCACATGTGTGGATCCTTCCGCGTTTTGGGCTGGAAGCGCTCTTTCCGAGCGTTTTTCTTCCGCCGGCGGCACATGGTTGCGCTTGTCTGGGCCTATTGCCAAGCCAGCAAGGGCGTAGGAGGGTTGCGAGCATCATCGGTCATCGGCGCTCGCGTATGAAGAGGGCCCGCTGCACTTCCTGCACATGTGCGGATCCTTCCGCGTTTTGAGGCTGGAAGCTCGATCCGATCGTATTTCTTCCGTCTGGTCATGTGGCTGCGCTTATCTGGGCCTATTGCCAAGCTAGCAAGGGCGTGGGAGGGTTGCGAGCATCATCGGTCATTGACGCTTGCGAATAAAGAGCGTCTACTGCACTTCCCACACATGCGCGGATCCTTCCGCGTTTTGGGGCTGGAAGCGCTTCTTCCGAGCGTTTTTCTTCCGCCGGCGGCACGTGGCTGCACTTGTCTGGGCTTATTGCCAAGCCAGCAAGGGCGTGGGAGGGTTGCGAGCATCATTGGTTATCGGCGCTCGCGAATGAAGAGTGCCTGCTGCACTTCCTGCACATGTGCGGATCCTTCCATGTTTTGAGGCTAAAAGCGCTCGTTCCGAGCGTTTTTCTTCCACTGGGTCACTTGTCTGCGCTTGTCTGGTCTTATTGCCAAGCCAGCAAGGGCGTGGGAGGGTTGCGAGCATCATCGGTCATCGGCGCTCGCAAATAAAGAGCACTTCCTGCACTTCCTGCACATGTGCGGATCCTTCCACGTTTTGGGGCTGGATGCGCTCGTTCCGATCGTTTTTCTTCCGTCTCGTCATGTGGCTGTGCTTGTCCGGGCCTATTGCCAAGTTAGCAAGGGTGTGGGAGGGTTGCGAGCATCATCGGTTATTGACGCTCGCGAATAAAGAGCGCCTGCTGCACTTCCTGCACATGAGCGGATCCTTCCGCGTTTTGGGGCTGGAAGCGCTCGTTCCAAGCGTTTTTCTCCCGTCGGCGGCACGCGGCTGCGCTTTTCTGGGCTTATTGCCAAGCCAGCAAGGGCGTAGGAGGGTTGCAAGCATCATCGGTCATCGGCGCTCGCGTATGAAGAGCGCCCGCTGCACTTCCTGCGCATGTGCGGATCCTTCCGCGTTTAGGGGCTGGAAGCGCTCGTTCCGATCGTTTTTCTTCCGTCTCGTCATGTGGCTGCGCTTGTCCGGGCCTATTGCCAAGTTAGCAAGGGCGTGGGAGGGTTGCGAGCATCATCAGTTATTGACGCTCGCGAATAAAGAGCGCCTGTTGCACTTCCTGCACATGAGCGGATCCTTCCGCGTTTTGGTGCTGGAAGCGCTCGTTCCAAGCGTTTATCTCCCGTCGGCGGCACGCGGCTGCGCTTTTCTGGGCTTATTGCCAAGCCAGCAAAGGCGTAGGAGGTTTGCGAGCATCATCGGTCATCGGCGCTCGCGTGTGAAGAGCGCCCGCTGCACTTCCTGCGCATGTGCGGATCCTTCCGCGTTTTGGGGCTGGAAGCGCTCGTTCCGATCGTTTTTCTTCCGTCTGGTCACGTGGCTGCGCTTTTCTAGGCCTATTGCCAAGCCAGCAAGGGCGTGGGAGGGTTGCGAGCATCATTGGTTATCGACGCTCGCGAATGAAGAGCGCCCGCTACACTTCCTGCACATGTGCGGATCGTTGCGCGTTTGGTGGATGGAAGCGCTCGTTGCGAGCGTTTTTCTTCCACCGGGTCACGTGGTTGCTCTTGTCTAGGCCTATTGCCAATCCAGCAAGGGCGTGGGAGGGTTGCAAGCATCATTGGCCATCGGCGCTCGCGAATGAAGAGCGCCCGCTGCACTTCCTCCACATGTGCGGATCCTTGCGCGTTTTGAGGCTGGAAGCGCTCGTTACTAGCGTTTTTCTTCCACCGGGTCACGTGGATGCGCTTGTCTGGGCCTATTGCCAAGCCAGCAAGGGCGTGGGAGGGTTGCGAGCATCATTGATTATTGGCGCTCGCGAATGAAGAGAAACGCTGCACTTCCCGCGCATGAGCGGATCCTTGCGCGTTTTGAGGCTAGAAGCGCTCGTTCCAAGCATTTTTCTCCACCGGAAAAAGTGGCTGCGCATTTCTGGGCCTATTGCCAAGCCAGCAAGGGCATGGGAGGGTTGCGAGCATCATTGGTCATTGTCGTTCGCGAATGAAGAGCGCCCGCTGCACTTCCTGCACATGTGCGGATCCATGCGCGTTTTGAGGCTAGAAGCGTGCCTTCCGAGCGTTTTTCTTCCACCGGGTCACATGGCTGCGCTTGCCAAGCCAGCAAGGGCGTGAGAGGGTTGCAATCATCATTGGCCATCGGCGCTCGCGAATGAAGAGCGCCCGCTGCACTTCCTCCACATGTGCGGATCCTTGCGCGTTTTGAGGCTGGAAGCGCTCGTTCCGAGCGTTTTCTTCCACTTAGTCATGTGGATGCACTTGCCTGGGCCTATTGCCAAGCCAGCAATGGCGTGGGAGGGTTGCAAGCATCATTGGCCATCGGCGCTCGCGAATGAAGAGCGCCCGCTGCACTTCCTGCACATGTGCTATTTCTTGCGCGATTTTAGGCTAGAAGCGCTCGTTCCGAGCGTTTTTCTTCCACCGAGTCTCGTGGCTGCGCTTGTCTGGGCCTATTTCCAAGGCAGCAAGGGTGTGGGAGCATCATCGGTCATCGGCGCTCGCGAATAAAGAGCACTTGCTGCACTTCCTGCACATGTGCGGATCCTTCCACGTTTTGGGGCTGGATGCGCTCGTTCCGATCGTTTTTCTTCCGTCTCGTCATGTGGCTGCGCTTGTCCGGGCCTATTGCCAAGTTAGCAAGGGCGTGGGAGGGTTGCGAGCATCATCGGTTATTGACGCTCGCGAATAAAGAGCGCCTGCTGCACTTCCTGCACATGAGCGGATCCTTCCGCGTTTTGGGGCTGGAAGCGCTCGTTCCGAGCGTTTTTCTCCCGTCGGCGGCACGCGGCTGCGCTTTTCTGGGCTTATTGCCAAGCCAGCAAGGGCGTAGGAGGGTTGCAAGCATCATCGGTCATCGGCGCTCGCGTATGAAGAGCGCCCGCTGCACTTCCTACGCATGTGCGGATCCTTCCGCGTTTTGGGGCTGGAAGCGCTCGTTCCGATCATTTTTCTTCCGTCTGGTCACGTGGCTGCGCTTGTCTAGGCCTATTGCCAAGCCAGCAAGGTCGTGGAAGGGTTGCGAGCATCATCGGTCATTGTTGCTCGTGAATAAAGAGCGCCTGCTGCACTTCCTGCACATGCGCGGATCCTTCCGCGTTTTGGGGCTGGAAGCGCTTGATCCGTGCGTTTTTTTTCCACCAGCGGCACGTGGCTGCACTTGTCTGGGCCTATTGCCAAACCAGCAAGGGCGTGGGAGGGTTGCGAGCATCATTGGTTATCGGCGCTCGCGAATGAAGAGCGCCCGCTACACTTCCTGCACATGTGCGGATCGTTGCGTATTTGGTGGATGGAAGCGCTCGTTGCGAGCGTTTTTCTTCCACCGGGTCACGTGGTTCCTCTTGTCTGGGCCTATTGCCAATCCAGCAAGGGCGTGGGAGGGTTGCAAGCATCATTGGCCATCGGCGCTCGCGAATGAAGAGCGCCCGCTGCACTTCCTCCACATGTGCGGATCCTTGCGCGTTTTGAGGCTGGAAGCGCTCGTTACGAGCGTTTTTCTTCCACCGGGTCACGTGGATGCGCTTGTCTGGGCCTATTGCCAAGCCAGCAAGGGCGTGGGAGGGTTGCGAGCATCATTGATTATTGGCGCTCGCGAATGAAGAGAGCAGCTGCACTTCCTGCGCATGTGCGGATCCTTGCGCGTTTTGAGGCTAGAAGCGCTCGTTCCAAGCGTTTTTCTCCACCGGACCAAGTGGCTCCGCATTTCTGGGCCTATTGCCAAGCTAGCAAGGGCATGGGAGGGTTGCGAGCATCATTGGTCATTGTCGTTCGCGAATGAAGAGCGCCCGCTGCACTTCCTGCACATGTGCGGATCCGTGCGCGTTTTGAGGCTAGAAGCGCTCCTTCCAAGCATTTTTCTTCCACCGGGTCACATGGCTGCGCTTGCCAAGCCAGCAAGGGCGTGAGAGGGTTGCAAGCATCATTGGCCATCGGCGCTCGCGAATGAAAAGCGCCCGCTGCACTTCCTCCACATGTGCGGATCCTTGCGCGTTTTGAGGATGGAAGCGCTCGTTTCGAGCGTTTTCTTCCACCGAGTCACGTGGATGCACTTGCCTGGGCCTATTGCCAAGCCAGCAATGGCGTGGGAGGGTTGCAAGCATCATTGGCCATCGGCGCTCGCGAATGAAGAGCGCCCGCTGCACTTCCTGCACATGTGCTCTTTCTTGCGCGTTTTTAGGCTAGAAGCGCTCGTTCCGAGCGTTTTTCTTCCACCGAGTCTCGTGGCTGCGCTTCTCTGGGCCTATTGCCAATCCAGCAAGGGCGTGGGAGGGTTGCAAGCATCATTGGCCATCGGCGCTCGCGAATGAAGAGCGCCCGCTGCACTTCTTGCACATGTGCGGATCCTTGCGCGTTTTGAGGCTGGAAGCGCTCGTTCCGAGCGTTTTTCTTCCACCGGGTCACGTCGATGCGCTTGTCTGGGCCTATTGCCAAGCCAGAAAGGGCGTGGGAGGGTTGCGAGCATCATTGGCCATTAGCGCTCTCGAATGAAGAGCGCCCGCTGCACTTCTTGCACATGATCGGATCCTTCCGCGTTTTGAGACTAGAAGCACTCGTTCCGAGCGTTTTTCTTCCACCTGGTCATGTGGCTGCGATTGTCTTGGACTATTGCCAAGCCAGCAAGGGCGTTGGAGGGTTGCGAGCATCATTGGCTATCAGCGCTCTCGAATGAAGAGCGCCTGCTGCACTTCCTGCACATGTGCGAATCCTTCCGCGTTTTGAGGCTAGAAACGCTCGTTCCGAGCGTTTTTCTTCCACCGGGTCACGTGGCTGCGCTTGTGTGGGCCTATTGCCAAGCCAACAAGGGCGTGGGAGGGTTGTGAGCATCATTGGCCATCGGCGCTCTCGAATGAAGAGCGCCCGCTGCACTTCCTGTACATGTGCGGATCCTTGCGCGTTTTGATGCTGGAAGCGCCCGTTCCGAGCGTTTTTCTTCCACCGGGTCACGTGGCTGTGCTTGTCTGGGCCTATTGCCAAGCCAGCAAGGGCATGGGAGGGTTGCGAGCATCATCAGTCATCGGCGCTCGCAAATTAGGAGCGCCCGCTGCACTTCCTGCACATGTGCGGATGCTTCCGCGTTTTGGGGTTGGAAGCGCTCGTTAGGAGCGTTTTTCTTCCGCCGGGTCCCGTAGCTGCGCTTTTCTGGGCCTATTGCCAACCCAGCAAGGGCGTGGGAGGGTTGCGAGCATCTTTGGTCATCGGCGCTCGCGAATGAAGAGTGCCCGCTGCACTTCCTGCATATGTGCGGATCCTTTTGCGTTTTGGGGCTCGAAGCGCTCTTTCCGAGCGTTTTTCTTCCGCCGGGTCACGTGGCTGCGCTTTTCTGGGCCTTTTGCCAAGCCAGCAAGGGCGTGGGAGGGTTGCAAGCATCATCGGTCATCGGCGCTCGCGAATGAAAAGCGCTCGCTACACTTCCTACACATGTGCGGATCCTTCCGCATTTTTGGGCTAGAAGCGCTCGTTCCGAGCGTTTTTCTTCCGCCGGCGGCACGTGGCTGCGCTTGTGTGGGCCTATTGCCAAGCTAGCAAGGGCGTGGTAGGGTTGCGAGCATCATCGGTTATTGGCGCTCGCGAATGAAGAGCGCCCTCTGCACTTCCTCCACATTCGCGGATCCTTCCGCGTTTTGGGGCTGGAAGCACTCATTCCGAGCGTTTTTCTTCCGTCGGGTCACGTGGCTGCGCATGTCTGGGCCTATTGCTAAGCCAGCAAAGGCGTGGGAGGGTTGCCAGCATCATCAGTCATCGGTGCTCGCGAATGAAGAGCGCCCGCTGCACTTTCTGCACATGTGTGGATCCTTCCGCGTTTTGGGGCTGGAAGCGCTCGTTCCGAGCGTTTTTCTTCCGCTGGTGGCACGTGGCTGCGCTTGTCTGGGCCTATTGCCAAGCCAGCAAGGGCATGGGAGGGTTGCGAGCATCATCAGGTATCGGCGCTCGCAAATGAAGAGCGCCCGCTGCACTTCCTGCACATGTGCGGATGCTTCAGCGTTTTGGGGTTGGAAGCGCTCGTTACGAGTGTTTTTCTTCCACCGGGTCACGTGGATGCGCTTGTCTGGGCCTATTGCCAAGCCAGCAAGGGCGTGGGAGGGTTGCGAGCATTATTGGTCATCGGTGCTCACAAATGAAGAGCGCCCACCCCACTTCCTGCACATGTGCGGATCCTTCCAGGTTTTGAGTCTGAAAGCGCTCGTTCCGAGCGTTTTTCTTCCACCGGGTCACTTGTCTGCGCTTGTCTGGGCATATTGCCAAGCAAGCAAGGGCGTGGGAGGGTTGCGAGCATCATTGGTTATCGGCGCTCGCGAATGAAGAGCGCCCGCTGCACTTCCTCCACATGTGCGGATCCTTGCGCGTTTTGAGGCTGAAAACGCTCGTTCCGAGCGTTATTCTTCCACCGGGTCACGTGGATGCGCTTGTCTGGGCCTACTGCCAAGCCAGCAAGGGCGTGGGAGGGTTGCGAGCATCATTGGTTATCGGCGCTCGCGAATGAAGAGAGCCCGCTGCACTTCCTGCACATGTGCGGATCCTTGCGCGTTTTGAGGCTGGAAGCGCTCGTTCCGAGCGTTTTTCTTCCATCGGGTCACGTGGCTGCGCTTGTCTGGGCCTATTGCAAAGCCAGCAAGGGCATGGGACGGTTGCGAGCATCATTGGTCATTGGCGTTCGCGAATGGAGTGCGCCCTCTGCACTTCCTGCACATGTGCGGATCCTTGCGCATTTGGAGGCTGGAAGCGCTCGTTTCGAGCGTTTTTCTTCCACCGGTTTACGTGGCTGCGCTTGTCTGGGCCTATTGCCAAGCCAGCAAGGGCGTGGGAGGGTTGTGAGCATCATTGGCCATCAGCGCTCTCGAATGAAGAGCGCCCGCTGCACTTCTTGCACATGTTCGAATCCTTCCGCATTTTGAGACTAGAAGCGCTCTTTCCGAGCGTTTTTCTTCCACCTGGTCACGTGGCTGCGATTGTCTTGGCATATTGCAAAGCCAGCAAGGGCATGGGACGGTTGCGAGCATCATTGGCCATTAGCGCTCTCGAATGAAGAGCGCCCGCTGCACTTCTTGCACATGTTCGGATCCTTCCGCATTTTGAGACTAGAAGCACTCGTTCCGAGCGTTTTTCTTCCACCTGGTCATGTGGCTGTGATTGTCTTGGACTATTGCCAAGCCAGCAAGGGCGTGGGAGGGTTGCGGGCATCATTGGCTATCGGCGCTCTCGAATGAAGAGCGCTCGCTGCACTTTCTGCACATGTGCGGATCCTTCCGCGTTTTGAGGCTAGAAGCGCTCGTTCCAAGCGTTGTTCTTCCACCGGGTCACGTGGCTGCGCTTGTGTGGGCCTTTTGCCAAGCCAGCAAGGGCGTGGGAGGGTTGTGAGCATCATTGGCCATCGGCGCTCTCGAATGAAGAGCGCCCGCTGCACTTCCTGCACATGTGCGGATCCTTGCGCGTTTTGATGCTGGAAGCGCCCGTTCCGAGCGTTTTTCTTCCACTGGGTCACGTGGCTGCGCTTGTCTGGGCCTATTGCCAAGCCAGCAAGGGCATGGGAGGGCTGCGAGCATCATCAGGTATCGGCGCTCGCAAATGAAGAGCGCCCGCTGCACTTCCTGCACATGTGCGGATGCTTCAGCGTTTTGGGGTTGGAAGCGCTCGTTAAGAGCGTTTTTCTTCCGCCGGGTCACGTGGCTGCGCTTTTCTGGGCCTATTGCCAACCCAGCAAGGGCGTGGGAGGGTTGCGAGCATCTTCGGTCATCGGCGCTCGCGAATGAAGAGCGCCCGCTGCACTTCCTACACATGTGCAGATCCTTTTGCGTTTTGGGGCTGGAAGCGCTCTTTCCGAGCGTTATTCTTCCACCGGGTCACCTGGCTGCGCTTGCCTGGGTCTATTGCTAAGCCAGCAAGGGCGTGGGAGGGTTGCCAGCATCATCAGTAATCGGCTCTCGCGAATGAAGAGCGCACGCTGCACTTTCTGCACATGTGTGGATCCTTCCGCGTTTTGGGGCTGGAAGCGCTCGTTCCGAGCGTTGTTCTTCCGCCGGCGGCACATGGTTGCGCTTGTTTGGGCCTATTGCCAAGCCAGCAAGGGCGTAGGAGGGTTGCGAGCATCATCGGTCATCGGCGCTCGCGTATGAAGAGCGCCCGCTGCACTTCCTGCACATGTGCAGATCCTTACGCGTTTTGAGGCAGGAAGCTCGATCGGATCGTATTTCTTCCGTCTGGTCACGTGGCTGCGCTTGTCTGGGCCTATTGCTAAGCCAGCAAGGGCGTGGGAGGGTTGCGAGCATCATCGGTCATTGACGCTTGCGAATAAAGAGCGCCTGCTGCACTTTCTACACATGCGCGGATCCTTCCGCGTTTTGGGGCTGGAAGCGCTTCTTCCGAGCGTTTTTCTTCCGCCGGCAGCACGTGGCTGCACTTGTCTGGGCCTATTGCCATGCCAGTAAGGGCGTGGGAGGATTGCGAGCATCATCGGTCATCGGCGCTCGCGAATGAAGAGCACTTGATACACTTCCTGCACATGTGTGGATCCTTCCACGTTTTGGGGCTGGATGCGCTCGTTCCGATCGTTTTTCTTCCGTCTCGTCATGTGGCTGTGCTTGTCCGGGCCTATTGCCAAGTTAGCAAGGGCGTGGGAGGGTTGCGAGCATCATCGGTCATTGACGCTCGCTAATAAAGAGCGCCTGCTGCACTTCCTGCACATGAGCGGATCCTTCCGCGTTTTGGGGCTGGAAGCGCTCGTTCTGAGCGTGTTTCTCCCGCCGGCGGCACGCGGCTGCGCTTTTTGTGAGAATTAGCAGGCAGAAACAGAATTGAAGAAAGGAGGGGTTTCACTAGCAGCAGTTGGGATACATATAGCAAACCCTAACTGGGTTGTACTCGCTATAGAGCATCCCACTACAGGCTAGATAATAACATTCTGACACACCCCCATAGCCAAAGTGGGGTGAAATCAGTACAATAAGCAGGCATAGCAGTAGTTCACAATTACAAGCAAAGCTAGTGGCTATCACAGAGGGCAAGTGAGGAGGAGGAGAGACTGTGGGGGCGAGAAGATGGGAGGCGACTGCTGAAGCTGCAGACACACAGGAGCTGCTGGCTCAGTGGCTACCGAAGCAAAGGCCCCTACTACTGGAGTAACTGGCTCCGCGGAGATTGTAGCCTCCTGACTGGAGCAACTGACCCACAGGCGACTGGCGACTACCGGAGATTGTAGCCTCCGGACAACTGGTGCTGCTGGCAACACGACTGCGACCTCCGTTCAACCTCCGCCAACTGCCCCACGCCCCTATCACACACCCCCTGCAGAAACCCTAGCTCCACTTCCACGTCACCCCCCCAGCTCCACTCCCCGCGGCTCCCACACCTCCACCCCCCTCAGCAGCAGCTGCAGCAGTGGGAGATGAACAAGGAGGGGAACACCCACACAGCGCACCCCCATGCTTGCCACCCCACACCCCCCACCACCGCGGAACGCACGGCGGTACGAGAGGAATGGGCAGCACGGGGGAAGGGGGGGGGGGGGGGGAAGGGGGGGGGACGGTACAGAAGGGGGCCGCGCGCTCCTCCTCAGGGCGCCGAAACGGATGGGCGGGGAGGCGCGCGCGGTTCCCCAGGGCGCCGCGACAGACGGGCGGGGGGCGCGCGCGGCTCCCCAGGGCGCCGCGACGGACGGGCGGGGGCCGCGCGCGACTCTCCGGGGCGCCGCGACGGACGGGCGGGGGGCGCACGCAGCTCCTCAGGGCGCCGCGACGGACGGGAGGGGGCCGCGCGCTACTCCCCAGGGCGCCGCGACAGACGGGAGGGGGGGCGCGCGTGGCCTGCAGGGCGACGCGACGAGACGGGCGGGGGCTGTGCACGGGTCCCCACAGCAGAAAACCGCCGCGTGCCCCGAGCGCATGGCAGGAAGAAGATGTCGCGCGCCCGAGGCGCGCAAGAAGTAGAACAGCAGCGGAAGCAGTTAGGTGGCGGGCCCACCCACAGGATCGACCCAAGGGGATCGACCTGCTCTGATACCATGTGAGAATTAGCAGGCAGAAACAGAATTGAAGAAAGGAGTGGTTTCACTAGCAGCAGTTGGGATACATATAGCAAACCCTAACTGGGTTGTACTCGCTATAGAGCACCCCACTACAGGCTAGATAATAACATTCTGACACTTTTCTGGGCTTATTGCCAAGCCAGCAAGGGCGTAGGAGGGTTGCGAGCATCATCGGTCATCGGCGCTCGCGTATGAAGAGCGCCCGCTGCACTTCCTGCACATGTGCGGATCCTTCCGCGTTTTGGGGCTGGAAGCGCTCGTTCCGATCGTTCTTCTTCCGTCTGGTCACGTAGCTGCTCTCTCAGTTCAGAGCCATCCCAGCCATCTTGCAACACTTCCAATGCTGCTGCTCCACCAGCCTCTTGGTCATCATGTCAGCCGGCTGCCCCGTGGTCTTCACATAGCGCAACTCAACTTCACCCGCGGTTACCATGCTCCTCGTCCAATGCCACTTCACCCTCATGTGCTTCGTGAGTCCATGCAACACAGGGTTCTTAGCAAGAGCAATGGCACCCTGGCTGTCACAGTACAGTGGGGTAGGTCCTTGCTGCTCCTCCCCCAATTCAGCCAACAAACGCCGCTGCCACACAATCTCCCGTACGGCACGGAAGAGTGCCATGTACTCGGACTCCACCGAGCTCAAAGCTTGGTCAACCTGCTTCTTGCTCTCCCAAGCAGTTGGGCCTCCACCAACACAGCATATGAAGCCTCCCACACTTGTCATGTCCTCTGGTTCTGATGCATATGAAGCATCCGAGTAGGCGGTGAGGAACAAACGCCCGGGTTCAACACCATCCGCGCCCTTTTGGCGCCTTTGTGCCGCCGCCGAGTATTGCAGCCCAACGGTCGGTGTTTGGCCAAGATACTTGGCCACCCTCATTCCAGCTGCTACCTGCTCCTCATTAGGGCATTGCACAACCCTAGCCAGCTGCCCGGTAGCAAACGCGACGTCCGGTCGGGTGTTTACCGCCGCATACATGAGGCTGCCCACCAACGAGTGAAATCGGCGCCTCTCCTCTTCACCAACGCTCTCCTCCTCTGGTCCCTTCACACACTTGAACCCAGAGGGAAAGGGTGTAGCCACATGGCCTTCACTCTGCCCAAAGTTGGCAGCCAATGCCTCCAGGTACTTTCGTTGATGCACCCGCATGCACCGCTTCTCCACATCTCGTTCGATGTGGAGCCCAAGGTAGAAGCTCACGTCACCAAGGGCCTTGCACTTGAACTTGTCTTGAAGCTTCAGCATCACCTCCTTCACAAGGTCAGAAGAGGGTGAGAAAATGAGGATGTCATCCACATAAACCACCATGAAACTCCTCTGCTCCCCCTCGCCAAGCATGAACAAGGAGTGATCGGCCGTTGAGGGAGTGAAGCCGATCCCCTCCAACACTTCGCGCAGCTTCATGTACCATTGCCTAGGGGCCTGCTTCAGCCCATAGAGGGCCTTCTTCAGCATCCACACTCTGCCACTACCATCATCAAACCCCTCTGGCTGCGCCATAAAAATCTCCTCCTCAAGGATGCCGTTAAGGAATGCCGTTACGATGTCCATTTGCTTTACTACCCATCCTTTGATGGCGGCTCCCGCGAATAGGGTTCGCAGCGTCGTCGGCTTCACCACAGGGGCAAACAGCTCCTTGAAGTCCACCTTCTCCTTCTGCTGGTACCCCTTGGCTACAAGCCTAGACTTGTAGCGCTCGATCTTGCCATCGGCATCCGACTTGATTTTGAAGAGCCACTTGGACGTTATCGCCGTACGCCCCTCCGGTAGCTCCACCAATTCAAACGTGTCATTCTCCTCAATGCTCTTCAGCTCACTCTCCATGGCCTTCTTCCACTCCTCAGCATCACTACTCTCCAAAGCCTCCTTGAGAGTTGCTGGTTCTCCCGGCATCTCCACCGGAGAGAAGAACGCAAAGGCACACTCCTCGTAGTCACTCTCCTCGTCGTCTCCGACCATCATTGCCGCTCCGGCCAGGGCTGTCTTGCCCTGCTTTCCCGGCGCATCATAGGTCAGCCTATTAAGGGGTTGAACTCTCCTCTTCCCCCTTCCTTCCTCCTCAGCTGCAGGGACTTGAAGGCCTTGGCGTTGCTGCGGTGTGGCTCGAATCCGTGGAGCACTCGTAGTACGGGAAGGGAGTGACGGTGCACGCTCGCTCACTTGCTGCACCTCCTCCTCTTCTTCCTCTGCATCATTGGCCTCCTCTCCCCCATTCACAAGGGAGGATTGCCTTGTGGTTGTGCTGCCGCTGCTCAGCTCCAAAGGCAGCTCCACATGCTCCAAAACGGAACTCTTCACCTCCCCAAACCGCACGCCTATCTTCGCCTCATTCTCCGCCTTCCAATCCTTGTACATGAAGTTCTCCATGAACTTGCAGTCCCTGCTCACCAAGAACTTCTTGGTGAATGGGTCCCAAAGAAGCCATCCCTTGCTGTTTTGAGCCATGCCCAAGTGCACGGCCCACACCGCCTTGGCACCAAGCTTGTTGTGCCGAAGATGCTTAGGCACGAGCGCCATGCACATGCACCCGAACACCCGAAGCATATCCACCTTTGGCTTCCTTCCTAGCCACTCCACATAGGGCACCCATTTGTCTGCTCCCGCATGAGTCAAGGCTCTGTTCTTGGCCACACACGCGCTCCGCACCGCATCAGGCCAGAAATAGTCGGGTAGCCCGGCTTCAATGAGCAACCCGCGTGCCGCCTCCGTGATTGTGCGGTTCGCTCGCTCGGCGATGCCGTTCATTGCAGGGGAGTATGGCATGGTGAGGGAGTGCCGAATACCATTCTTCTTCAGCCACAACCCAAACTCCTTGCTCAGGAACTCTCCCCCTCGATCGGTGCGGATTGACTTGACTAGACGGTCTTGTTGCCGCTCCACCATCGGAAACCAATCCGTCTTCAACGTTTCAGCCACGTCGCTCTTCTTGGCCAGCACGTACACCCAAGTCATGCGGGTGTAGACGTCGACAATGGTGAGAAAATACTCAGCTCCAGCAGCTCCAAGCTTCAGGGGCCCACCACGTCCATCACCACCTCATCAAGCGGTGCCTTTGCCGTTGCCTCCGAACTAGGGAACGGAAACCGGGTGAACTTGGCTTGAATGCACGTCGGGCAGCCAAGCACCTCATCGGGCTCCCCCTTCATACGTATGCCAGCAACCATCTCATTCTTCACTAGCTGCTGCAAGATGGGCAGGGCCAGATGCCCCATGCGCCGATGCAAGGTGAGCCAATCACACTCCCCCGTAGCCGAAGTTGGATTGGAGAATGCCGCGCTCGCAATAGCGCCCCACATACTCTCTCTGTAGTCCTCCTCCGCTGCTGCCTCTGGGTTCTCCTCACCCTTTTGCTGCTCCTTGGTTGCTGCACCACTCTCCTTAGGTTCACTGAACTTGCTGGTCCCTCCAGGTTTGCTCTTCTTGAGCTCATTCTCCTTAGCGCGACCGTTCGCGCCATCGTCGCTACCGACCGCTCCATCCTTGGTGCTGATGCTTGCTGCCACTTGCCTCTCCTTAGGCATAGGGACCACTGGGATCTGCCACATCTCGTTGTAGACATCCCTGTCCTAATGAAGGTCCCAAAGAATTCGATCGCCAAGCCTTGCGGTGTAGGTCTTGGCTCCCTTCGAGTTCGTGTCCATGCCGGCCTTTGCCAACCGCCGCACGGAAATCAGGTTTGCAGCAAGGCTGGGCACCCAAAGCACGTTCTTGAGGCCCACCATCTTCCCATCAGCACCCTTGAACATGGCCTTGCCCATGCCTTTCACCTCTGCTCGCTGCCCCAAAGCCGATGTGACATGCTTCACCGGTGACGGCTCGAGTTCGGTGAGCAAGTCCGGGCGAGGTGTCATGCTATAGGTAGCGCCACTATCAATCACCCAATAGTCCAGGGGGTGTAGGGTCACCTTCCCCACAGCTGCTGGCTCCTCAAAGCCTTTATCCTTCTCTGGACCAGCCGGTGCTTGCGTCGACACAAAGTAGAATAGACCCGGGTATCGATCGTCGCTCGGGTCCATGTCGTTGTCTCCGCTCTTCATGTTTGCAGCTCCGCCACCGCGACCGCCACGGCCTCCACGGCCTCGTCCTCTCCCTCCTCCTGCTCCTCTACCCTCTTGGCCTTGAGCAGGGGTCCAACCATCAGGGAGTTTGTAGCAGTCGCGCCACATGTGTCCGCTCTTGTGGCAATAGTGACACTCGCCGTCGAATCGGCCGCGACCGCGTCCGTAGCTCTTGTCGTCGCTGCCGTAACCGCCACTCCTGCGGCCTCCGCTGAAGTTGCTGCCACCAAACCTTCCTCCCCCTCGTCCTCTGCCTCTTCCTCGACCATATCCACGGCCGATGCTCGCTGCCCCAGCGCCATCCGCACTCGCCAACTCACGGCGGCGGAAATCCTCTTGAAGGATAGCTCGCTTCACGTCTTCAAGCGAGAGGCGGGGCAAGTCGCGATTAAGGTTGATGATGAGCGAGGACCATGACTCTGGGAGTAAGGCCAGCAACTTGGTCTTCTTTTGGAGCTCACTGTAGTTCAAATCAGCTCCCTCAAGCCGCGTCAACAAGTCGAAGAATTTCTGCACCCCTTCTTCAACCGCTTCGTCTTCTTCAATTCGTAGTGCCGCCATTTGCCGTTCCAACACCACCGCTACCGCCGCTGTTGCAGGAGCATGTACACCCTTGAGAGCAGCCCATGCCTTTGGTCCTTTCTCTGGTTCACGCTGGAATGGCTTGATGTGACGGATCTGACTGCTCCCCAACGCTTGCCCAAGTAAGAGATAGCCTTGTGCGCTCTTCCGCACCCACGGGCTCTTCTCCGGGTCGTTCTCGGGGCGCTTCTCCGTTCCTTCCATCACCTCCAGCAGGTCATAGTGGTCAAAGATGTTCTCCATCTTGAAGGACCATTCAGCAAAGTTGTCACCGTTGAACTTGTCAAGCCCAAACACCCTAGGCTCATCCCTAGGTGGGCCAAGACTTGGTTGCATGGGCGCCATGGCTGAATCACGGGGTTGGCCTTGAGCTTGAGCTTCTCCACTGCCACCAGCGCCTCTGCCACCCCTTTCCTCAGGTCCAGACATTGTCGAAACTGCTCCAAGGGGCTCTGATACCACTTGTTATAGTCACAATAGGCTTGAATGTGCCTAAAACGAAAGATAGAGAGCACAGACGGATTTCTGCACGGTGGCTTCAAACGTTGATAGCGTTCTGCTTACAGCTGCAAATGACTTGATTCAAATTGGACCTGGAGCGTCTTCACGTCGTCTACAATTATCAATTTAGATTGCACGATTTGATGAAGAATTGACGACACAGCGTCGGTTTGAACGAACGGTACTATGGCAGCCACTATAGTCTTAGAACACAAGATAGGAAGAGTTACGAGTTGGGAATGACTCCCAGCTCCTACAAACCCCAAGAGCCGAGGTACAGTGATGTGGAACAGTGCCACACTGTCCCCAACCACGAAGGGTCTCGAAACTACCCTTCACTAGGGCCTACACCAAGTGAAAAGTTACACTACACAAAGTAATGTAACTATCTTCAATATCTTGAGGTGTACCCTTTTGGCGAGCTTCGAAATCACTTGAGGCTTGACACCAAGGCTCGGGCTCTTCATCACAAACTCATCCTTGAGTTCTTGATGGGTCTGCTGCACACACCTGCGACACGCCGAACGTTCGACACAGGACAAAATAGAAACCGCGCACGACAAAATAGAAACCGCGCGCGAGACACAAACGACCGCGTAACACGCGTCTAGCGATAACTCGCTATTGACTCGACACACACACTCGACATCATGACTCAACATTCACACACAATTATAAGCATGAAATATATATTATCCCATGCCCTCATACCATTCCATACACACACACATTCACGCACACGGACAACAAGCCGAGTGCAAACCGTAGGGTTGCACCAACACCAGCAAGGGCATGGGAGGGTTGCAAGCATCATCGATCATTGTTTCTCGCGAATAAAGAGCGCCTGCTACACTTCCTGCACATGCGCGGATCCTTCCACGTTTTGGGGCTGGAAGCGCTTGTTCCGAGCGTTTTTCTTCCGCCGGCGGCACGTGGCTGCACTTGTCTGGGCCTATTGCCAAACCAGCAAGGGCGTGGGAGGGTTGCAATTATCATCGATCATCGGCGCTCGCGTTTGAAGAGAACCTGCTGCACTTCCTGCACATGTGCGGATGCTTCCGCGTTTTGCGTCAGGAAGCGCTCATACTGAGCGTTTTTCTTCCACCGAGTCACGTCTCTGCACTTGTTTGGGCCTACTGCCAAGCCAACAAGGGCGTGGGAGGGTTGCGAGCATCATCGGTCATCGGCGCTCGCGAATGAAGAGCGCCCGCTGCACTTCCTGCACTTGTGCGGATCCTTTTGCGATTTGAGGCTGGAAGCGCTCTTTCCGAGCGTTTTTCTTCCGCCAAGTCACATGGCTGCGCTTGACTGGGCCTATTGCCAAGCCAGCAACGGAGTGGGAGGGTTCCGAGCATCATCGGTCATCGGCGCTCGCGAATGAAGAGTGCCCGCTGCACTTCCTGCACATGTGCGGATCCTTCCGCGTCTTGGAGCTGGAAGCGCTCCTTCCGAGCACTTTTATTCCGTCGGGCCATGTGGCTGCCCTTGTCTGGGCCTATTGCCAACCCAGCAAGGGCGTGGGAGGGTTGCGAGCATCTTCGGTCATCGGCGCTTGCGAATGAAGAGCGCCCGCTGCACTTCCTGCACATGTGCGGATCCTTTTGCGTTTTGAGGCTGGAAGCGCTATTTCCGAGCGTATTTCTTTCGCCAAGTCACGTGGCTGCGCTTGTCTGCGCCTATTGCCAAGCCAGCAACTGTGTGGGAGGGTTACAAGCATCATCGGTTATCGGCGCTCGCGAATGAAGAGCGCACGCTACACTTCCTGCACATGTGCGGATCCTTCCGCGTTTTGGGGCTGGAAGTGCTCGTTCCGAGCGTTTTTCTTCCACCGGGTCATGTGGCTGCGTTTGTCTGGGCCCATTGCCAAGCCAGCAAGGGCGTGGGAGGGCTGCGAGCATCATCGGTCATCGGCGCTCAAGAATGAAGAGCGCACGCTGCACTTCCTGCACATGTAAGGATGCTTCCGCGTTTTGGGGTTGGAAGCGCTCGTTCCGAGCATTTTTCTTCAGCCGCGTCACATGGCTGCGCTTGTCTGGGCCTATTGCCAAGCCACAAAGGGCGTGGGAGGGTTGCGAGCATCATCAATCATTGGCGCTCGCGAATAAAGAGTGCCCGCTGCACTTCCTGCACATTCACGATCCTTCCGCGTTTTGGGGCTGGAAGCGGTCGTTTCGAGCGTTTTTCTTCCGCCGGGTCATGTGGTTGCGTTTGTCTGGGCCCATTGCCAAGCCAGCAAGGGCGTGGGAGGGTAGCGAGCATCATCGGTCATCGGCGCTCACGAATGAAGAGCGCACGCTGCACTTCCTGCACATGTGCGGATGCTTCCGCGTTTTGAGGTTGGAAGCGCTCGTTCCGAGCGTTTTTCTTCCACCGCGTCACATGGCTGCGCTTGTCTGGGCCTATTGCCAAGCCACAAAGGGCGTGGGAGGGTTGCGAGCATCATCGGTCATTGGCGCTCGCGAATAGAGAGTGCCCGCTGCACTTCCTGCACATTCACGGATCCTTCCGCGTTTTGGGGCTGGAAGCGGTCCTTTCGAGCGTTTTTCTTCCACCTGGTCACGTGGCTGCGCTTGTCTGGGCCTATTGCCAAGCCAGCAAGGGCGTGGGAGGGTTGCCAGCATCATCGGCCGTCGGCACTCGCGAATGAAGAGCGCCCGCTGCACTTCCTGCACATGTGCGGATCCTTCCGCGTTTTGGGGCTGGAAGCGCTCGTTCCGAGCGTTTTTCTTCCGCCTGGCTGCGATTATCTGGGCCTATTGCAAGCCAGCAAGGGCATGGGAGGGTTGCGAGCATCATCGGTCATCGGCGCTCGCGAATGAAGAGCGCCCGCTGCACTTCCTGCACATGTGCGGATCCTTCCGCGTTTTGAGGCTGGAAGCGCTCGTTCCGAGCGTTTATCTTCCGCCGGGTTACGTGGCCGCGCTTGTCTGGGCCTATTGCTCAGCCAGCAAGGGCGCCGGAGGGTTGCGAGCATCTTTAGTCATCGGCGCTCGCGAATGAAGAGAGCCCGCTGCACTTCCGGAAGGATCCGCACATGTGCAGGAAGTGCAGCGGTCGTTCTTCATTCGCGAGCGCCGGTGACCGATGATGCTCGCAACCCTCCCACGCCCTTGCTAGCTGAGCAATAGGCTTAGACAAGCGCAGCCACGTGACCTGGCGGAAGAAAAACGCTTGGAACAAGCGCTTTCAGCCCCAAAACGCGGAAGGATCCGCACATGTGCAGGAAGTGCTGCGGGTGCTCTTCATTCGCGAGCGCCGATGACTGATGATGCTCGCAACCCTCCCACGCTCTTGCTGGCTGGTAACTGGCCCCGACAAGCACAGCCACATGACCCGGCGGAAGAAAAACGCTCGGAACGAGCGCTTCCACCACCAAAACGCTGAAGGATCCGCACATGTGCAGGAAGTGCAGCGGGCGCTCTTCATTCGCGAGCGCCGATGAGCGATGATGCTCGCAACCCTCCCACGCCCTTGCTGGCTTGGTAATAGGCCCAGACAAGCGCAGCCACGTGACCCGGCGGAAGAAAATCTCTAGGAACGAGTGCTTCCAGCCCCAAAACGCGGAAAGATCGCACATGTGTAGGAAGTGCAGCGGGCGCTCTTCATTCGCGAGCTCCGATGACCGATGATGCTCGCAACCCTCCCACGCCCTTGCTGGATTGGTAATAGGCCCAGACAAGTGCAGCCACGTGACCCAGCGAAATAAAATTGCTCGAAACGAGCGCTTCCAGCCCCAATACGCGGAAGGATCCGCACATGCGCAGAAAGTGCAGCGGGCGCTCTTCATTCGCGAGCGCCGATGACCGATGATGCTCGCAAGCCTCCCATGCCCTTGCTGGCTTCGTAATAGGCCCAGACAGGCGCAGCCACTTGGTCCAGTGGAAGAAAAGTGCTCGGAAGGAGCGCTTTTAGCTCCAAAACGCGGAAGGATCCGCACATGTGCAGGAAGTGCAGCTGGCGCTCTTCATTCGCGAGCGCCGATGACCGATGATGCTCGCAACCCTCCCACGCCTCTCCTGTCTTGGAAATAGGCCTAGACAAGCGCAGCCACATGACCCGGCGGAAGAAAAAGGCTTGGAACAAGCGCTTCCATCCCCAAAACGCGGAAGGATCTGCACATGTGCAGGAAATGCGCTCTTCATTCGCGAGCGCCGATGACAGCTCCTCTCGAAAAAAATACGTGAAATGAGGGTGCTTTTGAGACGTCTTAATAGCACCGTCATTTCACGTTGCCAACGCTGTGAGAAGCCACATCCCCAACTCCTCTCATGCCCTTCCATCCTCTCTCTTCCTCCACTCTCCCCTTCCCCTCCAGGCGATTGCACCTTCGCCCATCATTCCGATATGTGTGTTGCTAACGCTATTTTCAACTACACCTCCAGCTCCTCACCTATTTCCCCCATTCCTTCGCCCAGACCCCCTCCTGCTCCCCCCTTGCCTCCGCCCAGCTCGAATCCTCTTTCCGCCCCTCCATCCCCTAATCTCCCCTCCGACCCACAAGACCACTCAATCTTGCTCCCTTCCTCGAAGCTGCTTTCCGCCGCAACCTTCTCAGAGGGGTTGGTGAGGCAGAAGCTGTTGTGCAAGGGGGGGGTGAGAAGAAGGGAGAAGTGGAGGAGGGAGAAGGGGAAGAGGGAGAAGGGGAGGAGGGAGAGGGGGAAGAGGAGACGGTGCGGATGGTAAAGAGAGTGGTACAAGACGGTGCGAGGAGTGCTGCCCATGCCTTGCTTTTCGCTCCCACCGCTGCTGCTGCTATAGCTGCTTCTGCTTCTTCGGCTTTTGCTAGTCCTCCCACCTGTGAGTAGAGAGCATCACTGGGTGCAGCAGGGTTTTTTCAACGCTACAACCTGACAGAGGCACTCATGTTCCTCGCCCACTTCGCAGGGGATATCCACCAGGTGAGGTTGGTAGTGGTGCACTAATATGATAGCAAAGCAGCAAAGAAGCAAAGTGCAAAAGGTGCAGGTTCCAACATAAAAGTGCACTTTTGAGTCGACTCAAAAGGCGCCACAGACAGAGGCACTTATGTTTCTCGCACACTTCGCAGGGGATATCCACCAAGTGAGCATGGGTTTGGTGAAATAATTTCAACAAGTGCCAGGGGTTAGCAGACAGCACAACCTGACAGAGGCACTCATGTTCCTCGCGCACTTCGCAGGGGACGTGCACCACGTGAGGGTGGGGGGGAGTGAACGTATAAGCAACGGCAAGGGGCACAGAAGCAAAGGAGCAAGGAGCAAAGGGTGGGGCGTCCATAAGAGGCTACAACCTCACCAGCTCGAATCCCGTCTCCGCCTCTCCATCCCCCAATCTCCCCCCCGACCCTCAAGACCCCTTTGCACCTTTGCCACGGGACAAAGGGTGGGCCGTCCATAAGAGGCTACAACCTGACACTGGCACTGCTGATGCTGGCGCACTTTGTAGGGACGTGCACCAGGTGAGCTGGGAGGCAAGGAAGGGTGCATGTATAACCCCATAGCCGCTCTTCAGCCTTTGCACGTGGGATGGGATGCACCTCACTTATGGGTAGCGACAGAGGTGCAAGTTTTTTCTCGTGAGACTCGAGACTCTTCGAAAGGTAACAGGGTGCACGTGACATGGTTCAAGAGGAAAACGAACCTACATGCAATACGTATGCCCGCCCTGCCAACTATCAAGGCTGTTCTAAAGTTATCAGAATGCATGTGACATGGTTCAAGAGGAAAACGGACCTGCACCTGGTATGTCTGCCCTGCCCTGCCATGCCATGCCATGCCATACCATACCATGCATGCGATGTGCCCATCCTGGCCTGATGCAATATGCCATGTCATGCCATGCTATGCCATGCCATGCTATTCATGCCGTTTCAGACGATGGAAATGACTAGGATGACATCTGTAATGAGGTGACTTTTGAGTCGATCCGAAAGTCACCTATTAACCAGGATGATATCCGTAATCTGTTTATGTGGCATGTTGTTGGTGTTTTTATGGCATCTGTTTTTTTATTTTCCTCCACCCCTCTCCACACCATTTCACCACCCTGCACTCCTTGAGGACACTTCCATGTATAGAAGGACTACATGATAGCCATGGCCATGGAGAGGGGTGGAGAGGGGTGGGAAGGGGTTTATTGGTCGACGAGGTGCAGCATGGTGGTACGCATGTGCTACAACGACAGCCACACCACCATCACATTGGCCCTCGTGTCTTTGGGGTCCTTCACCCTCTACACCCCTCTCTACCCCACTCCACCCATTTCTACTCCCCTCCACACCTCTCCACTGCTCTCCACTCCAGGTATGGGACAGCTACATCATAGCCACAGCCATCCATCTGTGCTACGACGGCAGCAGCACCGCCATGCTGCATCATATCGCCCACCAACTCGCCTCTGATCGGCGCACGCTCATTCCAGCCTGGACCTCCTGCCCTGAGGATAATCGTTCTTATGCTGCTGCTGCTGCTGCTGAATCAGCATCGGCCATTTCTCCTGCTGAAGCTGCTGCCTGCCCAGCTGTGTAAGTGCCTTTTCTCTCTCCACCAACTCGCCTCTGGCGCCCCCTCATCCCTACATGGGCCTCCTGCCCTGGAGATATCGTTTTTCCTGCTCCTGAAGCTGCTGAGCTGCTGAGGCTATGGGTGCTTCTCCTGCTGAAGCTGTTGCCTTCCCTGCTGTATAAGTGCCACTTATCTCGCCACCAACTTGCCTCTGACTGGCTCCCTCACATTCCTGCCTGGGCCTCCTGCCATGGGGTCGTTGCCTCTTATGGTGCTGCTGCTGATGGTGCTGCTGCTGATGGTGCTGCTGCTGCTAAATCAGCATTGGTCGTTTCTCCTGCTCAAGCTGCTACCTGCCCAGCTGTGTAAGTGACCTGTCTGATGTTATGTTTACTGATGATTACGCAGCTGCTGAAGCAACACCAAACCTTGCTCCTGCCCGAATTGCTGCATGTCCAGCTGTGTAAGTGCCTCTGCTCTCCATATCCTTGTCCAATAGGAGGACACTGTGTCTTGTAATGTCAAGTCTGTTCTGATGTACCTTGTCCCACACTGTTTTCATTCCACACTGTTTTCATTCTTAAGTCTCTGCTCTGCCTTCTCTTCTGTTCATGCAACTGTGCGTTATTTTTAACTCAGTTCTCTAAACTCAGTGGTTCTTGTGTTTGTGCAACTATGCATAAACCTTAACTCGTATTTAAACTCAGTGGTTCTTCTGTTTGTGCAACTGCAGGTTGCGCACTACTGATAAGTCTGCCTTACATTTCTTGCGGGTCTGACTCCGTAATTCTTGGTCTTGAATTGACCCTCTGTTGTTTCTTCTTGCTTCTTGTATCTCCTCGTACCTCTTTGCACCTCCTCGCACCTTCGCACCTCCTCGAACATCCTCGCACCTGCTCTTATCTCTGCTCACTATCAGATATGCCATGGACAGCGGAAAATCGCATCCCCTCAGCATACTTGTTGGGCTGAGAAAAAGCCCTTAGGATCTTTGCAGGGGTGAACTCTGGGTAGGACTGATGTAATAGCGGAAGCTTTTAATGAAGTAGTTGAACCACCTTGCGCTAGTATATGAGGGCAAAGTAGATTGATTAAAACAAAGAGATACAAGATTATATAAGTGTGAAAATAGTAGGAAGAAGAGGAGGATTGCACTAGCAAGAATGAGGATACAAATAGCAAACCCTAGAAGGGTTGTACTCGCTATAGAGCACCCCACTACAGGCTAGAGCATAATATTCTGACACACCCCCATAGCCAAAGTGGGGTGTAATCAGCAGAGCAAGCAAAGCAGTACAAGCTCAGGGTGGATCACAATGTCACCACACATTCTGAGCACAAGTTCAAGAAGCAATAGTTTAAAGTTCACAATTATGAGCAAAGCTAGTGGTAGTCACAACGGGCAAGTGAGGAGGAGGAAAGAGACTATGAGAGGAGAGGAGGTAGTGGGCGGCAGCTGAAGCTGCTGGCACACGGCGCAACTGGAGCAACTGGCACACGGGCAACTGGAGCAACTGGCACACTGGCAACTGGAGCAACTGGCACACGGGCTACTGGAGTAACTGGCTCCGCGGCTAAAAGTAGCGGCAGACGAGCAACGGACTCACGGGCGACTGGAGCAACGGGCTCACGGGCGACTGGCGCAACGGGCTCACGGGCGACTGGCGCAACGGTCTCACGGGCGACTGGAGCTGCTGGCTTCACGGCGGCCACCCCCTTCAACCTCCCCAAACTATCCCACTCCCCCTGACACACACCCGCTGCTACACCGCTAGCTCCACTCCCCCTTCACCCCCCCTTAGTACCACTCCAACGGCTCCAACAAGTCCACCCCCCCTCAGCGGCAGCTGCAGCACAGGGAGGCGGAGGAGGAGGAGGAGCAGGGAACGGCACACAGTGGCTTCACCCCCATACCCCTCACCCCCAAACCCTAATTCAGGAGAACGGGCTGTAGGAGGGGTGGGGCGCCAGTAGAAGCACGGGGGACAGCGGGGAGGGCAGGGGCAGCGAAGAAAGGGCCGCCCACGGGCCTGGCACAGCCGCCCGAACCGCGCGCAGGCGGCCCGAGCCGCGCGCGGGCCTGGCGCAGCCCGTACGGGCCGCGCGCGGGCCTGGCGCAGCCCGTACGGGCCGCGCGCTGGCCTGGCGCAGCCCGTACGGGCCGCGTCCGGGCCTGGCGCAGCCCTTACGGGCCGCGCGCAGCCTGTACGGGCCGTGCGCAGGCCACGACGGGCGACGGGGGGCGACGCGCGGGTCTTCGTCGCCCGTCGCAGCGCCTCCCGAGGGCGACGCGCCGAGTGACGGGGCAGAAGCCCGCCGCGCGCCTGCCGCACGCCACGGGGCGTGCGGCACAGAGGGTAGCAGTGGAAGTTGCAGCGGAAGCAACGAGGTGGTGAGCCCACCCACAGGATCGATCCAAGGGGATCGACCTGCTCTGATAGCATGTGAAAATAGTAGGAAGAAGAGGAGGATTGCACTAGCAAGAATGAGGATACAAATAGCAAACCCTAGAAGGGTTGTACTCGCTATAGAGCACCCCACTACAGGCTAGAGCATAATATTCTGACAATAAGAGTACAAGGAATATGAAGAGGTACGGTTGTAACCACTTTACTGTTGCTGTTGCGGTTCGATACAGTGACGACTCGGGCAACTGATCTGTAGCGAGTCAGTTGTGTGTCCTTGCTGTCGCGCTGTACTTGTCAGGTCAAAGGTCGCTGACCTTTGACTTTTGCGTAACCTCCAACAGTTACTTTCAACCTCCGAGGGTTGACTCGCCGGTGCTTCGATATGCTTCGCTTCGTTTGTGCCTTAGTGTTTCGACACGACAGAGGCGCTTAAGATCGATTGTTTCCAACAATACTCACCTGTAACTAGTGCACAATCACTCCACCTGTCCAACTGCCCAGCTGTGTATCTCATCGCATCTCCTGGCACCTATTTGCACCACCTCTGACAATCAGATATGTCATGGAGAGCACAAAGGATGCATGCAAGTGGGCCTATCGCAATGCGACACCTGGAGCTGTGCTTGGAGGTGCGTTGCTGTGCATGCAAAACATCGAGCCGTAAGGAATAATAGTTTCATGTTAGGCGGTGGCATTTTCGTGTCCTCGATGCTTGCAAAAATGACTTGCGGTGTTTCCGACATTTCTTGCAATGCATACCAACAGAACAGAGCCATTTCCCTGACTTGTCTACCATTCAAATTTGTTACTCTTTTTTCATAACAACTGTTTTCTTCTTACCACCTGCACCACCGTTTTTACCTGATTCCTCTTCCTCCCTTACCGTGCGTTTCGCCCAACACCACCGCATCGCACTGTCGGCTTCTTCATGAAACTCCACGGATGAGTATCTCAATTCTCGCCTGCCCGTGGTGGAACATTTGCATTGCCATGGGTGGGGTGCGCCTTGCCCGTGTTCTCAACCACATCTTCGCTCGACATAGGGATGTACAGTAAATGCGAGTATTTCAATACTCGCCTGTCCGTAGTGGAGATTCGCATTGCTATGGGTGGGGTGCGCCTTGCCCGTATTCTCAACCACATCTTTGCTCCACTTAAGGATGTGCAGTAGATACTTAGGGTTTCGAGTTTGGGAGGATTTAGGGGGTAAATAGTGTATCCAAGCCAGGGTTTTTTTTTTATTTCCACTACTCGGATTTCCAGAGCTGTTTTCTAGGGAACTCTGAAATTCAGGGTTAATTATGAGCGTTACTCTGATTTGTCAGAGAAAACTAAACTTCTGAAAAATATGCTCTTGTCAGTCAGTGTAATTATTTTTCCAATTCTGAATGTCCTCTCAAGTTTTGAACCCAGTCCTTCTGCACTCCTACCAAAACTATAACCGTTGCGCTACGCTTACAAAGTACCCAGCTGACGAAAGTTATATAATTGTATCTAGTCGGCCTAACCATCTTCCACCAATTGGGGGGGGGGGGAGGGGGGCTCGGTCGATATGCCTATACCCTGTACAGAGAAAAATACATTCGCCACAAATGTACACTGGTCTCTCAGAGTAGCTAAAATCAGAACCCTGACAAATCAGAGAAAACTTATCTTCCAAAAAAATTACCCAGACACGTCAGAGTGACCCCCTAAAAACCACTCTGATTTTCAGAGAAACAGAGTAATTTACTCTGATAAAAAAACCCTGATCCAAGCAATGAATGTACCAAAAAATCACTGAATAAATGTACATTCACGAAAAATGTGCTTCCTATCACCACTTGAAGTGCGATCGCTGATATGACATTTTTCCCATGCTTCCAATGCTGAATGGTAGAATGAAGCCTGGAACCAACTGTCTCTCCCCACCCCAGTCCCCAAACGCATTTAGCAGCTCAACGCTACTGTGTTTGCCGATTGCATGCATGCTGCTTTACTTCTCGACAACGTGAGCAATGATGTGCTACGCTAGGTAGCGTGCTGGCGGAAAATCTCTTTGGAATTTCCTAGCAGATTCTGAGCAAGAGTGAAACATCTGCCTAAAAGCGTTTATATAAGATGCACACTAGTACATGTAACGGTACACGCCCATGTGACACAACCATTTCAAAAACTTCGCGAACCGTCGCGAATAAACATTCTATCTTTCGCCTGCTTTCCTGCTGTCCTAGTGGGTTTCGTCAATTCTACGTATATTTGCTGTCTTTCACCTGAGTTTGTCAAGTAGAATCAGATCACTGAGTGTGTGGGCAGACTAGGTGTCCCTCCCAACTTCACACAGGTAGCCATGGCTGAAGTTGCAACTGCTCGACTTGCGTATTCGATAAGCAATCTTATGGGCCCTTTATACGCAATCTTAGGCCCGTCATCTTCGCAGGGTGCATTGTGATTCTCTCCTGATTTAGGGTTGAGGTTGAGTGCCGTGACGAGTCTCCGAGTCTCCTGCCGCACGCCGCGTGTTCCTTTTCCACCCTGCCGGCTTGATATTCCACTCCCTATGGCTCATCCGACGGTGGTGGTAGAACAGAACCCTCAGCGTACGGCTGTAATGGTCACCCTGAGAATAAACCATTGCATTCCGAACGATTCTGAACACTTGGTGCTGAACCGATCCAGCTGCTGCGGCGAACCACCCGATTGCCGGCGCCTTGCACGGATTGATATCGTGACGCCACGTGACGAGCGGCCTTCCTTCTGTGAGTCGCCGGGCCATCGCATGGCTCTGTTGATTCGACTTGCGGCGCAGCATCACCACACAATCTGCCAGAATCGACGGTCACACTGCGGCAAGCTACAGGAAACCTCGGAGGATCGAGCTCAGCCACTAACATTCCAGAGTTTCGAGAGAGGTGCTCCAAACATGATTTACCATCTCCAGATAGCTAGTAGGACCTCCAGACATATATTTAGGTCATGGGCTCCGGCAGTCTTACGAGACATACTGCCCGTGAGCTCTCGTAGTCCTGCTAGCTGGCTTCGAGGAAGGGGAAAGCGTCCCTCTGTTCTCGCCGATTTTGAACGTCAGTGTGGTGGTTGCGATGGGTGGGAGATGGGGAGCGCGCGGAGAGGCGGGGATGGGTGGCGGCAGGGAAACCGGCGCCGCGGGCACAAATGCGACGCGAGAGCGCCGTCGCCGCGTGTTTAAATCGCTGCAAATGCAAGGGGCTGAGCAGGAAGAAGCGCCAGCGAAGGCGTTCTTTCCGCGCGGCACTCCGCTGTACGTTTCCCTGCTGGATCTATCATGGGAGGGACTTACTAGTAGCATCTCCTTCAAAAGGTACCGCCCCGCAGGTAGACGTAATGGGAGGCTTCAAAAGGACCGCCCCGCCATCTCCCTCATCTGTGGGTCGCAGACAGCCTCGTCGTTACGTCTTTCAGTTTTTTAGGAGCCGCATGGACTCACCCCAACGCAGCTTCCACTTCGTCCCAATGGTCCAACCACCTCAACTCCTCCGTCCCACCCACTTCTGCCCCCGTTTTCTTCCTCCCTCCCTACTCAAACCTTCCGTACCTCCCCTCCCTTTCTCCTCCTCCATTCCTCCCCCTCCCTTTCTTCCCCTCCCTTACTCCCCCACCTTCCCCCCTCCCCCACCGTCCTCCTTCTCCCACCTGCCCCACCGTCCCGCCAATCCCCCCCTTTCCACTATCCGCACTTGAACAGAATCTGCTGTCTCTCCTTCTCCACCTCTATTCAATCTCCAAGTCCCCCGTCTCTGTAAATCCTCTCTCCTACCCCACCGTTCAGAATCGTCTCTCCTCATCGTCCCTCTCATCGGATGCGCGTCTCTCCCCACCACTGCCGCGTGCTCTTGAAGCTGCTACTCTGGATAGCTTGCGCAGGCAGCATCAGCGTCTACCAAGCCCGCACAGTCTCAGCCCACGGCCTCAAAGGTACCAGTCTCTCCCCACCACTGCCGCATGCTGTTGAGTCTCCTACTCTGAGTAGCTTGCACAGGCAGCATCAGCGTCTACCAAGCCGGCACAGTCTCAGCCCACGGCCTCAAAGGTACCTGCCGTTGCTAAAAGCTGGTCTGGGCTGAACCATGGGTGTTGTTGTGCTTCCTGGCTCGCTTCCTGGCTCGCTTCCTGGCTCGCTTCCTGGCTCGCTTCCTGGCTCGCTTCCTGGCTCGCTTCCTAACTCGCTTCCTGGCTCGCTTTTTAATTCGCTTCCTGGCTCGCTTCCTGGCTCGCTTCCTGGCTCGCTTCCTAATTCGCTCCCTGGCTCGCTTCCTGGCTCGCTTCCTAATTCGCTTCCTAACTCGCTTTCTGGCTCGCTTCCTGGCTCGCTTCCTAACTCGCTTCCTGGCTCGCTTCCTGGCTCGATTCCTAACTCGCTTCCTGGCTCGCTTCCTAATTCGCTTCCTGGCTCGCTTCCTGGCTCGCTTCCTGGCTCGCTTCCTGGCTCGCTTCCTAACTCGCTTCCTGGCTCGCTTCCTGGCTCGCTTCCTAATTCGCTTCCTGGCTCGCTTCCTGGCTCGCTTCCTGGCTCGCTTCCTGGCTCGTTTCCTGGCTCGCTTCCTGGCTCGCTTCCTAACTCACTTCCTGGCTCGCTTCCTGGCTCGCTTCCTGGCTCGCTTCCTAACTCGCTTCCTGGCTCGCTTCCTGGCTCGCTTCCTGGCTCGCTTCCTGGCTCGCTTCCTGGCTCGCTTCCTGGCTCGCTTCCTAACTCGCTTCCTGGCTCGCTTCCTGGCTCGCTTCCTGGCTCGCTTCCTAACTCGCTTCCTGGCTCGCTTCCTAACTCGCTTCTTGGCTCGCTTCCTGGCTCGCTTCCTGGCTCGCTTCCTAACTCGCTTCCTGGCTCGCTTCCTGGCTCGCTTCCTAACTCGCTTCTTGGCTCGCTTCCTGGCTCGCTTCCTGGCTCGCTTCCTAATTCGCTTCCTGGCTCGCTTCCTGGCTCGATTCCTAACTCGCTTCCTGGCTCGCTTCCTGGCTCGCTTCGTAACTCGCTTCGTAACTCGCTTCCTGGCTCGCTTCCTGGCTCGCTTCCTGGCTCGCTTCCTAATTCGCTTCCTGGCTCGCTTCCTGATTCGCTTCCTGGCTCGCTTCCTGGCTCGCTTTCTAACTCGCTTCCTGGCTCGCTTCCTGGCTCGCTTGCATCAGAGCAACCGCACTTACTAGTCCCATCTCCCCCCCACTCCCTCCAGATTGCGCTGACCAGGAGCGGCTCTCCCATCGTCCTGTCGGCTCTCCCATCGTCCCATCGTACAAAGAACGATCACGACGACGCAGGCAGAGGGAAAGAGGTGAATTTTGATCGACTCAAAAGTCCCTTCCCCTCTCCCCCCCACTTCCTCCAGATTGCGCGGACATTCTTGCAGCAGGAACAACTCTCCCATCGCCTCTTGCCACGGCAACCGATTACGACGAAGCAAGCAGAGCAAAAGGGACGCCCTCGCGAGGGTACAAGCGCGAAGACGGTGTCTGCTGGAGCCGGGCCGAGATGGCATGCTACGCAGCGATAGGCAGCGCTGGGTATCCCACAAGAGACGCCGCAGAAGAGCGCGCGCAGCCGCATGTGTCTGGTGCCCTTGAAACGAAACTGCGGCAATACCACCGGTACCGGCGGGAGTGCCTGCGAGTGGAGCCAATGGAACAGCTGCGAGCCACACTGCTAGCCGGCAATGCCACTGCCTGCCGCTACTTGCTCTACCATCAAACTATAGACGGGCAGGGCAACCGGCTGATGTCTCTCGTCTCCTCGTTTGCGTACGCGCTGCTGACGGGTCGGATTCTCCTGCTGGTGTCCCGCAGTGGTCCCGCTACAGAGTTCTGTGAGCCATTCGAGCATGAGGCATCGTGGGTCCTGTTCGATGGGTCGGAGGAAGAAGGGGAGAGGAATGCGAGGCTGCTACACAACCATGTGGCCCAGGAGTGGAGGAGCGTGAGGGAGGGAGAGGAGGCACGGGCGTCGGGTGACAAGCTGCTGCCACCAATGTGCGTTCTGTGCTGTGCTGTGCTGTGCCGTGCCGTGATAATCACTTGTTCTTGTTCCAGCGTTTCTTGTGTGTCTGCCTTCTCACATGCGTTGTACGCACAGCTTTACCCATGCTTAACGGATGGATTGTTCTCATAGCCTTTACGAAGCGTATCGAAGCTCTCACCGTTCCACTTCGTCAATCCTTGTGTTCCCCTCATCCTCTCCCTCATTCCGATTCTTTCCCTTTCCCTTCCCTTCTTGCTCCCGCAGGCTACGCCTGGACATTAACCAAGCAACCTCCCCGTCTGGCTTCTTGTTCTTCTGCGAGGCAGAGCAGCAGTGGCTCTCCCACACGGCCACGTTACTCCTCACCTCCAACCAATACTTCCTCCCCACGCTCTACCTCCTCCCCTCCTTCCGCCGCCTCCTCCGCCTCCTCTTCCCGGCGCACATGCCCTTCCGCTCGCTCTCCCGCCTGCTGCTCTTCCCCCGCAACCGCATCTGGGCGGGCATCACCCACCGCTACCACACCCTCCTTGCCCCGGCGCCCGCTCGTGTCGGCCTGCAGGGGCGCTTTTCAACGCATGCAAGGGAGAGCACAGTAGCTTGGTACACTACCGCTATGGGGCGTTGCATGCTGCAAGCTCTCAACTCCTCCACCGTGCAGAGAGCAAGGGGTATGCGGCTTGCCAGGGAGGCGGCTTTGCAGCCAAATCAGGGTCCTTTTGATATGCGGCGGGGACGGGATATGCGAGAGGGGGAGGGAGGGGGAGAGGGAGTAGGCTCAGCAGGGTGGGGCACGAGTGGGAGTACTGGGCACGGGGTGGGAGGTGTGGGTGAGAATGGTGCACTCCGGGGTGGTAAGTTTGATTCAAAGACGACTATAACAGTGAGTGGTAGTGACAGGAGCAGTGTAGGTGGTAGTGGTAGTGGTAGTGGTGGTGGCTGCAGCGTGGGGGGTTCATGGGGTGATGTGACTGAGGTAATGGTAGCGTCTCTCAACCAAAACCTAGTGCATAACCTCTCAGAGGCAGTGACGGCTGATGTGCCTGTAGCGAGAGTGACAGTGGGAAGTGACACTGCTTGTGCTCCTACACAGGAAGAGCCACCACCCAATAGTACTGCCTCCACTGCTGATCCTGCCGCGCCTGCTGCTACTGTAACTCCCGTTATAAGCACGGACGCTAGAAGCAGCAGCACCAGTAGTGGCACTGGCAGCAGCAGCAGCAGCAGCAGCAGCAGCAGCAGCAGCAGCAGCAGCAGCAGCAGCAGCAGCAGCAGCAGCAGCAGCAGCAGCAGCAGCAGCAGCAGCAGCAGCAGCAGCAACAGGAGCGGCAGCGGCGTTGGCAGCAGCATTAGCAAGAGCAGCAGTGGCACTTCTGGGTATGGCGTGCATATAGTGCACTTGACCGCAGATGACAAGGAGAACACCACCAATACGGCATCGGTAGACCGAGCCATCATCGACATCTACACCCTCGCTCTCTTTTCCGATGCTCTTATCATCTCCAAGACTTCTACTTTCGGCTACCTCTGTGCATCCCTCTTTGGAGTGCCCCATGTTACATTCGTGGGGCACACTTGCATTCCCGCTGTTTCCGAGCCGTGTATGCACCCCACCAATGATCGATGCCCCGATGGAAATCCACAGAAGCTGCAGCTGCTCCTGGCTGAGAAGCCAGATGTGCCCCTCATGCCCTGTATGGACAGACCCAATTCACTTGGGATCAAGCCCTTAGACAGTGCCCAGAACGACTATTCCTACTACCAGCCCTGAGGTCCAAGTCGAAGGGCCTTTGGCCAGGCCTTTCTCTTTCACAAGTGATTAATTTTAACTCTGAAGAATTATAGTCGATGTTTCAAGTTAGCCTTTCATTTCAGGGTTAGTGGCCAATGCAACCTGGCTTTCAGTGTATTTTATTTAGATGTGTAATCTACCTGCTTTTATAGGAAGATTTCGAATTATGTTACAACATCTACAACCCTGTCAGGAATTTTCCTTAATTCCTTATCGGGTTGACTGCTACGCGTACAGCCCGGTTTTCGGACTTCGCACGTTCGGCCGATTTCAACGCTGCCGAGGCTCCTCGCGTCGCCTTCGGCATTTTCCATCGCCAAACCTGCACCCCAACCTCGCTCGTCCGAGGTTTCCTCCTAGCTAGGCTAGCTCCTACATTAGTGTGTTCCTTCATTGTATTCTCAGATCATTCAATCACAGTCTCGTTATTCGTTTACCTGCGCACTCTCTTTCATAACACCTGGTATCAGAGCTACTTTCCTAGTTCACCTCGCTTTTCCGATGGTAATTTGGTGGCATAGGGTGTGGCTGGTTTAGTGACTACACGACGGTTGGCTGCAGGGATTGTTAATTCAATCCTGCCCGACTCCGATAGTTCGTGTTTTCACTTGCCTGAAGGCCACGGAGACCCGACTGCCCACCAGACGTAGCGCTAGGCACATGGATCAGGAGGCGGTTAACAGGATGATGGCACAAGTGGCAGAAATGCAGGAGAGCATGAAGACATTAATGGCGGAAGTGACAACACTGCGAGAGGAAAACGCCGAGCTACGCCAGACGCGAGGTGAAGCGCGTCAGGAGTCGCCTGTGGACGAAGGCGAGGGCAACAGTCAGGTGATGAGCAATCTGCTGGATGCGCTCACACGTGACTTCGAAGAAGAAGATAGGCAGCGAGCGGCGGCAGCGCCAGTTGCAGTAACGACGATCAAGATCAAGCCCGTCAACCCGCCCCCGTTTAATCCTACGGACAAGACGGTTACAGTAAAAGGGTGGCTGTTCGGGGTCGAGGTCTTGTTCACTGCAGCAGGAGTTAACGACGACGCCACGCGTATTAATTACGCGGTTTCGTTTCTTCGAGGTGCAGCGCTTGAGTGGTGGCGCCGAACCTTGGAAACAGGGACGCCGACAGGTGTGACGCATGCGGCAGACGGGACCTCAACAGTGACTAATCAAGTGGCACAATCAATCTTCGGAGTGACCACGATACGCACGTGGAAGGAGTGGGGCGCAGCCTTACGAGATCGCTTCGAGCACGTATCCGCCTCGGAGCAAGCTCGCATGAAGCTGCGTGCATGGTCGCAGATGGCTTTTGTCCAAGACTACACGGCGTCATTTATGGGCCTCGCCGACCAAGTTGATGATATGTCGGAAGCTGAGCGGTTAGATAAATACATCAGCGGCCTCAAATACGAGATACAGTACGAGGTTCGCAGGGGCCGCCCGACATCATTTCTTGAAGCAGTACGGCTGGCGGAGTCTACAGATGCGCTGATGCAGTACGCGAGAGCAGCTTCCCGGGAGGGAAACCGCTTTCGTGGCCAGACCCATCGGGCCACGATCAACGCCGTCCATACACCCGACCGCCCTCCTAAGGGACCGTGTTACCGGTGTGGGAAGACGGGTCACTACATGAAAGACTGCCACGAGAAAACGCCGCTGACGGGGAACGACAGGAAGGAGCAGGGAAATGGGAAAAGTCAGTAATTAGCGGGCCCTTTACTGACTGTGCTCCGTCGCCCGAACCCCACCATCCCCACCGAGTCGTGGTTCCGATTCATGCAATCGATCGCACTCGGCCGAATAACGGGGATACACATGTGGATCACCCTGTGCTGGTCGCTGGCAAGGTGTTAAAAAATAACTTAAAAATGTTCGTCGATGGGGGGGCCAGCCATAGCCTCTTCAACTTGGCGAGCGCAAAAAAATGCAAGCTGCAACTTGACAGGTGTCTGCCCGAAATTGACGTCCGCCTCGTGGATGGGACGCCTCTGGCGATAACGGAAGAAACACGGACGGTCAGGATCGAATGCGGCGACGATTTCGGCTTCAGCATGAAGTTTCTCGCGACAACATTGGACGGCTGCGACGTGCTGCTGGGACGTGATTGGCTGCGACGGCACAACCCCGTCATCGACTGGACAACGGGATCGTGCAGCATCAACAAGCACGAGGGGCTAATTAAACTGCCTGCATGGACACCTGACTACATCCAAGCCCCGTGCGTCAAAGCTATCACTATAGCTCGCCACTTCAACAGGGGTGCACAGCTGTTTGCTGTTTGCTTACGCGAGTTGGCAGTTGACACCGACGGAAAAGACATCGAGAAGCTGTGTGCAGCTGTACCACCGGATTTAGCGGAGCTGATTCGGAGGTACCCGGACATTTTCCCCGACGATCTGCCACCTGGACTGCCACCCGAGAGACCTGAGGACCACAAAATCCAGCTGGAACCTGGAGCGCAGCCGACTGTTCGGACACAGTGGCGGTTGACCCAGCCGGAACTCGAGGAGCTGCGAAGTCAAATTGACGCACTGTTGGAGAAAGGGTTCATTCGGGCCAGCACATCTCCCTTCGCAGCACCAATCCTGTTCACTCCGAAGAAAGAAGGCGGGCTTCGCATGTGCATCGACTATCGCGCGCTGAACCGGGTCACCATCAAGTCTCGCTACCCAATCCCACGTACCGACGACCTCCTCGACCAACTTCGCGGCGCTCGCTATTTCTCGAAGATTGACTTACGTGGCGGTTACCACCAGATTCGAGTCTTCGCCGACGATTGTCACAAGACTGCGTTTCGCACACGCTACGGGAGTTACGAATTCACAGTGATGCCTTTCAGCCTCACGAACGCGCCTTCGACATTCCAACTCACCATGAACAGGGTTTTTCAGGATCTTCTAGACCGATGTGTCATCGTCTACTTGGACGATATCCTGTTTTTTAGCAAGACACGGGAGCAGCACCTCCGCGACCTGGATGCAGTGTTTAAGCGGCTACAGGAGAACCGACTCATCACCAAAGGCTCTAAGTGCGAGTTTTTTAAGCAGGAGTTGGAGTTTTTGGGGCACGTTATCTCGCGGGACGGCATCAAAATCGACCCGGCGAAAATTAAGACCATACAGGAGTGGAAGTCCCCGACGAATGTCACGGAACTTCAGAGTTTTCTCGGATTCGTGAATTACGTCAGGCGGTTCATCCCGAATATGGCGGGGATAACCGGCCCGCTGACCGACCTGCTGCACAAGGACAGGAATTTTGTGTGGGGGGGAGAGGCAGAAGCGGCTTTCCAGGAACTCAAGAATTTTCTCGTTTCCCCTCCTGTGCTGCGCATCGCCGACCCATCGAAGCCGTTCGAAGTCGTCACCGACGCCTCAGATTTCGCCATCGGAGCTGTGCTACTCCAAGATTTCGGGAACGGGTTGCAGCCGATAGCCTACGAATCACGCAAGCTACATGCAGCCGAACGCAATTACCCGATCCACGACAAGGAGATGCTCGCCATAATACACGCGTTCAAACTATGGCGCTGCTACTTGGTGGGCGCAGACGTCACTGTTCGCACGGACCACAAATCCCTACAGTACCTGCGAGCCCAGCCCAACCTCAACCCACGACAGATACGGTGGCTCGATTACATGGAGAGCCATTTCACCTACCGCATCACGTACAAGAAAGGGGCGAATAACATCGCCGACGCCCTGACCCGACCGAGAGTACAATCCGCTGCAGTACTCATTACCCATTCGAACCCATTACTTACTGGACTATTTACCCACGGCTACACTACGGACCCGTTCTTCACGACTGGGAATCATCAGCAGGCCACGACGCAGAAAGGGGACTATTACCTAAAGGCCGGAACCGAACGGATTTGGGTTCCCGCTTACAGGCTGATGCGTGAACTCCTTATCCAAGAGGTCCACGATTCGAATCTCTCCGGACACTTCGGGGTTGACAAAACCCAGAAATTACTGCACCGTCAATATTACTGGCCTGACTCCTCTAACGACGTGCAGCGCTATGTGTCCTCATGCAGGGTGTGCCAAGCTATGAAATCGACACGTCAACGACCAGCTGGGCTGCTGCAACCCCTCGAGCCACCCGAACGACCGTGGCAACAGGTGACAATGGATTTTGTCACGGGGATGCCAGCTGGACCGTCCAGCAACGACGCAGTGCTCGTCGTTGTCGATCGCTTCACGAAAATGGCACACTTCGCCCCATGCCGAACGACAATCACAGCCGAAGAAACTGCGCGCCTCTTCATCTCAACGGTTGTGCGACTGCACGGCATCCCTTCGGCGATCATCAGCGACCGAGACCCGAAGTTCACATCAAAGTTCTGGAAGGAGACGTGGGCGCAGTACGGCACGAAGCTACAGTTCTCATCGGCATATCACCCACAGACGGACGGTCAAACCGAGCGGACCAATCAGACCATGGAGCAGCTGATCAGGACAAACTGCCCCGACCCTGCCCGCTGGGAAGAATCCCTCGCAATGTTGGAGTTCGCTTTCAACAACGCGCCGTCCAGCACGACTAATCACTCGCCGTTCTTCCTGAATTACGGGATGGACCCGACAGTTCCTACGGCAACTACTCTCGACAACCCGGTCCCGAGGTCACAGACTTTTGTGACGGAACTTCAGGAAGTCCGAGAAAAAGCCGCAGACGCAATTCGCAAGGCGAATATCACTTCCCGAAAATACACCGATCTTCTACGCCGAGAACTCGTCTTGACTACTGGGCAACTAGTGCTACTTGACACGAAGAACCTGCACCTGCCCGGACCGTCGAAATTACGGCCACGATTTTGTAGACCCTTCAAGATTATCAAGATGGTGACACCTGTCACCGCGAAGCTGCTACTACCCGACGACTGGCGCATTCATGACGCCTTCCACGCCAGCCTGCTTCGGAAGTTCGTGCCAGCCACGACCGACATCGCAAGGCAACAAGCTGCCCCGACTGCACGACCTGTCCCGGAGCCGACTCTCGAACCTTCGAAGATTTTGACACATCGGGTTCGCCTCGACGCGGCTGGTCGCCACGTGGATTTCCTAATCCGATGGACTGACCGCACCAGTGAGGATGACACGTGGGTGCATTCTGACTCGCTGACCGCCTCGTCACTTGTTGGTGATTATTTGGCGCGCAGACGTGTTTCGGATATTGACCGCCTTTCTTAAGGGGGGGGGGTAGTGTCAGGAATTTTCCTTAATTCCTTATCGGGTTGACTGCTACGCGTACAGCCCGATTTTCGGACTTAGCACGTTCGGCCGATTTCAACGCTGCCGAGGCTCCTCGCGTCGCCTTCGGCATTTTCCATCGCCAAACCTGCACCCCAACCTCGCTCGTCCGAGGTTTACTCCTAGCTAGGCTAGCTCCTACATTAGTGTGTTCCTTCATTGTATTCTCAGATCATTCAATCACAGTCTCGTTATTCGTTTACCTGCGCACTCTCTTTTATAACTCATAACAAACCCCGCCAAGTAGTTATCTGGGTCAATCCCTGGCCGCCTATGTTTGTTGTGTTGAAAGTACACTCAGACAGTACAGGTGAATGAAACGTGTATTGCAGCGGTTTGCCAGACAGCAATGCACTGTTGGTTGGACAAGAACGTGAGGACCTCGAGATTCCCCTTTTTCATCGTTAGGGTTGCGAAACAAATCATCATTCGCGAACGTTTGCGAGATTGACGGAACCAACAGCATCTCTTGTTGGTGCCTGCTCCGTGGTGCCACCGACGGAAACGGAATCGCGACGAGCCACGAAACGCGTGGGGCGTGAGTGCCCAAGGGCAGAAAAGGGGCAGTTCCCAGGGCAGACACAAACCGGACCATGCCAGGCCAGGCCTGGCCAGACAACAGGGCAGGCTCGAGGGCGGGCAAACTGCATCTCCTTTCAAAACTTTGGGATTACCGAGCCAAAATCCGTCTGTGAGAGGAGGTCGGGGGCAGGAAGCATAGAGAGTGTCGTGCTGACAAGATGCTATGGCCATCAGTGGCTTGAGAAAGCTTATTATTGTACGGAACTAGAAGCTTGATGCTGATCTCAGCTTGCTAACCTAACTAACTTCGTCCTGTAATTAAGTTATGCTATTTATGGGTTACGCCTGCTTACATAGCAGCAACGGATAGCCTATTTTTTTCGTGCATCCGTTCTTAGGTTCGTCTCAGGATTGTAATGCTCGTAGTTTTTCGCGACAATGACGAGTCTTTGGGGTTCGCGACGCACGTCGAGGCAGCTCACGCGCGAATCGAAACGCGAGAAAAGCAAAAGGCCGGAAGAGCCGAATGAATTAGACTTAACTCGCCTGCAGTCCACTAACTCTAGGACTCGCAAGAAGGCGGAGCTTATCAAGAAAGCCAGTGACTCGCGTCGCCGGTTCCACTTTAGAGAGCTCTTGTGTATCGCGATTCCGCCAAACGCGACGTTAGAAGACGGCCATCTGCCATGGCCGCTTTGTTCCCCACCCACCACACCGGACGCATCAGGAAGAGGTCAGTTGCCAGACGCAATTGTCAGAAATCAGTTACCGTTACCGTCACAGTCGTCCATTATGCGAGGTTGTGAAACGATTCAAAGGTTATACAGACCTAGGGACTATCGACTAGCGCTCCTTATCACCTGCCGAGCCTTCTTTCAGAAGAAAACGATCAGACGCACCATTAGTGGAAACTGCAGCTGCCTTGAATGCTCGTAGATCTCTAGTATACACTCGCCATGCCAAGCACTCTATAGACTCGTTATCGCACCCGGCGGATTCGAGATTTTGTATAGACCGATATGCTACTCTGGTTACTACGAGCGTGCTCTTGTGATTCCGCTTCTGATTACGTTTTGCGCTTAGTCTTTGAGCGCCGTTGCGCTTACCTCATCTGGTCGTCTCTCTCCTCCTGTCTCGTGTCCGCCAATGTCTCATCACGGTTTCGAAATGACAGTGCGGAAGGCGACTGGGCAAGACGAGGTGACCGTTGAGGGTAAAGCTGCTCTTGACGCCACGCTCCCCCTACTACCCAATCCCCCACTCCCCTCCTTCCCTATTCCCCCTCTCCCTTCTTCCCCTCCTCTTTCCCCACTCCCCTGACCTCCCCTCCTCCACCGCCCCCCAGGGCTGACGTGGTTCCCGAACGCCAGCGCGGACGACGATTGGCTGGAGGAGGCTGCGACGGCCTCGCACGCCTTGCCGCAGCCTCAGGTGCGCTGCTGGGGAGGTGCTGGGTGGGGGGGATGGGGTGATGGTTTACATGCAGAGAGGAAACGCGAGTTTGAGGTTGGGTGGGGGAGAGTGAAGGCTGCTACGGCTTCGCACGCCTTGCTGCAAGCTCAGGTGCGCTGCTGGGGAAGGGTAGAATGCGGGCGGGGTTTCGGCACTGGGATGTTTCTCTGTGATTAGGGTTCAGACATGGGGGGGTGTTAGTGGGCTAGTGCTACCTCTCCGCCTCTTGACGTGTCCTTATCCCCAATTTTCTATTTTCACATCCCCCTTCCCGGCCCCATGTTACTCCCGCCCCCCCCCCTTTCCCTTCACCCACCCTTTTCCCTCCCCCTCCCCCTACTCCTCCCGCTCCCCCGAACCGCCGACCAATCCCCTCTAAGCAGGCCTTGAGCAGCAGCGCTGTATCTGGACACGTGCGAGAGGAGGTCGTCAAGATCGAGGAGATCTCTACAGAGATCGTGACCGTCCAGGAGATATCCACCGAAATCGGACGGCCAGCTAGGTCCCGCAGATCAGGGGCAAGAGCAGCGCGAGAAGCAGGCCCAGGCGAAGCGGAGAAGGAGAAGAAGAAAGGGAAGAAGGGGAAGAAGGGAGCTAGGTCGAAGAGAGAAGCACAGCCGCCGGATGAGGCGACTAGCGCGGACCCTAGGCTGCCTGAACGGGTGGGGCCTTCAGCGAGAGGTGTTGTGGTGCCGCAAACAGCAGCAGATACACAGACGCCCAGTTCTAGCCCTGCTCCTGCTGCTGGTGGTGCCGGTGCTGCTGGTGGTGCCGGTGGTGCTGGTGGTGCCAGTGCTGCTGGTGGTGCTGGTAGGACTGGGCTTATAGCTGGTTTGGCAGCAGGGGCAGCAGCAGCAGGCGGAGCTGTAGCAGCCGGGGTGGCAGGTTTGGCTGAAAGGCGAGAAGCCAAGCCAGCAGAAGAAGCAACCAGAGGGGATGCGATGGAGGGGGTGGAAGGTTCGGAAGGGGTGCGAGGTTCGGAAGGGATGGGGGGTTCGGAAGGGATGAGGGAAGACTCGAGAACGTCAGTTGCAGCCGTGCTGGCGTCAGGGGACACTGCAAGAGACCTTAGTAGTGTTGGCGACTCAGAATCTGCCGTACAAAGTCTGCCTGAACCAACAGCACAAGCAGCAGGAACAGCAGGAGCAGCAGAAGCAGCAGAAGCAACAGAGGCAGCAGAAGCAGCAGACACAGGTGATAGAGGTGAAGCGGCAGAAGCAGGTTCAGCAGGGGAAGCAGGCCCGAGCGGAGCAGCAGTTTCTGCTGGAGCCGGAGCTGGTGCTGGGGCAGCAGTGGCAGGCGCCGTAGTAGGAGGAGCTCTAGGCGCTGCTCTAGGCTCCCGAGAAGTTTCTAGAGACGATCCCAGAGAGCAATCTGGTGGAGGGTCGAAACGAGCCACCCCTGGGACTCCGCTAGGTGGGAGCTCGCCGGTGTCTGCAGGTGAAGGGGGGAGCAGGCGGGAGGCGAAGGCGAAGCGGAACAGGGTGGGGGAGGGCGCGTTTGGATCAGGGGAGCAACACGAAGGAGGGTTCGGTGCGGAGGTTTCTGGGGGGAGTGGGAGGCAGGGGAGCCAGGGGCGCGGAAGCATGGGGAGAAGCAGTGGCAGTAGCGGGAGTGGCAGAGATAGGGATACGCTCCTGCAGCAGCAGCAGGTGCAGCAGCAGCAGCAGCAGCAGCGGCAGCAGCAGCAGTCATGGTCGAAGCAGCCCCTACCAGGTCATGGTCCCGGCGGCACTACTGGTATGCCTCCCATGCGCAGCAACAGCGAGCTTCCCCCCCTTCCCTACCGCAGCACCAGCGGTCTTCCCCCTCAGCCCCTCCGCAGCAGCAGTGGCCTTGCTGCCCTCTCCGCGCCCGCCAGTAGCAATCTCCTGCAGCGCGCCGCCACGGGCAGCGGTGACCGTTGGATCTTCCACTCTGGCGCGGATCGGGACCAGCTGGTGGAGTCAGATTCGAGTGATGACTCGGAGACAATGAGTGGGCGGCTGGAGGGCGGGTTGGGGGACTCGTGGGGGAGAGGGCGAGGCGGGGAGGAAGCAGGGTCGTTCAAAGCGGGGAGTTTGGCGAGTCAGGGATCGAGAGGCGGAGGCATGAGTCCTGTGTCTGAGATAGGGGAGCAGCATGGGGCGGGTAACGTAGCAGGGAGAACGAGGGGCGGGATGTGGCACGGGGCACCTCGGCCCAGCAGCGCGGGCAAGTCCGGGAGATCCCGGTTAGGGAAAAGATCGCCTAGAGGGTCGTCTCTAGGGGCAGGGATGCTGGAGCGAGTAGCAGGCGGGACGGCGGACAGCAGAGGGAGTTTTGGCACAGGGGCGGAGATCAACAGAGCGAGTAAGAGCATGAGGGGGTTGCCAGTAGAGGGGTTGGCCAGCGCTGGGGCTAGTGGGGCGTGGAGCTCGTCGGATGGCGAGGGGAGTGTGCAGACGAGAGGGGCAGCAGCAGGAGCGGCCCAGCCTGTGGTTGTGGGATTTGTGGGGCCTGCCAGACCTGGTACGCCTGTTTCGCTGTCCAGGGTTGGGTCTGGGGCTCCTGTGCTGCGCCCTGCGACTTCGGGGGGTTTGTTGCTGGAGGATGTGGGGAAGTATGATGACTGGGTGGTGTATGAGAGTGAGGGGGAGGAGGAGGAGGTGCAGAGTAGGCTTGTGAGGGGGAGAGGGAGAGGGGTGGTGGAGAAGAGGGTGGTGCAGGAGGGGGGGGTGGCGGGGGTTGTGGATAAGAGGGAGGTGAGGAACGGAGGGCAGGTGCAGGGTGTAGGAGCAGGAGCAGCAGCAGCGGCAGGGGTAGCAGCAGGGGCAGGGGCAGCGGGAATGATGGTTGGGAATGTGGGGCGGAGGAAAGGGGCAGAGAGGGACGTGTGGAGAGCAGGACAGGAGGACTTTGATGACTCGGACTCGGAAATCAAGCACGAGGCAGGATGGGGGCCCGCCTCACAGCAGCAGCAGCAGCAGCAGCAGAACGGATTCATGTTTAGCAGTCAAGGGGGAGCGCCTGGGGGCGGGTTTCACCCAGGGGAGGTTCATCCGTGGGGGGTTCAGCCCCAGCCTGGCGCAAGGCATGCGCCCCAGCCACCCACCAGCCCCCGACCATCATCCCCCCGACCTCTCCCTTTTGCGTCTAGGTCCCGGTCTTCTGCCCCCGCTCCTCCTCACCCCCAGCAGCAGCTCCCCCCTCGGCCTGTCGGCCCTCCTAACGCCTCCTCCTCCCAACAAGGCCCTTCTCAGTCCCACCCATTCTCCTCTGGAACAGCAGGTAAGCCGCGCATACCCCCCATTCCCCCGGCTTATGGTCACTCCCCTGCCTATGCCGCGCCTGCTGCTGCGTCTGCTGCTGTGCCGGGTTCCTCTCCTCACCCGTTCGCCCCTGGTGGTTATGCTGGGGGGGCGGGAGCTTCTGGTGTGGCAGCAGCAGGGGCTGTGCCTGGGGGCCAGCAGGCGGGGGGCCAGCAGCAGTCGTGGGGGGGATCTGTGGCAGGGTTCTTTGCAGGGGCAAGCGCGTTTGTGTTTGGGGCGAAGCATGACGGGCACACAGGGAGAGAGGCGCAGGGGAAGGAGGTGCAGCAGGGGAAGGACTTGAACCAGGCAGGTGATGCTGGGATGGGGTTAAGGGACGGGGAGCAAGGGGTTTCTGTGGCAGCAGGTACAGGAGCGAGTGGGGGTAGTGGTAGTGGTAGTGGCGCTGGTAGTGCTATGCGCCCTCCTCGCCCTCCTTCCCTTGCTATCCCTGGAGCAACGGGTACAGCCACTAGCCCTGGTGCTGGCCGCTATTCCACCCATACACATGCAGGAGCAAACGGAGAGGTTGCAGAGCCGCCAGCAGCAGCAGCAGCAGCAGTAGCAGCAGCTAGTGCTGCTGGTGCTGCTGCTGCCGCTCCTGGTGTATTTGCGGTAGAGGACGGGCATGAGGCTCTTATGTCTCCCATTGCCTTCGTTACAGTGTCGCCTGCTAAGAGCACAGGGAGAGGCACAGACGGAGCTGCATTGCCAGGGGCAGCTGCAGCAGCAGCGGCGGTGCCTGGGAGAGCGGTGGGAGGAGCAGCAGAGATGGGGGTGATGCAGCAGCCTGCGCAGGGGTACCGGCCTGGGCCGGGGCTTGGTGGGTGGAGTAAAGGGTCTGGTGCTAGGGCTGGTGGGGTTGGTATAGGGTGGGGGGAGGGCAGTGAGGAGGAGGAGAGTGAAGAGGTGGAGAGTGAGGAAGCGACGGAGGAGGGTGAAGAGAATGAGGAGGAGGAAGAGGATGAAGAGGAGGAAGAGGAGGAGATGGAGTATAGTAGTGATGAGGAGAGTGAGGAGGAAAGTGAGGAAGAGATCGAGGAAGAGAGTGAGGAGGAAATTGAGGAGGAGAGCGAGGAGGCAACTGAAGATGCAAGTGAGGAGGACGAGGAGGAAGAGGAGGAGGAGGAGGAAGAGGAGGAGGAGGAGGAGGAAGAGGAGGAGGAGGAGGAGGAGGAGAGCGAGGAGGAGAGTGTAGGTGCGTGGGTGGGCAGACCGATACTGGCACCGTCACAAGCGGGCACTCCCACGGGCTATAGCGGCATGAAAACCCCCGATGCAATCGGAGGCATCGTGTTTATCAACGAGTATGGCGCTGCCCCCCCCTCCCCTTTTCTGGAGGCAAATTCTATGGGTACTGGAGGGGGTACGAGCGGGGCCAGCACGCCGTTGAGTGGGGGAGCTGGCATGGGAATGGGTGGGGCGAGTGGGGCAATGGGGGGGAGCAAGTCGCCTAATGGCAGGCCAGGGGAGGATGATGAGCGTGTGTTTGTGGTTTTTAACAAGTCGAGATTCTCACCCACTGCTGCTGGCGCTGCTGCTGCTGCTGCTGGCGCTGGTGGTGCTGCTGGTGGTGCTGGTGGTGGTGGCTTGTTGGCTGATACTCAAGGATCAGGGACCCTTGTGGTGAGGATTGAGAGAGGTGCGGAGGAGGAGGGAAGTGAGGAGGACGAGGGGGAGGTTGGCAGTGAGGGGTGGGATGGAGGGGAGAGTGGGGAGGAGGATGGGAGTGAGGGTCGGAGTGGGATGGAAGGAGAGAGTGAGGAGGCTGAGAGTGAGGAGGGAAGTGGGTTTGATGGAAGTGCTGAGGGAGAGAGTGAGGGGGAGAGTGAAGGGAGTGAAGGGGAGGAGAGTGGGACAGAAGGGAGTGAGATGAGGGTAGGTAGGGAGGAGGGAGAAGATGGGGAATTGAGTGCGGTGGAGAGTGGTGCTTCTGGAGGGAGTGAGGGGAGCGAGGAGGAGAGTGAGGAGGGGAGTGAGGAGGGGAGTGAGGAGGGGAGTGAGGAGGAGAGTGAGGAGGGCAGTGAGTCAAGCCTTAGCCCTGTGGGGAGTTCAGACGAGGGAGAGACTGAGTACGTGGGGAGTGGGGAGAGTGAGACAGAAGAGAGTGAGGAGGAGAGTGGGAGTGAGGAAGAGAGTGGGAGTGAGGAGGAGAGTGGGAGTGAGGTGGAGAGTGAGAGTGAGGGGACGGAAAGTGGTTCGAGTGAAAGCGAGGGGAGTGAGGAGACAGGGTCGAGTGATGATGAGGATGGCACAACTTTGGATGGCACATGGGACGGCACATTGGATGGCACAATGGATGGCACTGTGGGCGGCACAATAGACGACAGAACGCTGGATGGGACAGAGGTTGTGACTCCAGGAGGGAGTGACACTATGGAGCGGACTTTCACCCTGGAAGAGACCGAGACAGCTGTTAGTGAGACGCTGGGAAGGACGTTGACTAGGGAGGGGAGTGGGACTATCGAGGGGAGTGAGCTTATAGAGGGGACGGATGTAATGGGGCGAAGTATCACGTTTGAGACAGTGGGGAGGACTGAGACGTTTGAAGGCAGTGGGACTATAGAGAGGAGTGGTACTATGGAGGGGAGTGGCACTATTGGGAGGAGTGACACTATGGAGGGGACTGAGGCTATGGGGAGAACCAACACGTTTGAAACCCTCGGGGAGACTAGAACTTATGAAGGCAGTGATACAATGGAGGGGAGTGAGACTATGGAGGGGAGTGAGACTATGGAGGGGAGTGAGACTGCTGGGACGGCAGATAGAACCCTGACTTTGGAGGGAACTGATGTTCCGAGTGATAGTGAAAGGGGCGGGAGGAGGAGGGCAGACAGTGATAGGGACAGCAGTGAGAGGGATGGTAGCTCGTATCAGGAAGATAGCTTATCAGAGGGCAGTGAGGAGAGTGAAGAGAGTGAGGGGAGTGAGGGGTCAGAGAGTGTGGAAGATGGTGATACTATGGGGGATAGTGATAGTATGGAGGGGAGTGAGACGGTGAGCAGGAGTGCAGCGAGCAGGAGCAGAGGAGGGTACAGTGACGATGTTGTGCTTATAGAGGTGGTGACTGTAACGGGTTCTAGAACCAGTGGGACCCGGGAGGACTTGTTGAGTGTGCGGGGGATGAGTGAGATTGGGAGTGATATGGGGAGGAGTGAGATGAGTAGGAGGAGGAAGAGAGTGGGGAGTGAGAGTAGGGGGAGTGATACAGATGGGACAGAGACAGAGGGGAGTGAGACAGGCACGAGTGGGAGCGAGGAGAGTGAGAGTGAGGGGAGTGGGGATGAGGAGAGTGGGAGTGAGGAGAGTGGGAGTGGGGGGAGCAGCAGGAGTGGAAGCAATGAGAGTGAGGGGAGTGAGAGTGAGGGTGATGAGAGTGCGAGTCACAGCTCAGCAGTATCTGGAACATATGACTCCCACTCCCACTCCCACACCCGTTCACAGAGCAGTGAAGAGTCTGAGTCTGAAAGCGGGTCAGAGAGAGAAAGTGTTCACTCTGGTTCCCACACAATAAGCCCTCATACCACACTAACTCGAGAGTCTGCTTCAGAAATTTCTGCCTCCGAGGTTTCAGGGTCGGAATCTGGTGGGGGAAGGTCAGATAGTGATGGGCGCCAGTCAGAGGACGATTCGGGGGAATCGGGGTCTGAGAAGGTGTCCAGGTCGGATTCTCATGCTTCCAGGTCAGCATCACATGCTTCCAGGTCAGCATCACATGCTTCCAGGTCAGCATCGCACCGTTCCAGGTCAGCGTCAGATGCTTCAGGAGGAGCGGGAGCGAGCAAAAGTGGGACTGCTGCAAGCCGCAGCCCCTCTGAAGCAAGCTGCAGCCCCTCTGCTGCAAGCCAGTCCCCTGGCACAGAATCGTCTCCTAATGAGTCACTCAGTAAGGGGTCGCTGGGAAGCGAGTCCCAGTTGGGAAGCAAGAGTGGGTCTGATGGGAGTGGGTCTCACTCTAGCAAGTCTCTTGCTAGTTCATCCCACTCTAGCGGGACTCGTGTGAGCAGCTCTCATGCGAGTAGGTCTCAAGCTAGTAGTGGGTCGCACACTAGCGGGTCGCAAGGTAGCAAGTCTGTGAGGAGCAAGTCAGAGGGAAGCGAATCGGAGAAGAGCGATTCGGAATACGAGGGTACGGGTAAGGGGTCTGAGGAGGAGGGTGAGGGATTCAGCAAGAAGAGCAGTGAGAGGTACAGCGATAGTGGCAGTGGGAGTGAAGGGAGCAAGGAGAGCGAGAGTGTGAGGAGTGCGAATAACGCTGCCGTTGGTGCTGCTAGTCCCAGCCATCAGCTTGGGACGCCAACAGGTGGCGCTGCGTCATTGGCGGATGCGATGCGGTCGCCTGGATGGAAGAGGCCTCTCACTGTGAAGGTGGGGGGGAGTTCCCAAGAGCCTAGTTCAGAGGAAGAGGAGGAGGAAGAGGAGGAGGTGGAGGAGGAGGATGATGATGAGGAGGAAGGCAGTGAGGATGTTACTGCAACTGAGGAGGAGGAGGAGGGAAGCTCAATTGAGGATGAGGATGAAGAGGAGGAGGAGGAGCAGGAGGAGAGTGTGTTTACAGACGATAGGAGCTCAGAGGGAGAGCGGAGTTTGGAAAGTGACAGGAGGTCAGAGAGCGAGAGGAGATCAGAAGGGGAAGAAGAGGAAGAGGAGGAGCAGGAGGAGAGTGTGTTCACAGACGACAGGAGCTCAGCAGCAGGGCAGAGCTCAAAAGGTGACAGGCGTTCAGAAGGGGATAGGTCAGAGGGTGTCGGGTCAGAGGAGGATGGGATGTCAGAGGGAGAGGATGATCTGGAGGAGGAAGGAGGGGAGAGTGTTGGGAGCGAGGAGGAGGAGAGGGTGGCGAAGATGCTTCGAGCAGAGAGCAAGAGGCGGTTTGATGCGGTGCTCGGGCAGCTGAAGGGGCAGTTGAAAGTTCTGTTGAAGCAGGATTCCCATGGGAGTGGGCTGTCTGAAGGCAGTGAGGGGAGTGGGGAGGGGAGTGAGGAGGGGAGTGAGGAGGGGAGTGGGGAGGGGAGTGAGGAGGGGAGTGAGGAGGGGAGTGGGGAGGGGAGTGGGGAGGGGAGTGAGGAGGCGAGTGAGGGATTTGGGGGGTCTGATAGGAGTGGAGTGAGTGTGGGAGATGGGAGGAGAGAGGGGGAGGAGAGTGGGGAGGGTGAGGAGGAGTATGAGTCGGCTAGTGAGAGAGGGGAAGAGTCGCAAGAGGAGGATGAGTATGGTTCCAGAAGTGCGAGTGAGAGAGAGAGTGAGAGGGAGAGTGCGAGGGGGAGTGAGAGTGAGAGGGAGAGTGAGAGCGAAGGAGGAAGGCAAGAGGAGGATGAGGAGTGGGTGGAAGAAGAAGCAAGGGATTCGGTTGGGAGTGGTTCGGAGGAAGCCTGGGTGCAAGGCAGCGAGGAGGAGCAGCATGAGTCAGAAGAAGGGGAGGGGGAGGGGGAGGGGGAGGGGGAGGGGGAGGGGGAGGGGGAGGGGGAGGGGGAGGGGGAGGGGGAGGGGGAGGGGGAAAGAGAAGAGGAGCAGGAGTACGGTTTTTCATCAGAAGATGAAGCTTCTGCTGCTGTGCCCGCTGCTGTAGTAGTTACTGCAGCTGTTGCAGCTGCCCCCGTTGCCCCACCTTCTCTAGTAGTTCGAGCTGCCACACCTGCCCCACCTGCCTCTGCAGTCCCAGCAGTCTCAGCAGCCCCAGCAGTCCTAGCACCCCAAGCAACCCCAGTAGTCCCAGCAGTTCTAGCTTCCCCCACAACCCCAGCTTCCCCAGCGGCTCCCCCGCAGAGGTTCCACCACCCACAGCCGCCCACCACGCCCTCCCTGCAGCCGTCTCCACCCTCCCTCGCCTTGCGCCGCTCCTTCAAGCGCCCCCAGCCCCTGCGCCCCTCCTCCGCCTCGCCCCTCTCCCCCCACCCCTTCGCTCAAGCGCCTGGGTCTGCCGCCACCACGCCACAGAGCACGGGAGGGTCGTCTGGAGGGTCTACCCCCCACAGTGCCGTTGGTCTTGCCACTGGTGCCACTGGTGCCACTAGTGCGTCTGGTATGGCTGGCCCTCGCCCTGCAGGTGAGTCCCCTTTTTCCTTGTACCAGCCATCGTCCCCTGCTTCTGATTCTGCTGCGTTTGCTACTTCTGCTCCTGGAACGTCTGTGTCTGGTTCGCCTGTTGCTGCTGCTGCACGTGCTTCGCCTGGCCTTGCTGCTCCTGCTGCTCCGCCTGTTGCTGCTCCTGCTGCTCCCCCCGTTGCTGCTCCTGCTGCTGCCTCCTTTGTTGCCTCTCCTGCTGCCTCTGCTGCTGTTCCCTTGTCTGCAGGTCCCAGCAAGAAACCCCAACCACTGCGAGCAAGCGAGTACCACACGACAGAGCTGCCGACCAATCAGGAGCGTCCAGCTGGACGTGCAGTCAGCCAAAGCGTGCCAGAGGGAGGAGGAGAAGCAGGTCTGGCAGTGGGAACTGCAATAGCACCGGCAGCTGCACCAGCAACGGCACCGGCAGCAGCAGCAGCAGCAGCAGCAGCACCAGCTGCACCCCCTGCTGCCATCTCGGCTGCAACTCTGGCTGCATCTCCAGCTGTGTCCCCAGCAGTGTCTCCCAAGCCCAGTACCAGCTCCTCTCCCTCCCGTGGCGTCTCTGCTTGGACCTCCCTCTTCCGCCCCCTCTGGGGCACCTCGCCTGCTACTGCTGCCACTGCCGCTCCCGCTGATGGCGCTGATGGTGCTGCTGGTGCTTCTGCCAGTGCTGCAGCTGTTACAGAGCCGGTCGTTCCTTCAGAAGCAGCAGGGCCTGCAGCAGCTGTACCGCTGTCAGTTGTCCCACCTATGGTAGCGTCTGCACCAGTAGCACCTGCACCAGTAGCACCTGCACCAGTAGCACCTGCACCAGTAGCACCACCACCAGTAGCACCTCCACCAGTAGCACCTCCACCAGTAGCACCTCCACCAGTAGCACCTCCACCAGTAGCACCTCCACCAGTAGCACCTGCACCAGTAGAACCTGCACCAGCCCCTGCAGTAGCAGCCGCTGCTGCTGTTGGAAGGAAGACCGCTCCCCCTGTTGCTCCTTCACCTTCTCTCCCCACACCTTATCACCAGTCTTCTCCTCCTCCTCACTACCCACCCCCTCCTCCCCAGTATTCCCCTTCTCCATCCACCCCAGAGTTCTCTCCCCTTCCCTTGTCTCACCCCCCTGAACCCATCCCCTCTATTCTCCACCCAATGGACCCACGTGCAAATCCAGTTTCCGTGCCTCCTCACACCACAGCCTCTCCTACCGCCCATGCTACAGCCGCTCCTACCGCCCATGCTACAGCCTCGCATCGCCCCCACTCTGCTGCTTCTCCCGTCCCCCCAGTCCTCCACCCACTGGACCCACGAGCGCAGCAGCAGCTGTCTGTAGCACAGGTGCCTGAAAGGACTCAAGGGCTTCAAGTGACTGAAGGGGACGAAAGGACTGAAGGGGCCCGGGATGGGGTTTTCCCCGTAGGCGCTCTGGTGCATGGATTGTTGGCCGACTCTGATACCATGTCGACTGGATCCAGACATGATGGCTATGCTCATGCTGACGCCCCCACCCATGCTGGCACTGGTGCTGACGCTGATGCTGGTGCTGGTGCTGATGGTGATGTGAGTGGGAAAGGCAAGTACGGTGGTGAAGTGTTGGTTCCTCCGGCCTTAGTACCTGGTGATGCAGGCAGCTCTCAAAATTCCAGCCGGCCTGAGTCAAGAGAGTCAACTGAGTCAACCAGGGCGAATAATGAGTCACCTGAGAAAGGTGTGTCAGCAGCAGTTGGAGGAGCAGAAAGAGGAGGGGTGGACAGAGCGGTGGAGAGAGGTGTGGAGAGAGGGGAAGGAGTGGTAGCGACAGAGGCGTGGGTGCTTGCAAGCATGAGACAAAGAAAGAGGCTACAAGGAGGCTCCGAACAAGGCTCAGATGGAGGCTCGGAAGAAGGTTTGGAGGGAGGCTTGGAAGGTGGTCAGGAAGAAGGTCCGGAACAGCTGCCTGGGAGGGGTGGTGAGTGTGGGGTAGTGGGGAGGGAGGAGAGTGTTTTGGCGGATAGTGGTTACAAGGGGAGTGCACTTGAGGGAGAGAGAGAGGGTAGTGAAGGGGATGCAAGGGCGAGTGAGGCGGAGAGTGTGAGTGGTAGTGGAGAAGAGAGCAGGAGCAGTGTGGGGGGGAGTGATTATGGGAGTGAGGCTGAGAGTGATGTTGAGAGTGAGGGGGAAAGTGTTGATGGAAGTGGTCTGAGCGCGGAAGGAAGTGAGGGAAGCAGTGAGGAGACAGGGAGCAGTGAGGGAGAGAGTGAGGGAGGGAGTGGGGAGAGTGAGGAGGAGAGTGGGGAGGAGAGCGGGGAGGAGAGTGAGGGTAGTGTGACGGAGACAGATGCTGTGACCCGAACCAGCTACTCAGGGAGTGAGGGAGAGGAGTCAGAGAAAGAGGATGGGTCGAGCGAAGGGGAGAGTGAGAGTGGGGAGAGTGAGAGTGGGGAGAGTGAGAGTGGGGACAGTGAGAGTGGGGAGAGTGCGAGTGGAGAGAGTGAGAGTGGAGAGAGTGAGAGTGGAGTGAGTGAGAGTGAGGAACAAAGTACAGTAGGAACGATGAGTGTGGCACGGGAGGGAGGCGCGGGGAGTTCAAGATATGCTGAGACAGAAACCGAGGCAGAAACAGAGACAGAAGCAGATGGGAGGAGTGAAAGGGTGGGGTTGGAGGTGGATGGAGAGAGTGTGGTGACAGAGGAAGGGGTGCTAATAGAGGTGGCGAGTGTGGCGAGTGTGGCGAGTGTGGTGGGGAGGGGGAGTGTGGTGGGGAGGAGTGAGGGAGTGAGGGTGGACAGTCTGCTGATAGAGGTGGAGAGTGTGGCTGGGGGGGAGAGTGTGGCGGGTGGAGGGAGTGTGTTTGGAGGGGAGAGTGTGGTGGGAGGAGGGAGTATACTGGGAGAAGAAGATGTGATTCTTGAAGGGGGAGAAGAGGAGGCAGAGGGAGCAAGCAGTAGGGAAGGAAGCGAGCCGGACAGGAGCGTGGGAAGTGAGGGAGTGGAAGAACATGGGAGCGAGGAGAGTGAGGAAGTGGAAGAAAATGAGAGTGAGGGGAGTGTGTGGAGCGAACATATCAGCGACGGGGAGGGGCTGGGTGGTGAAAGAGGGAGTATCGTCGGGAGTGGAAGTGAGAGAGAGGAGGCTGCGAGTGAGGGAATGGTGAGTGTGAAGGATGAGAGCAACGACGAGAACCTCAGTGGTAGTGGAAGTGAATCGGGGTCCGAAGAGGAACTGGAAGAAGAGGAATTGCCTTTGTCAATGGCAGCTGAAAAAGTGACAGCAGCAGCACCTCTGAGTCTTGATGAAAACCTCAGTGAAGTATCGGCAGAATCTGAAGAGGAAGTGGAAGAAGAGGAAGTGCCTGTGTCAGTGGCAGCTGGAGATGGCACACCAGCAGCACCTGCACTGGTAGCGGCAGCAGCAGTGCCAGTAGCACCAGTTTCAGCAGCAGTAGCATCAGCAGCTGAGCCGGTAACAGTGGCAGCACCAGCAGAGCCAGTGGCAGTAGCAGCAGCAGTGCCTGCTACTGCAGCAGCTGCCAAGCCTGCGGATGCGGCAAAGCCTGCTGACGTGGTGAAACCTGCTGACGTGGCACAGTCTGCTGACGTGACCAAGGCTGCTGCTGCAGCAAAGGCTGCTGACGTGTCGCTGGCAGCACTGATGGCAAGGACACCCGACGCGAGGCCGGTGACTCCGGTGCGGCACAGGACGTGGCTGGAGGTGCTGCAGAGCCATGCGGTGCTGTCAGAACTGGTGAGTGTGTGGTGCTGGGTGGTATGGTATGGTTTTAAGACTTGTAAGGGTGTCCCAGAGTGATGTAACAAGTGTCACGCTAGTCGGTGCAGCGCAGAACATGGCTGAAGGTGCTGCAGAGCCATGCAGTGCTGTCAGAACTGGTGAGTGTGTGGTGCTGGGTGGTATGGTATGGTTTTAAGACTTGTAAGGGTGTCCCAGAGTGATGTAACAAGTGTCACGCTAGTCGGTGCAGCGCAGAACATGGCTGAAGGTGCTGCAGAGCCATGCAGTGCTGTCGGAACTGGTGCCATGCACTGCTGCAGTGGCCTGCAGTTCCTATGCTCCGTGGGCCCCTGCATCACAGCTGCCTGATCTTTCACCTTCCCTGCACTTCCCAACCTGCCTGATTCTTTCTTGTCTGCCGCTTTGCAGATGACGGAGGAGGACATGGGTGCGCTGCAGTTCCTGTGCTCCGTGGACTTCTACAAGTCGCAACACAGCATGGTGTGTGATGTTTAGGCTTCGAGGTTCCGGGTTTCGGGTTTTGGGCACCATGATTTATGGCTGTGTTTGTGAGGCATGACAGAACGTTGTGTGACGTCGCGCTTTTTTTTTTTTTTCAACCAAACCTTGCCGCCGCACCCTTGCATTTTCAGATGCAACTATTGCTTGGGTTGTATTACTGTGACTGTCCTTTTCACCTGTCTCCAGGATTTCCGCGTGGACTTTCTCTTTGACGCCAATCCGTTCTTCACCAATGAATACGTATGCCCTACCTACCTGCCTACCTACCTTCATGCACGTCTACTGCAGTTTCAGATTTTGCCATTGTTCTTCCTCATTCGGTTGGATTTCATGCCAGTGCTTTTCCTGCTTCCGAAAATTCGAGTCTGATTTGGCTTGGTATGACCCCCCTACGCTAAACTCCAAACCCTCGATCCTCCTCAATCCCGAATCCCCAACCCCTGAACCCTAAACCCCTTTTCGCGTGCAGCTGAGCCGCGTCTTTGCTGTGGCGAGAAACCCCAAGGCTGACCCAATCATCATGTCCATTCACTGGTACGTGTGATATGAATGAATGATGACTTAATCATCATGTCTTATCACTGGTATATGCTGCAATATAAGAAAGCATTGAATGGAGATCCCAGCCATGTAATTTGGCCTTCACTCCACCCACCATATCTGTTGCCCGTTTTCATCATTATCCCAAGCCTTTCCTCGGACATTCCCTCAACCTCGGCATCTCCTATCTTTGCTTGCCCCACTCCCATGCCTTCTGCCTCTCCTCTCAACCTGCCAGCACCCCCATAGCATGGCAACCAGGCAGGGACTTAACTAAGCGTCGCACGGGGTGGTTCGGCTGGGCTGCTGCCACTCTCACGCAGGGAGGGAAGGGAGGCGGTGCTGGTGCGGGTGGTGGCAGGAGCAGCTTCTTTACACTGTTTGCCTCTCGACCTGCGCTCTCTGCTTCTGAAGCCAACGAGGAAGCTGTGGTGAGTGGCGCAGGCAGACTGGCAGTGCTGGTGTCGATTTTGTTCTGCTAGTGCTGCTGGCAACAATGGTGGGTGGTAGCAGTGCTGGCAGAAGCAGCTTCTTTTCTTTCTTTTAGAATCTTTCTGACCAGCGACCACTATTCTTGCTGAACAATCGATCTCCCTTTTCCCCCGCATCCTTTCCCCATGAGCCACCCATCAGCGCATGAAGATGCTGGAAGAAGCCGCTCTCACCAATAATCTCCTTCTTGCTGAAATCCCTCCTACTCTCCCCGCCCTTTCCCCACCCTCCCCTGCCTCTCCCTCCTCCTTCACACCCATCAGCGCATGAAGATGCTGGAAGAAGCCGCTCTCACCAATGGTCTCCTGGAGTGAGTTGCCTGTCTACCCCTTTTCAGAAAAAAAAAGATCCAAGTTTATGTATTTACTTCGTCTCAGTTGTTTTTCTTCTCTTCTGTGTCTCAGTTTCGTTTTTTCGTCTTCCTTTTACAGTCAGCCCAGAAGTTTCAATTCAGTCTTGGGTACTAATTGGTCGGTAATTCATACAAATAAAAAAAATAAAAATAAAAATAAAAAACCTTTTTTCTTTTCGGATGCAGGTCATCGGAAGGTCATGTGGTGTCGAGCTTGCTCCGCTGGTACACTGTAAAGTCGCTGGGGGGTGGAGAGGAGGAAGAGGTGGAAGAGGAGGAAAAAGAAGAGGAGGAGGAGGTGGAGGAGGAGGAGACGAAGAAAGCTGGGGGAGCTGAAGCTGTAATGACTTTGGAGACGTCTCAAAAAGCGAGTCCTGCAGGGAAGCAGGTAGATGGCCGTCCTAGTATCGAGGAGGAGGGAGAGAGAGTGGAAGACGGAGAGAGTGTGGCTATGCGGCAGGATGCGGGAGAGAGTAGGGAGGAGTTGAGAATAGGGCGAATGGTGGGGGGAGAGAGTAGGGAGGAGTTGATTCAACGGGAGGTGGAAAAGAAGCAAGGAGGAGAAGAGGAGGAGGAGGAGACAGAAGTGAGTCAAAGAGAGGAGGAAGAAGAGGGGGAAGAGGAGGAGAGTGGAATGATTGTAAAGGACCAAGGCACGTTTGAAAGGGATGGGGAGATGGAGAGGGTAGGAAGGAGCAGAGAGGAAGAAGGGGCGAACATAAGGGAGGTGGAGACGACGACAGGGAAAGCAGCAGACGTAGCAGGGACGGAGATCGAAGGTGTAGGGGCGGAGATTGAGGGTGTGGGGGCGGAGATTGAGGGTGTGGGGGCGGAGATTGAGGGTGTGGGGGCGGAGATTGAGGGTGTAGGATTGGGTTTGAAGGGAGAGCGTGCAATGGTAGTGGCAGCAACAAGTGATGCAGAAGGGGGGAGTGAGACGGGTGTGACCGAGAGGGAGGAGAGTGAGAGGGAGGAGAGTGAGAGGGAGGAGAGTGAGAGGGGGGAGAGCGACAGTGGCATGAGTGGCGAGGTTGAGCAGGACAGCTGGCTGGGTGAGGGGACGGCAATCGGGACAATGCAGGTCCAGAAGTTGAAGGATGGAGGGGAAAGAACGGTAGAGGATGAATACGAGGAGGAGGGGAGCAGTAAGGAGGAGGAGGGGAGCGATGAGGAGGAGGAAAGTGATATTTATGTGAGAGGGGACGATCTGAGGGGTGATGACCTGAGGGACGATGACCTGAGGGACGATGACCTGAGGGGTTCCAGTGGCAGTCTAGGGGATGCCATGCCTGGTATGGCAGGGGGAGGAGGTGGGGAGGAAGGGGAAGAGGAAGGTGCAGCAACAGGGGCAGAGGCAGGGGCAGGGGCAGGGGCAGGGGCAGGGGCAGGGGAAGTGGGGGGTGGAGTCGAGGGCGGGACGGAAGAGGAGGATTCGTGGATCGGGGTCCGCGTGGGTGGGAGGAGCGAGAGTAGAGAGGGCCGTGACAGGGGTGCGTTGCGATACGAGGGGGTAGGGAGTGAGGGAGGGAGCGAGGGAGGGAGTGAGGGGGAGAGTGAGGGAGGGAGTGAGAGGGGAAGCGATAGAGGGAGCGAGGGGGGGAGCGATGGGGGAGGGAGTGGGCAGGGGAGCTCCGTGGAGGGCGAGCTAGCAGAGCTGATGCATGCAGTGGATGGGCACTCGCTGCCCTTCTGGCATGCTGTGGCTGCCACAGGCGGAGATGGGCTGGTGGGACTAGAGGGACGGGAGGAACTGGAGGGTCTGGAGGGACTGGAGGAACTAGAGGGAGTAGAGGGAGTAGAGGGGCTAGAGGCCCTGAAGGGGGCCGATGCTGGTGTTGCTTCTGCCGCAGCTGTTCCTGTTCGCTCCCGTACAGGGACTCCAATGCCTGGCATCCGTGCTGCTGCTTCGGGCCCTGCTGCCGCTGCCACTGCGGCTCCTTCTGCTGCAACTTTCACGTACTCGCGAACAGGAACACCCATGCCAGGAGTCCGTCCTTCTGGCTTACCTCCTCCTCCTCCTCCGCCCGTTCCCAGTGCTGCTGCTGCACGTGCTTCTCTGCCTGCTGCTTCCGCTGCTGCTCCCACTTTGGCATCCCGTGCCACAACCCCCATGCCAGGAGTGCATGCTGCTGCAGCTTTACCCCCTACCTTCCCTCCTCCTTCTGCTGCCCCTGCAGCGTTCTCTCGTTCTACTACCCCCATGCCTGGTGTGCATGCCGCTCTTGCCCCTGCACCTCATCCTTCCAGGGCAGTAACACCCATGCCCGGTGTCCACGCCCCTCTTGCTCCTCCTGCTGCTGCTGCTGTTGCTGCTGCCCCTGCAACGTTCTCTCGTGCCACTACACCCATGCCTGGCGTCCACTCTGCCATTCCAGGCACCTCCACTGCTTCTCCCTCTGCCTCTGCTGCTGCTCCTTCCTTCTCCCGCACTCTCACGCCCATGCCTGGCCTCCCCCCTCCTCCTGCCCCTCCTCCTCCTCCTGCTTTCTCCAGAGCAGTAACGCCCATGCCTGGGCTTGCACCTGCTTCTAGTGCTGCTAGTGCCCCTAATGCCCCTACTGCTACTGCTTCATTCTCCAGAGCAGTGACGCCAATGCCTGGGATTTCACCTGCTGCAAGCTTCCCTCCTCCACCTGTTCCCCATCCTCCTCATCCTGCTGCTAGTGCTGCTGGTGCTGCTAGTTCAGCATTCTCCTCCAGGGCAGTCACGCCGATGCCTGGTGTCCATCACTCCTCCCCATATCCACCTGCTGCTGCTGCTGCGCCTCCTCGTGTTCTAGCTTCTGCCGCGCTCTCCCGGACAGTGACGCCCATGCCAGGTGTTCGTGCTGCAGCTACTCCCATGCCCGGCGTTCGCGCCACAGCAACGCCCATGCCTGGCGTGCACGACATGCCTGATGTGCGTGCCACAGCTACACCCATGCCCGGTGTGCGCGCCACAGCGACACCCATGCCCGGCATGGCTGGGGAGAGCAGCAGGCAGCAGCAGCAGCAGCAGCACGGGAGAGCTGCTGTCAGCAGGGGCCACTCGCGGGGAGCGACTGAGGGGGCTGCGTTTTACACCCCCGTTGAAGGGGCAACTGCGTTTTACGGCCCGCCAACTGAGCATGCGGCCTTCTTCGCCCCCCCTACTGACGGGGCTGCGTTTTACGCCCAAGCTGTGGGGCGCTCCCAGTCCCACAGGCACGCTGCAAGCCCCTCCCACTCGTATTACAGGCAGGCTGTAAGTCACGGTCGCAGCCAGAGCCACGGCCCTAGGGGGTGGGCTGTCACTGACCCTCACGTTGCTGCTGCTGATCAAGCAGGGACGGAGAGCGGTTTGGAGGTGTGGCGTGCGGTCATGCAAGGGTATGGGGAAGGGGGTGTGGGAGGAGCAGAGGTGGGGTATGGGGAGCAGGGTGCGGGGACAGGGATGGGGTATGCGGAAGGGGGTGTGGGCGCAGTGGCGATGGGGTATGGGGAGCAGGGTGCGGGGACAGGGATGGGGTATGGGGAGGGGGGTGGGGGAGCAGTGGGAATGGGGTATGGGGAGGGGGATAATGTGGGGGAAGCAGGGATTGAGTATGCGCTGGGAGGCAGTGAACAATCAGGAGCAGGGATAGCCTGTGGGCCGTGGCAGGAAGGGGGAGAGGGGGTTGTGGGGGGGAGTCAGAGGCTGGTGGTGGCGAGTGGGAGTGAGAGGGACGGCGATAGGAGCAGTGTGGGGGACAGGAGCAGTGTGGGGGATGGGAGCAGTGTGAGTGTGGGGGATAGCCTGGTGTCGCTTCTGAGAATTCTGAAAAACGAGGGGGAGGGCGATGGGAGCAGTGTGGCGGATAGTCTAGCAAGCAGCATGGATGGTGGTGGTGGTGGTGGTGGTGGTGGTGGTGGTGGGGGCATGCCGGGCATGGCTGATGGGAGGTCTGGTGGTATGGGTGATGGGAGAATGAGTGTGGGTGATGGGCGTTCAGGGGCAGCTGATGCGAGGTTTGCGCATGCTCTCAGTCAGTCACTGGCACGGGCGGCTATGGGGAATCTAGAGTCAAGTCAGAAGCCGCTGCAACCACAGTCACAGTCACAGTCACAGTTACAGTCACAGTCACAGTCACAGTTACAGTCACAGTCACAGTTACAGTCACAGTCTTGGACTCATCACTCAGTGGCAGCGGCTGTGGCTCGTGATGCTCTGGGAATGAGCTTTGATGGGGACGCGCGAAACCTCTCTCAATCCCACGCTCACTCCCACTCCCACTCCCACTCCCATTCCCGATCTCACTCCCACGCCCACGCCCACGCCCACCCCCATAACCACGACAATCACCACGCGTACAATTACCAGAGGCATTCGTTGCACCAGTCGGACACGGAGGGGGAGGAGGAAGGAGAGGCAATGCCATGGCTTCGTGTTAAGACCCGTGCCTCTCAGACGAGCTCTCGACATAGTGGGCAGTGGAGCAGGGAGCAGAGCGAGCAGCAGAGTGGACAGTGGGGCAGGCAGCAAAGCAGGCAGCAGAGCATGCAGCAGAGCACGGGCAGCATTAGCAGCCGGCATTCGAATGGGATGGAGAGTGTCCTCTGGGCCCCCACCACTGCAACCAGTTTCGGTGGCGCTGCTTCTGCTGGCGCTGGTACTGTTAGTGGTGTCACTCGTGGTGGTGGTGTCACTCGTGGTGGTGGTGTTGCTGCTGCTGGTGCAGCGGGGAGGAGAAGGAGAGGTTTTTCCCTGGGGTCAGGCTCAGAAGTCTCGTCCATCCGAAGCAGATCCCGAGGGAGGGGCGGGTCTCTTAGTGACGTGACCAGCCTGGGGATGAGCGAGGGGGAGGGAGCGAGTGAGGGAGTGAGTGAGGGAGTGAGTGAGGGGGAGAGTACTCGGTCTGTGGAGGCAGAGTTGGGAGATCTGATGGACGCTCTAGATGGGGAGCTGTCACCGTTCTGGACCGCTCATAACAGTGTGGGGAGCTTGGGGAGTGTTGGGGTAGGGAGGACTGGCAGCATTGGAAGCGTTGGGCTGGCCAGGACTGGGAGCTTTGGGAGTGTTGGGAGCGCAGGGAGGATGTTGAGGGGGAGTGTGGGGAGTTTTAGGTCGGTGAGGGAGGAGCGGGAGGCAGGAAGGGGAGGAGAGGAGGGTGAGGAGGAGAGGGAAGCGAGGATGGATGTGTGGAGAGAGGTGATGGGGAATTACTGGGAGTTGAGAGGGGCGGGCGCGTTCGGGTATAGACATGCCGACAGACATGCAGAGAGACGTGAGGATAAACATGAGGACAGGGATGAGGGGATAGATGAGGAGGGCATGCGTGTGAACGGCAAGGTGGATACGTGTAAGGGGGAAGATGGTCGGGTGGGTGGTGCATCACAAGACTCAGTGATGCTATTGTATGATGGTTTGGGTGAGAGTGTGAGTGGCAAGGTTGGGGAAGCGGAGGATGAGGAAGAGGAGGAGGAGGGTGGTTTGGGGGTTGAGGGTAGGGAGGACGGGCATGAGGAGGAGGAGGAGGAGGAGGATGAGGAGGAGGATGGGAGGGTGGTTGTGGTGTTCAAAACGGCAACCAGAGCTGCTGAGATCCACGTGGAGGAGAGGGATAGGGGCAGTGCGGATCTTTCTGCTGGTGTGGCAAGCGATGCTGATGTGGCGAGTGATTTGAGTGAGCACGTGCTGTACAATGCTGAAGATGATGTGGCAGGTGCTGGTATTGTGACACGTGGGATTAGCACACAGGAGGAAAGTGGAGAGTGGGAGGAGTCAAGAGATTTGGAGCAGGAGAGGGAGACAGTGGGGGGAGTGGAGGATGAGGGGGAGAGGGCGGTGAGTGGAAAGGCAATAGCAGAATTTGAAAGTATTGGTGGTGAGGATGATGGTGCAGCATCTGATGTCTTATCTGATGGGGTACACGATAGTGAGGAGAATGATGATTTGGGGGACATGCATGGTAGTAGTGTGCATGAGGATCAAGAGACGGAGGAGGAAGGGGTAGAAGAAGAGGAGGAGGAGGAGGAGGAGGAAGAGGAGGAGGATGAGAGGGTGGTTGTGGTGTTTAAGACAGCAACCAAGGGGAAAGCGGATGAAGAGGAAGAGGAGATGGTGGGAGAGTCTACGACTGAGCATGGGTCACTGACTGAGAACCCTCTTGATACGGATACCGAGGATGTTGATAATGAGTATGAGGAAAACGAGAGGGTGGTTGTGGTGTTTAACCGGCCAAGGACTGGCGAGAAGAGGGAGGAGGGGGATGGAGGAGGGGAGGAGGATGAGGGGGAGGATGAAGATGATATGTTGTTAGGTAGTGTGGTTGGGGATGCGATTCAGACAGGAAGTCAAATGGCCAGCCAGACAGGCAGCTATGTGGGCGAGGAGGAGGGTTGGGAGGCCGGAGAAGAGGAAGAGGAAATTGCTGGTCGTAGTGAGGAGGGGAGTTTGGAGGATGGGGAGAGGGTGGTTGTTGTGTTCAAGAAGGCGACACATGCTGAGAAGGACGAGGAAGAGGAGGAGGAGGTAGAGGTGGAGGAGATAGAGAAGGAGGTGGAGGAGGAGGACGAAGCAGAGCACGAGATTGCTGGTATTAGCGAAGATGGGAGTTTGGAGGATGGGGAGAGGGTGGTAGTAGTGTTTAAGAAGGCGACACATGCTGTGGAGGAGGAGGAGGATGGAACAGAGGAGGAAGAGGTGGAGGAGGAGGAAGTAGAGGAGGAGGTTGCTGGTATTAGCGAGGAGGGGAGTCTGGAGGATGGAGAGAGAGTGGTGGTCGTGTTTAAGAAGGCGACACATGCTGCGAAGGACGAGGAGGAGGAGGATGAAGAGGAGGTGGGAGAGGGACGAAGGGTGGAAGAGGAAATCAGTGAGGAGGGGAGTGAGGGGCTGAGGGAGGAGGCAAGGAAGCATGAAGACGAGCATGAGGAGGAGGAAGAGGGGGAGGAAAAGGAGGAAGAGGAGGAAGAGGAGGATGAGGAGCAGGAGGAGGAAGGGTATGAGGAGGAGGATGAGGAGGATGGGGAGAAGAGGAAGGAGATTGAGCGGTGGATAGAGGTGGCAGAGAGGGAATTGGCACAGCCAAGCCCGCAAGGGGGAGTCAGCAGTAGGCGTAGTGGCAGCGGGGTGAGCAGTATTGATCTGAGCTTTAGTGTCGACCTGAGCAGAAGCAGGAGCAGAAGCAGAAGCAGAAGCAGGAGCGGGAGCGATAGTGGGAGTAGGAACGAAAGTGGGAGCAGTGGGAGTGGAAGTGGGAGCGAGGGGAGTGAGAGTGGGACAGAGGCGAGTGGGAGTGAGAGAGTCAGGGTGAGGAGGGAGAGGAGTGAGGCGAGTGAGGAGGGGTCACAGGGAGAAAGCCTTGGGAGCAGCATCAGCAGTGGCAAACGCAGAGACAGGAGACATTTGAGCCACAGCAGAAGCAGAAGCAGAAGCAGACACAGCAGCAGACACAGCAGCAGACACAGCAGCAGACACAGCAGCAGACACAGCGGCAGACACAGCGGCAGACACAGCAGCAGACACAGCAGCAGACACAGCAGCAGACACAGCAGCAGACATAGCAGCAGACACAGCAGTAGACATAGCAGTAGGAGCAGGAGTGCGAGGAGGAGGAGTCACAGCAGCGGTCCAAGCAGTAGGAGCAGAGATGAGAGTGTGGCGAGGGAGAGCGTGGCTGAGAGTGTGAGTGAGGGACTGAGCTTGGAAGGGAGTGAGAGGAGGGTTAGGAGGGGGAGTGTGAGTAGGGATGGCAGCAAGCGGTCGGGGAGGAGCAGTGTGAGTGAGCAAGAAGGTGACCATCTGGTTGAGAGAGAGGTAGAGACAGCAAGTGTTGGCGGGAGTGAGAAAGCGAGTGAGGAAGGGAGTGAGGGTGAGAGAGGGAGCTTGAGCAAGAGTGATAGTGGCAGTTGGAGTGAGAAGAGGAGCAAGCACAGTGCCACCGGCACTGCTACCGAAAGTGCTACAAGCAGTGTTACTGGCAGTGTCAAAAGCAGCGCTGCTGACAGTGCTGCAGGTGGTAGGAGTCAGAGTGGGATCGAACGAGCGAGCGAGCAAGCCAACAGCATGAGGAGCAGCTCTGATAGCAGTGGCGTGAGAGAGAGGAGTGGCAGTGAGCGTGAGAGAGTGGTGGAGACTTTGAGTGAGCATGAGAGTGTGCATGAGAGTGTGGGGAGGAGTGTGAGTGATAATGAGAGTGAGCATGTTAGTGATCGTGAGAGTGAAATGCGTAGTAAGAGCGAGAGTGATGGGGAAAGTGTGACCCTTAGTGAAAACGAGGGGAGTGGAAAAGATAGTGTGAGTGGAAGTCACAGCGAAGGCAGTAGTGCGAAGGATGACACTGAGAGTGTAGCGAGTGAGGGTGTGAGTGAGGCAGCGAGTGAGGGAGTGAGTGAGGGGATGAGTGAGGGAGGGAGTGAGAGTCCCAGAAGCAGCAGAAGCCATAGCAAATACAGCAGCACGAGTTCCAAACATAGCAGTGCAGTGAGTGTAAGCAGTAGCGTGCACAGCCAACAGAGCAGCATTGACAGTCAGCGCAGCAGCTCGCACAGTCAGCGCAGCAGCTCGCACAGTCAGCGCAGCAGCTCGCACAGTCAGCGCAGCAGCTCGCACAGTCAGCGCAGCAGCTCGCACAGTCAGCACAGCAGCACACACAGCAGGAGTGCAAGCAGCCATGCTCGCAGCAGTAGCAGCAAAAGTGATGCGTTCAGTGCTGCAAAGAGCGAGGAGACATCTGCTAGTGAGCGTTCTGAGATGACTCAGGACTCGCTCAGTGGAGCGAGTGGGGATAATTCAGCCGCTGTGGGCAGAGTTGGTAGCACAACAGGCAGTTTGAGTGGCAGCGAGAGCAAGCACAGCAGGGGCAGTAGTGTAAGCAGGGGGAGCAGTGTAAGCAAGGGGAGCAGTGTCAGCAAGAAAAGCAAGGGGAAGAGCAGGGAGAGCAGTGTTAGCAAGGAAAGCAGGAGGAGCAGTGTCAGCAGCCCTAGGTCGGATGGGGACAGCTATGACGGTGGTTCGGGGAGTGGTGCGAGTGATAGGGAGGAAGAGAGGATGAGTGGGGAAATGGAGGAGAGTGGGGTAGTGGAGGAGAGTTGGGTAGTGGAGGAGAGTGGAGTAGTGGAGAGTGGGGTAATGGAGAGTGGAGTAGTGGAAAGTGGTGCAATGGAGAGCTGGAGTGGTGTGGAGGGGTTAAGTGACGTGGAGCAAGGGAGCGAGGACCAAGAGGCTCAAGAAAACGGGAGTGAGGAGCGAGGGATGGAAGGGCAGGAGAGTGAGAAACGAGAGGCTGGAGAGCAGGAGCGTGAGGAAGATGGTGTGGATGTGTGGAGCAGTGAGAGTGACGCATGGCCTGAGGCAGAGGGAGAGGCAGAGGCAGAGGAGAAGGAAGAAGAAGGAATAGCACCAGCACCCGAGACCGTGAGTGGCGATGGTGCAAGGAGTGTTGTGGAGAGTGATGGGGAGGAGGATGGGACAAGCTGGGTTACCAGCATCGTATCCCCTCTGCAGCAGGTGACGATGGCCTCTGAACACGTGGCGGATCCTGATTGGTCGGAGGAGCTGGCAGAGGAGCAGCAGGTGGTGCAGGTGCGGGAAGAAGAGGGTCAGGTGGATGATCAGGTGAATGCTCAGGTAGTTGAGCAAACAGGTGAGCAGCAGCAGCAACAGGATGAAGGGAAGGTAGCAGCAGCAGCAGCAGCAGCAGCAGGCAGAGCGATGGCTGCGAATGTGGCGGGGGTGGGCAATGATGGGATGGGTACTTCAGCAGCAGGCGACGATGGGGCAATGAGGCAGATTGGCGAGGATGCGTATGTTTATGACATGGGTGATGGCGTGGGAGCATGTGAGGAGCTGGATTGGAGCAGAGATGTGGGTGATGGGGGGGTGGGAGTACAGGGGTGGTCAAGTGAGTGGACTAGGGAGAGTGAGGTGTGGGATGTGGGTGGAACGAGGGATGGGGGCGAGGTGCTGGGGGCGAGTGGTGTGAGAGCAGGCGGTCCTTTTGCCAGTGTTGCTGCCAGTGTTGCTGTCAAGTTGGACGGGCGGAGTGAGGAGGGGAGAGAGGAGATAAGGGAGGAGAAAGAGGTGATGGTGGAGGAGAGAGAGGAGATAGTGGATGAGAGGGAGGAGATAGTGGATGAGAGAGAGGAGAGAGGGGGCGAGAGAGAGGGGAGCAAAGAGAGAGAGGAGGAGAAGGGGCTGAGAGAGGAGAGAGAAGACGAGGAAGAAAAGGGAGCAAAGGACAAGGAGGAGGAGGATGTGGAGAGGGAGGCGGAGGTAGAGAGGGAGGAGGAGGAGGTTGAGAGCGAGGAGGTAGAGAGGGAGGACGAGGAGGTGGAGAGAGAGGAGGAGGAGGTTGAGAGCGAGGAGGAGGACGTGGTGGAGCAAGAGAGAGATGAGGAGAGGGAGGAGGAGGAGGAGGTAGAGAGCGAGGAGGAGGAGGAGGAAGGGGGAGAGGGAGAGGAGGAGGGGGAGGACGAGTGGAGTGACATGAGCGAGGAGGAGTGGAGCAGCATGGAGCTAGCAGCCACCCAGTCCCCCTTCCCCGCCGCCTCCCCTCTCCCCTCTGCCAGCCCCTATGCCGCTCTCTCTCCGTTGCCCTCCGCCACTCCAACGAGTGCAGGCGTAGGTGTGCCTCTGGATAGTGCAGCTGTCAGTCTAGCACTGCAGCAACAGCAGGAGATGCAGCAGCAGCAGCAGGAGCAGGAGGGGCGGGAGGCGCAGGAGAAGCAAGGAGAGGAGGAGATGAAAGGGGGACAGGAGGGGCAGGATGCGGAGAAAAGATCTGAGGTGGATTCCGGGGAGGAAGAGACGGAGGGGCAGGAGGTTGAGGAGAACGTAAGGGATGAGGGGCGTGAGGGGCTTGAAGGGAAGGGAGAGCGTGAAGGGTTTCAACGGCCGCACAGCCCATTCTCGTTTGCCTCTGGCAGCGAGTCTTTGGCACTGCCGCTCGCCAGCCCTGCTGCGCTGCCTCACGATCGAACCACTGGAGGCGTTGGGTCATGGGCAGAAGAGGAAGAGGTTCCGAGGTACCAGAAGAGCCCCCTCATTCTCGGAGGCTCTTTTGGTACCTCTCCCGCTTCTCAACACACTCCTGCTCTCACCGCTTCTCAACACACTCCTGCTCTCACCGCTTCTCAACACACTCCTGCTCTCACCGCTTCTCAACACACTCCTGCTCTCACCGCTTCTCAACACACTCCTGCTCTCACCGCTTCTCAACACACTCCTGCTCTCACCGCTTCTCAACACACTCCTGCTCTCACCGCTTCTCAACACACTCCTGCTCTCACCGCTTCTCAACACACTCCTGCTCTCACCGCTTCTCAACACACTCCTGCTCTCACCGCTTCTCAACACACTCCTGCTCTCACCGCTTCTGCTGCTGTGCCACACTCCGTTGCTGCTGCTGCCATCCCTGCTGACGTGGCACGTGCTGGGCCGGAGGCTGCAAGTCCATCTGAGAGGCCGGTTTTGGAGTTACGGTCGGTTCCCGCTAGCAGCTCACCTGACAGGGCACCTGACACAGCACCTGATAGAGCACCCAATTCGGCACCTGCTGCGGCACCTGTTGCGGCACCTGCTGCGGCACCTGATATGGCACCTGACATGGCACCTGATACAGCACCTGATTTGGCATCTGTTACAGCACCTGACACAGCAGCTGATGTGGAACCTGATGTTGCACCTGATGCAGCACCTGATGTGGAACCTGATATGGTACCTGGGAAAAGCCCTGCCTCTGTTGAGGTGCTTCCTTCAGGTGCTGTCTCTGTCGTGTTGCCGTCAGGTGCTGTTTCCGTTGTGCTACCTTCAGGTGCCGTGTCTGTCATGTTGCCGTCAGGTTCTGTCACTGTTGCACTTCCTTCAGGTGCTGTCTCTGTTGGTTCAGGTGCCAGCCCTGATTCGCCTGAGACTGCGGGAGAGAAGAATGGATCAAAGTGAGTGGCAAGATTTGAGGGGGATAGAGATGGAGGAGGGGAGAGATGGAAGCGGGAGGAGTGAGAGTGATGGGGAGAGGAGCGATGGGAAGGAAGGAAAAGAGAGTGAGGGAGAGAGTGAGAAATGGGAGGAGTCAGAAGAGTGGAGTGATGCAGGTGATGCGGTAAACAGCGATGCTGGCGATGCGGTAACCAGTGAAGCTGGTGATGTGGTAACCAGTGAAGCTGGTGATGTGGTAACCAGTGAAGCTGGTGATGTGGTAATCAGTGATGCTGGTGATGCGGTATCCAGTAATGCTGGCGATGTGGTAACCAGCGATGCTGTGGATGTGGTAACCAGTGAAGCTGGTGATGTGGTAACCAGTGACGCTGGTGATGTGGTAACCAGTGAAGCTGGTGATGTGGTAATCAGTGATGCTGGTGATGCGGTATCCAGTAATGCTGGCGATGTGGTAACCAGCGATGCTGGTGATGTGGTAACCAGTGATGCTGGTGATGTGGTAACCAGTGATGCTGGCGATGTGGTAACCAGTGATGCTGGTGATGTGGTAACCAGTGATGCTGGCGATGTGGTAACCAGTGATGCTGGTGATGTGGTAACCAGTGATGCTGGCGATGTGGTAACCAGTGATGCTGGTGATGTGGTAACCAGTGATGCTGGCGATGTGGTAACCAGTGATGCTGGTGATGTGGTAACCAGTGATGCTGGTGATGTGGTAACCAGTGATGCTGGCGATGCAAGAGCAGAAGAAGTGGAATCGATGGCCCTTGGCGATTCAGGTGGCCGAACTCAAGAGCAAGGCACGGTAGCAGAGGAAGAGGATGCAATGGCCTTGGAAAATGCAGACGGCAGAATGCAAGAGCAAGGCTCGGTAGCAAGTGCAATCAATGCAGAGGAAATGGAATCAATGGAGCCTCCGGTAACGCTCATGGCCCAGAGGACGTTGCCTGCAGTCTCTACTCCGGCTGTGGGAGGAGTGGTGGTAGCACAGGCTGATGAGCTGGCGACAGTCGCTGTACTGGCTGTGGCAGGCGTGTCAGAAGCACAGGCGAGGTTTGAGTCGAATCAAGTGTTGGCTGTGGGAGGTGTGGTGGTAGCAGCACAGGCGGATGGGCTGGTGGCAGGAAGTGACTGGGAGAGCGAGGAGTGGAGTGATGTGGGGTCCGGTGTGGGTGAGTGGGAGGAGGATGATGTGGGGTCTGGAGGTGTAGAGGGAGAGAGTGAGGGAGGGAGTGAGGGGGTTGGCGAGGTGGATGGAGAGAGTGAGGGTAAGGTGGAGGACAGAGAGAATCGGGAGGGTGAAGGTAGTGAGGGAGAGGAGATTGGGACGGTGGGGGAGGAGGTTGGAATGGGGAGAGAGGAGGACGAAGATGGAAAGAATGAGGAGGCTGGAAGAGTGGGGGAGGAGGAGGGAGAGGATAAGGAGAGAGAGGGAAAAGAGGGTCTGCAAGGAAGCAGCACAGCAGCAGCAGGAAACATGGAAGGGGAGGTGAATCTGCCAGTTGGTGAGAGTGAGGAGCATGTGGGCAGGGAAGAGGGGCAGGAGGAGGAGAAAGAGGAGCAGGAGGAGAAGAAAGAGTGGGGGGAGAGGGAGGAGGAGAAGGAGGAGGAGAAGGAGGAGAGGGAGGACGAGTGGGAGGAGAGGGAGGCGGAGGTGAGATCGGAGGAGGAGAGGGAAGAGGATGGGGAGAGGGAGCAGCAGGGACGTGAGGAAGTGGAGAATTTGCACAGAGAGGAACTGACCGAGGGTGTAGCTGAAGGAGGGAGGGTGGAGGAGGAAGAGGACAGGATGGTGAGAGTTGATGCGGGAGTGGATGAGGGAGTGGTGGAGGGAGAAAAGGAGGGAGTGGTGGTTAAAGAAAAGGAGGGAGTGGTGGTTAAAGAAAAGGAGGGAGTGGTGGTTGGAGAAAGGAGGGAGTGGTGGTTAAAGAAAAGGAGGGAGTGGTGGAGGGAGAAAAGGAGGGAGTGGTGGTTAAAGAAAAGGAGGGAGTGGTGGAGGGAGAAAAGGAGGGAGTGGTGGTTAAAGAAAAGGAGGGAGTGGTGGAGGGAGAAAAGGAGGGAGTGGTGGAGGGAGAAAAGGAGGGAGTGGTGGTTAAAGAAAAGGAGGGAGTGGTGGTTAAAGAAAAGGAGGGAGTGGTGGTTGGAGAAAAGGAGGGAGTGGTGGTTAAAGAAAAGGAGGGAGTGGTGGAGGGAGAAAAGGAGGGAGTGGTGGTTAAAGAAAAGGAGGGAGTGGTGGAGGGAGAAAAGGAGGGAGTGGTGGAGGGAGAAAAGGAGGGAGTGGTGGAGGGAGAAAAGGAGGGAGTGGTGGTTAAAGAAAAGGAGGGAGTGGTGGTTAAAGAAAAGGAGGGAGTGGTGGAGGGAGAAAAGGAGGGAGTGGTGGTTAAAGAAAAGGAGGGAGTGGTGGAGGGCGAGACCAGAGATGCACATGCAGAAGGGAGTGAAGTGGACGATGGGAGTGAGAGTGGGAGTGAAAGCATGAGTGATAGGGAGAGTGGTAGCATGAGTGAGAGAGAGAGTGAAAGTGAAGGTGAGAAGGAGAGTAAGAACATGAGTGAGAGGGAGAGTGAAAGTGAAGGTGAGAGGGGGAGTAAGAGCATGAGTGAGAGGGAGAGTGAAGGTGAAAGGGACAGTGAGAGTGATAGTATGAGTGAGAGTGGAAGTGAGAGGGGGACTGAGAGTGAGAGTGCAAGTGAGAAGGGGCTGAGAGTGAGAGTGAAAGTGAGAAAGGGTCTGAGAGTGAGAGTGCAAGTGAGAGGGGGGCTGAGAGTGAGAGTGAAAGTGAGAAGGGGTCTGAGATTGAGAGTGCAAGTGGGTTGGGGGCTGAGAGTGAGAAAGGGGCTGAGAGTGAGAAAGGGGCCTGAGAGTGAGAAAGGGGCTGAGAGTGAGAATGAAAGTGGTAAGGGGTCTGAGAGTGAGAGTGCGAGTGAAAGGGGGCTGACAGCGAGAGTGAAAGTGAGAAAAGTTCTGAGAGTGAGAATAAGAGTCCAAGGAGGGCTGAGGTAAGACAGGGGCTGAGGGCGAGAGCAGGAAAGAGCCGAGTGCAGCCGAGGAGACGCCTCAGGGTATTTTTGAGAATTCTCAAGAAGAGGCGAGTAAAGCCACGGAGATGCCTCAGCGGGACGAAATCACAGAAGGTGCAGCAGCAGAGGTCAGTGGCAGTGGCGTTGCAGCAGATGCATCTTCTGAGTCAAAGGAAATCACAGAAGGTGCAGCAGCAGGCAGGGCAGAGCCAGAGGCCACGATGGCAAGCACTGCAACACCAGACGAGCCTCCCGTCTCCACCGCCCATCTTGTTGTTCTGGCATCCCCTCACTCTTTCCCCCCACCTCAACCGTCTCACCCAATGCCCCCAGCTCAGCCGTCCCGTCTGTCTCAGCTTCAGCCGTCCCCTCTGCCCCTAGTGCTTCCACTGCCCCTAGCGTTTCCTCTGTTCCCTCTGTTTCCTCCCGCCCTGCTAATTCTTGGATCCGCCCAGCACAGCCTTCTTCCCACTCCGACTCAGGCTCGGACTCTGACTGGTCCGACTCCGAACCTGCGCCCAAGCTGTGCCCATCCGAGCCTGGAGGGCAGGCATGGCGAGCGCAGCACTGGCTCCTGCGCCTGCCGCCTCTCCTCCCCCACAAACTGCAGCGGTGGGGCGACTGCAGAGTGACTTCCTCAACCGCTTCCAGCAGCAGCAGCCGGAGGAGCAGCAACAGCAGCAGGCCTCTGAGGCTCCCCTCACACCTCCACAGCAGCAACAGCAGGCATCTTTGAATTCCGCTGCAGTTGTGGACTCTTCTGCTGACGTGGCGCAGGCTGCTGATGTGGCGCAAGTTGCTGATGTGGTGCAACCTGTGGACATGAAGCACGCAGCTGAGGTCAAAGCAGGTGACAAGTCAGAATTACCTGCTGGTGGTGATGATGCGATTGCTGATAAGGAACAGTCTGCACATGTGGTATCAGCTGCTGACGTGGCACCCCCTGCTGATGTGGACGTGGAGGGCGATTCCAGACCATCTTCTCCAGAGGGGTCAGCCACCAGCATCAAAGATGCTGCTGATGTGGCAGCTGAGGTGGATGCTGATGTGGCAGCTGAGGTGGCTCTGGATGCAGCTGGAGGTGCTAGTTTGCTGCTGGCAAGTGAGTTGGTTGCACCTGTGCTGCAGACGAGAGGAGAGGCCGAGGAGGTGGAAGCAGAACAGGAGAAAGCAGATGTATTTTCGGGACCAGATTCTGAACCTGACTCTGATTCTGACGTGGCTGCTGATGTGTCTGTTGACATGGCTGCTGATGTGTCTGTTGACATGGCTGCTGATGTGCCTGTTGACATGGCTGCTGATGTGTCTGTTGACATGGCTGCTGATGTGTCTGTTGACATGGCTGCTGTGTCTGTTGACATGGTGCTGATGTGCTGTGGCGTGGCGGCTGATGTGGCTGCTGACATGGCTCTGCGAGTGCCTGGAGGTGAAACTGCAGTGGTGCCATCTCCATCACGATCAGACTCCGAGTCTGACTCTTCTTTCGGAACTGATGTGGCTGCTGACGTGGCCGCTGATGTGGCTGCTGACGTGTCGTCTGATGTGGCACCGTGTGCGGCTGGAGGTGAGACTGCAGCACTGCCATCCCCATCAGGACCAGACTCTGAGGTTGACTCTGCACCAGAAGCTGATGTGGCTGCTGACGTGGCTCTGCATGCGTCTGACTGTGAAGCTTCAGCTCTGCCATCGCCACCAGGATCAAACTCTGACGTTGACTCTGCACCGGAACAAGAGAGGGTGGAGGAAGAGACAAGGAGTGAGGATGCTGAGAGGGAGGAGGAAGAGACAAGGAGTGTGGAGGCTGAGAGGGAGGAAGAAGAGACAAGGAGTGTGGAAGCAGAGTGGGAGGAGGAAGAGACAAGGAGTGTGAGGAAGCAGAGAGGGAGGAGGAAGAGACAAGGAGTGAGGATGTAGAGAAAGAGGAGGAAGAGAGGGGGAGTGAGAAAGCAGAGAGTGCGGAGGAAGATGGGGGTAGTGATGATAAAGCAAGGCTGCAGGACGTTGAAGTAGAGGCTGTAGTGATGGGTGGGGCGGCAGTTGTGGCTGTCGCGGTGCTTGCAGGGGTGGATGGGGCGGCAGCGGACGAGGAGGGTGAGGGGATGCTGGGAGCAGTGGAGGGCAGGGAGCTGTTGGGGGCGGAGGAGGGAGAGGAGAGGAGAGTGAGGAGGGTAAGGAGAGTGAAGAAGCTGGGGAGAGTGAGGAGAGTGAGGAAGCTAAAGAGGTGAAGGAGGCTAAGGAGGAGCATGAGGAGGCCGAGTCACATTCTGATGATGCTGAGTCACGCTCTTATGATGCTGAGTCACATTCGGATGCTGAGTCACGCTCTGATGCTGAGCTCACGTTCTGATGCTGAATCACATTCTGATGCTGAGTCACGTTCTGATGCTGAGTCACGTTCTGATGCTGAATCACATTCTGATGCTGAGTCACGTTCTGATGCTGAGTCACGTTCTGATGCTGAGTCACGTTCTGATGCTGAATCACGTTCTGATGCTGAGTCACGTTCTGATGCTGAGTCACATTCTGATGCTGAGTCACGTTCTGATGCTGAATCACATTCTGATGCTGAATCACATTCTGATGCTGAGTCACGTTCTGATGCTGAGTCACGTTCTGATGCTGAGTCACGTTCTGATGCTGAGTCATGTTCTGATGCTGAATCACATTCTGATGCTGATTCGCATGCTGAGTCACTTTCGGACGCAGCTTCTGCAGTAACTGTACCTCATTCTCCTGCGGCACCTCATTTGCCAGCTGGGGATGAAGCAGCTGCTCCTCTCAGTGCTACCTCCTCTCCTGTCTCTGCCACTCCCACCCAAGTGGACTCACCTGCTGTGCCTGAAACTGCTGCTGCAGCGCCTGATTTGCCTGCTCTGCTTGATTCACCTGCTGCACCTGATTCACCTGCTGCACCTGATTCACCTGCCGCACCTGATTCACCTGCCGCACCTGATTCACCTGCCGCACCTGATTCACCTGCCGCACCTGATTCACCTGCCACACTTGATTCCCCTGCCGCACCTGATTCACCTGCCGCACCTGATTCACCTGCCGCACCTGATTCACCTGCCGCACCTGATTCACCTGCCGCACCTGATTCGCCTGCTGCACCTG